>BLSH010212355.1:1106048-1138379 GCA_018402905.1 Glandirana rugosa
TGGTCTACGTCGTACAGTCAACGGTGACAACGGACGGTGGTCTACGTCGTACAGTCGACGGTGACAGTGGACGGCGGTCGGTATTTCCCATCTGCATGTCTGAACCCTGCACCCTTTATGGCTGGCGGCAGGTGACAGTGGCAGCTGACATGCTGCATCTGGTGGCAGGCAACAGTGGCAACTGACATGCTGCATCTGGTGGCAGGTGACAGTGCAACTGACAAGCTGCATCTGGTGGCAGGTGACGGTGGCCTTCTGCATCTGGTGGCAGGTGATTGTGGCACACTGCATCTGGTGGCACACAATGGTGGCAAGTGACAAGCTGCATCTGCTGGCAGGTGATGATGGCATTCTGCATCTGGTGGCCGGTGATGGTGGCCCACTGCATCTGGTGGCACGCGATGGTGGCAAGTGACAAGCTGCATCTGGTGGCAGGCGACAGTGGCACACTATGTCTGGTGGCAAGTGACAGGCTCAGGGTCCCCACTAATTCTGCATTATGGTGAGTTGAACTATTTCATTATATATTACAATGTAGTAATATAAATAATGTCATTTGATAATCCTGACAACATATCAAGCATGATGTTGGGATGATTTAAGTGCTAACACCAGCCATTTGCCTGACAAATAACCCCTGCTGCAGATTTGCCCTTCAACCCGGAGACTACATTACACCAACCCTGACCTCCGCCCCCCCCCTCCGGTCCTTTGCAAAACTGTCTGAATGGCAGTTTGGAAATCTGGTCACCCTATTGGTGCACAGTGGTGGTGTCCTGAGGATATTTTTGCTGCACACTGTTCAGCTTCTATCTTTCATCTGGTGGAGTGTTTGTTTGGTCATTGGTCTTTCTGTATGAAAAACACCTTATGCTGGACTTCCTTTTTGATTGTTGCGTTTAATACACTCTATGTGGGAAAAGGACTTTTATTAAATTTTGTCACTTGTATGTATATATATTTTATGTATATATGCACTTTTAGGTATTTTAATTATTTATTTATCTTGATTTTGCTATTTTTGCATTCACATATTTTGTGCAAGACAGTGCTACACTCTCTAATTATTTGGTTTTGTTTATAGGTGTGTAATTGGTGCAAGCAGATGTCCCTAGTTTGTTCCTTTAATTGCACTTGGAGCACAGGATATTTTTTGGATTTTTATACTATTACAATAGCATTTCCTTTTTATCTGTCACTAGGTATGATTTTCTAAAGTTAGCAAAAAAATCAGTTATGGATTCCTTATAATAATTGCATGCTTAACAATAATGGGGTTGTTCTGTACTCTGCTGGTACAGATTTTACAGAGGTGCCCCAGGAAAGTCATTCCCTGCTCATATGATTCTATTACTGATTCCTTAAGCTTTCCTATTATTATTATTATTATTATTATTATTATTATTATTATTATATTAATATTATTTGGATATACGTGGTACATCCTTCCACTCAGCTACTAGATAAGGGAAATGATTACAGGAAGTACAGAAATCCATGTATTTGTTAAAGCATAAAGAGTGGCTGGACTTTCCAATGAAGTCCAAAAGATTTCTTGACACCCTGTTTGGAAAATTAATTCCAAAAATTGGAATTGCACTTTAAGGTCCAAATCACTTTTCTGTAAGATTCTGGTCATTTACTTGGATCTTCCTACCCCTTCTCATATGATGTGTCACAGACCATGCGCTGTTTTCCTAACATTTTTAAGTCTGCCACGTTAGGAGTGCTTTTTCAATTTATAATTGCCCATTGTGCTGTTGGCTTCTAATTCAATGCCAGCAGCCTGCAATCTTCAATATATGTTTCGCCTTCTATATAGGCCAAAAGTTCCTTTAAAGATTATCTAAAACCAAAAACAAAAAGTTTATATATTGCAGCATGCCAGCCTTTTGATGTGACAAATTCATTAGTCTTCACTTCTCAGGTTAAGAACTTTTTCACCAAGAACAAAGAAATTAATGCTGATCTTGCCAGAAATGCAGCGTCCTTGTCACTTCCTATAAGCTTAAAAGAAAGGACAAAGAAGACTATCTTTGCTGTGTAAACTACTACTCCCATCAATCCACAATTTAAATGGAGACGAACAAAGGCTGTCATGTTTGAAGTCTAACCTGTGTGACAACCATGGTCCCTTCCATAGTTAAGGTGGGGAAAAATGCACAAAAGCATAGGAAGTGTTTTATTCACAAGATCACCCGATGCAAGTAAATTTAAAAAGTCTGACAATATTAAATGAATGCAATCACTAGATCTAAAGAGTGGTAATCTGTAATATATTACTTTTTAGTTTGGGGTTTAGATATGATTTAAAGCAATTAAGCAATTCCACAAAGAGTAAGGCTGGTTTCACACCATTGCGGTGCGAATTCCAGCCTGTCTGCTGCTGAGAAGGGGCGGAGCCGCCACTCGGCGGCTCATGTCCGTTCTCGCAGCGCATCGGCTGCTTGGGGAGGGGGGGGGGGTGCAGCGAGGAGGGGAAAAATCCCTGCAAAATCGCTGTTCAATGCGGAGCACATCTGCGGGTTCGATGCGCTCCCATTGAACTCAACAGGCTGGGAATTGGCACCGCATTGCACAAAAAACGTGTGCGTTTTTTGTGCAATGCGGAGTGCGAATGCACTGCACATATGTGAACCGGACACATTGAAAACAATGTGCTTTCAAGTGTCCTGCGAATTGGATGCGGTTTAAGCCGCATCCAATTCGCATAGGTGTGAACCCAGCCTTACACAAGAGATGTGTTTAGATGACTCTTGTCATCTCCATCAGCATGTATCCTCCACCCTCCTTTCCCTCTATCCACTTTGGTCAGTCCCTGGAAGTGGACTGTGGAGGAATATGTGCAATTCTCCCCTTCTTCTCATGTGATCGCACTGGAGCTTTTTGACTGATTGTGTGCTTTCACATAGGGGTAAGAAGAGAGTTAACAAAAATGTGTAAGCTGGAGCAACATGAAGCTTATAAGGAGGGGGGGGGGAGTAGGTGCATGATGGAGGACCTTCCTCCATGTTCCCCATTAACTCCTTGGATACCAAGTTCTAGGTCACTGTGTACATTTGAACAACAACTGTCCTTCATAGGGTGCACAAGCTGCACTATACGCATACGCAGATGTCCAAGGAGAGCCATATACTCGATCTTCTTGACAGGTGTCATTAAAGTGAGCCTGTTAGTTTGCAAAGCATGGACAAAGCACAGGTGTCAAGGTCAGTGGTCCAGTGCAAAGACCAGTTGCTATAGCAGTAGTGGGACTTCCATCGACCAGTGGCATAAGTATACAAGTAGGACACCCTGGTGGATGAAGCCGGCTCACTTGAAGTGTGGAATCTAAGTACTAATCAGTGTTCACCAGAGCTCCTGATGGTGGAGATAGATTTAGCTGTGTGTTAGCACCAGGTCACAGTCCTCAGTATCGCTCCACCAGGAGGTGAGCAAGCCAGGATCCAGTAGCGGATATAATAGGTAAGGATCAAACAGAAGCGTGGTCAGTAAACAAGCCAAAGCTCAGTAACGAGTAGTTGTAGGTTGGGATCAGGCAGAAGCCTACTCAACGAACAAGCCAAGGCTTGGTAACGAGTGGTAGCAAAGATATGGATGACAGCAGGGAAGACCGAGCGAGATATTGGCTGGAGAGAGCTCAATAATCTGGAAAACAGTGCAGAGACATGGCTTAAATAAGGAAGTTCACGGGGGAGCAAAGAGTTCAGGGTTCAGCAGAAGTGCACAATGCAGGGTTGTCTAATGGATCAGGTGGGTTCCTGTCCAGCATCTCAGGTAGCTCAGTGAGAAACGTTGTTACTAGGGATGGGCCTTAACGGACCCCTGTTCGGTTCGCACCAGAGCTTTCGAACACCGCAAAAGTTTGGACCTTAATAACGAACCCCATTAAAGTCAATGGGACCCAAACTTAAAGAATCAAAAGTGCCCATTTTGATATATCAATGAAAAAAGTTTGTGAAAAAACATCAGTGATTTTTTTATTTTAAAAGTGAAAGCATAAAAATGAAAAATTCCTTCCAATATAGTGCCTGGGGGGGGTCCCCCCTTAGTCTATCTGTAAAATGGCAGATATGTACCATGTCTAGAATCTGCTGCAGCAATAATTGCATTTATAAAGCCAAAAAAAAAATAATAGTTCAGTGGGAACAAGATTAGAGATTTTTTGACTTTGACTTTGGATAGAAGTAAAGGGTGCATAAAAATTGGGCTTTGGGTATCGGTGGCATCTTAAAACCATAACCCTATAGAGGTGCTCTTCATGAAGGCAAGAATTTGCCTTTCTGTAAAAAAAATTGCAATGATATGCACCTGTCAAACAGGTGCAAAAAATTGGTCTCTGGGTGTCGGTCGGGCCTTCCCATCATAACCTTATAGAGGTACTCTTGATGAAAGCAACAAATGACCTTGCTGTAAAAATCTGCTGCAGTTGTGCTGAAAAAGGTGCAGACAGCTGAGCTTTGGAAAGTGGACCAGGAGATAACAGATGCAGAATGTGATGGAATAGGGTGGCTGCTCTCTACTCTTTCTTATTTTCCTTATTTTCCTATTATTACTCTTTCTTATTTGATGTCGGCATCCTTGGGGTTGTGCCGCCTCACATGCAGTTTCCTCCTCTGCTCTATCTGTCACCTAAGTCACATCAGTGACCTCATTGTAATCATCATGATCATCTCCATCTACTCCATCTTCATCATCATCATTACCACTGGAGACAACTTGGCAATACGCTGCGGCTGGGGGAACATGAATGCAAATTTGTCTACCAGTGTTCTCCCCTCTCTCTAGGCTCATGTTCCTGTTATCCTCAACCTCAGAACCAACATCTGAATCTAGTAACGGCTGGGCACCATCAAGGAGCAAGTGGCTGATGATGTGGTCAAATAACTCAGCTGACTGCTCCATGGCTGATGTTGGGGATATGGCAGGAATATATGTAGACAAGGGGGCAGGTTTATCCACTCTGGCAACTGCAGGGGATTGCACATTTGTCTCTGCTTGTGTGACAGAAGATGAGAAGGATGAGGAAGACTTAGTAAGCCAGTCCACCACCTCCTCTGCATGCTGTGGCTGGATAGCATAGGCAAACTCACTAAACAGAGGAAATGATGCCCTGCCTGAGGACTGACCACCACGTCCACCTTTGCCTGTGGACACATTTGTTGCTGGCCCCCTTACAGTGCCAAGGGAACGTCTGCCACTCCTTATCCTCCCAGACATTATTGGGAGGGAGGGGGCAGTGTGTATTAGCAAATGTAAAGAATAAGTGGAAATCTGTACGTAGATGCACTTTAATCAATGTAAAGTGGTGTTTGGTGCACTTTAATTTGAGTACTCACACTACACAGACACACTCCAGTGATACACTATAATATACTGCAATATAATGCATTAAACGTACAGTGGCAGTAATGCACACAGAAGTAAATGGCATTAAACTGGCAGTAACGCACAAAATGATATGGCATTAAACTAGCAGTAACTTACACAGAACTATATGGCGTTAAACTGGCAGTAACACACACAGAACTTTATGGCGTTAAACTGGCAGTAACACACACAGAAGTAAATGGCGTAAAACTGGCAGTAACGCTCACAGAAGTAAATGACGTTAAACTGGCAGTAACACACACAGAACTATATGGCAAAAAACTGGTAGTAGCCTTCACAGAAGTAGATGGCGTTAAACTGGCAGTAATGCACGCAGAACTATATGGTGTTAAACTGGCAGTAACGCACACAGAACTATATGGTGTTAAACTGTCAGTAACGCACACAGAACTATATGGCGTTAAACTGGCAGCAACACACACAGAATTATATGGCGTTAAACTGGCAGTAACACACACAGAAGTAAATGGCGTTAAACTGGCAGTAACGCACACAGAAGTAAATAGCATTGAACTGGCAGTAACGCAATCAAATATACAGTGCTTAACTGTCTCTACACTGACGCTATCTGAACTGTTCCTACTTTAGCTATATACTAATGTGGCACAGTCTCACTACACTACACTGAAACTATCTGAGCTGTCTCTACTCTAGCTGAACACTATGCAAAACTGAATGATGGTTCTCCTCACTACACTCACACTATCCATAGACTGACACTAAACTAATATTCTACACTGACAATTGAAGCACAATAGCACAGTTTAGCACACTAGCTACCTAATAGCACTGAACAGAGCCCAGTTCTGTCTCTCTCCAGCTGAAATCACACTAAAAATGGCTGCCATTGAAAGAATATTTTTATACTGTGGGGCAGGAATGAGCCATGAATGGATAAAGTCTTGATGACAGTGTCCAATCATGACTCTGACAGTGTTCCGTGCCCTGATTGGCTGAAGCTTTCACTGCTTCAGCCAATCAGGGCTTGCAATGCATTGTTCAGTGCCGCATTGCAGTTTGGCTGCTTTGGGGGGCCGAACAAACAGTTGAACATCCCATTTGTTCGGATGTTCGCCGAACGCCCGAACAGTGAAAGTCGAACTGTTCGCTCATCCCTAGTTGTTACCAGACACAGCAGCGGGTCCAGGTCCTGACAACTGGTTTGTGTTAATAAAACATAAGGCATCTTAGAGAGTAGGTGAAGACGCTATACAGATTTTTTTAAAGAAAGAAACCCTGCAGCTCATCAGTACTGTCCCAGGTTTTCAAGGGTTGTCCCATGATTTGATGCCTTGTCCCTGGAAATGCCAAAAAAATTTAATTTGCTTTTTGATATTCAGTTTTAGTATTTATTCTTCTTCTTGCTATTTAAAGTATTGCTTTTCCAAGTAGGTACTCTTTAAAGCAAACAACTATTTAGGATAGCATGAGAAATGGTTTAGTTTTCATAGGAAGACTGACAGACTGGGGCTCTGAGCTACAAGCACAAAGATCTAAACACATTCTACAGGTGAATTTTTAATGTAACTACTCTTGTATTTGGAGACCTCTGCACACATCTTTATTAGCCATCAGGCAGGAAGTCTGAGCTCGCAGACCATTGAGAATCCCAGTACGGTTCTCTGTGAACAGAGAAATCAAGTGGTAAATAGTTAAGTTGCAAACTTGCTTTATTTTCCTGTTTCTACTAAGGGAGTTAATGTGTGTTAAAAGTACATTTATTGTTTAAGTCCCCTAATGTGTTGCTTCAGTACCTGTCTGTGGTGTGCGTGTGCATGCTTAGTTATAAGTACTTGCCAGACAATATCAGAGAATGAAACAGAGGAGGGGAGGCAAAGCCAAAAGGTTTACAGACTACAAAATATGTAGAAAACCGTCTTCATAACCAGATGTAGACTCCCATCTAGAAAGTGAACATTTTTCAACAAGCAGAAACAAGCAAGGTGAGAAAATCTTAACAAGGTTGAAGAGATATTATGGCAGACAATTGAAAAATTGTCATTTTTACTGAAAATGTTGCTCAGAGACACTGAGAACAATGCAAATAGTTGTGATCTCCCATCACATGGAAGGCCACTGAACAATGACTTATACCCAGGAGGAGACAAAGAATGAAGTGGGCCCCTATGTAGGAATTATGTTTGGTTCATATTTAATGCCATTTATTGATGTTCACCATCTTTGCATGGCAATCAATTGTCGCTACAATTTGGAGTCTTAAATATATTATTAAAGTGATATTATATGTTTGTTTTTTGTTTTTTTAATAGGAAACATGTTATACTTACCTGTTCTTTGCAATGGTCCTCTTTGGGGCTCCGGTTTCCCTCCCTTGACCATTGCCCCAAAAGCAAGCAGCTTTGGTGGGCATTGGTGCATGCTTACTCTCAAGTCCCGCTCTATGCGTCCATAAGACACATAGAGATACAGCTCGGCCCCGCCCCTGCTCTCTCCTCATTGGCTCACTGACTATGATTAACAGCAGTGGGAGCCAATGGCTCCTGCTGTTGTGTCCCAATGAGGAGAGAGAGCCCCGGGACAGCTAAGGCTACTGTGATCATCGCTGGATCAAGAAGTGGTTCAGGAGAGTATTGGGGGGAGCTGTGGGGGGGAGCCACACACAGAAGGTATTTAACCTTCATGCATAGAACCTCTGGGAGCATTCACCCCCTAGAACCACTGTATGATACCGCTGGGGTTGGGCCTCTGATTGCACACCCCCCATCTCCTCCTCTCCCTTTTTTTTTTCTTCTTTTTCCTGATCATCACCACTGCTAATTTCTATATTGACATTAAATGTACATTTCAGTTGTCTGATTTGACTCAGATCCCATTGTACAGGGTCCAGCAAGCATTTCTAAAGAAGAAGAGTCCAGCATCAGAATCTAAGAGCTAATATTATGGGCCCTTTCGGATTTTTGAGGCGCCGCTACAGTATTACATGTTGTACCAGCCCTCTGTCCACCCCTGCTTGACGCCAGCATTTGAAAGTATACAGTATATTGCATGTTAACTCAACTTATAGCCACATTTTTTATACTGTATGCGAAAGGGGATGGGTTGCCACTGCCACTAGTTAACAAGGTTCTACCCTGTTACCGTATTCCTACAAATCATTCTGTACTTGGCTGTCTTTTTTGCACTAATGATAATTTACTTAAATTTGCTGCAGGTGTCTTGCATTGAAGCAATTCTTTTTATCAAAAGGTTAATCATAGTTAAGGCTTGATTCCTGTCATCAGTATCAATAGACACACAATCTTTGGTGTCCAAACTAATACCTCTCTTTAACCACTTGGCTACCAGGGCAATTTTGAAATTTTCAATATACATGTTAAAATCTGCATTTTGTTGCTAGAAAATAACTTTAAATCCCCAAACCCTATGTCTTCTAAAAGCAGAGGCCCTGGGGAATAAAATGATAGATAGCTGTTGCAATTTTTTAATGTCACGCAATATTTCTGCTGCCTTTTATCAGGAAAAAATACACCAAAATTAATTTTAGGGCACACAAACACAATAGAATACCCATTTTTTTTTGGTAAAATATAAACTATAGGCCTCATACACACGGGCGTATCTAAAAAAAATAAACAAAACGTCGGGTCCGACATCAAGGAAAAAAAGTCGACGTTTTTCGGCGTTATGCATTGGCGTTTTTGAGCGTTAGTGAGCGTCGGCGTCAATAGGCGTTTTTTAAAAAAAATCATCCATCTGCTATTTTTCAACCTAAAAACGTTGGCGTCAAAAAACGCCGGAAAACGCCAGTAAAATATTAGGTGGCGTTTGTTGGCGTTTTGTGGCGTCGGCGTCAAAAAACGTCAAAACGTTACAGCCTCAGAACGCGATGGCCATGGGTTCTACTTTCTGCTCACTAACGCCAACGCCACCTACAGCTCAAAAACGCCGACGTTTTTATGGGGCCATTGACTAACATGGAGAGCTGCAAAAAACGCCAGAAAACGTCAGCGTCAAAAAACGTCCGTGTGTATGAGACCTTATGTTGGGTCAAGCAAGTAGATAAAAAACATGTCAAAATTTTAAATTGTGCTCGTCTGTGAAATGGCAACAAGCTACAGTACTTAAAATTGTTCATAGGTGATGTTTTAAAGGCTTTACAGGTAATCAGTTCTTTTAGTCCTCTGATGAGCACTAAAACCAGAAGTGACAAAATCATCATCACTTTAAGCTTCATTAGTCACAGAAGAGATGGGGAAACAGATGTTCCTCCATCTCATTTATGTGCAGCCAATCTGATCACTTACAGTGGTCCCTAATGGAACCGAGAGCCCAGAGTGCTTTGGCGGCTGTAAAGTCACTCGGATCACTTTTCCTGGAAAACTGATTGCCAGCAGAGAAAACAATACCAGGAACATAGCTGCAGCCATGATCCTGGTGTGACTGCTTGCTTCCTCGCCTCCTTTAGGCCAGGCATTTTCTTCTCTTACTCATCCTAACCTAAGTGCAAAAAATTGTGTGTAAGGCCTTGATTACACTTGCATTGCACTCTGAAGAGAGATCCACGTTCAGGTTGTTCTTCAGAGAGCATTTGACAGGCGATGAGGAGACATTTTATTGTATCCTCACTGCCTGTTTTAATCCCCTAAATTCCAGACTATTTTACTGCACCCATGTGCATTGCATGTTGTAAGGTGGTTGCAGCATGGCCCTGTTCACTTAAATAGATCATATTTGGCAGGCAGTAGTGCCAGCTGAACGCGACAGATGGTATAATCTTGTCTTTCCAGCAAAAGGGGAGCGGTTGAGAGGCATTAAAAATGCAGCTCAATCATTGGGTTTTACTTCCCCCAATTGCTAATGTAAACAAGCTCCAAGTAAACTAATTTGGGATAGCCGTATTTCTACTGGGCACTTTTACTCCCTACCTGCCCAGGCCTATTTTCAGCTTTCAGCGCTGTCACACTTTGAATGACAATTACATGGTCATGTAAAAACATGTAAAACCATGTAAGGACATGGGTGGGACTTTAAATGAGGCCAGGATTCGGTCAGGGCCTGTGCCTCCATCCCTATTCATTGAGAACAAAAGGAGGGGTCGGGACTTTAAATGAGGGATTGCGGTCAAAGTAATAGAGTAAAAAATGTTTATTGGTACCGATAGGTATAACAGTACAGATAATACCATAGACATATTTGTTCCAGCATTACATCAGTATAGTAGCAACATGTATAATGACTGTCTGACCTCAATAAGGCATGAACAGTATGGGTACAATGATAGAGTATAAATCCCTCATCTAAAGTCCTGACCCCTCCTTTTGTTCTCATTGCACAGTCACGCAACACTGTACCTATAGGAAATTTTTATAATTATTTTCACACAAATAGAGCTTTATTTTGGTGGTATTTAATCACCACTGGGTGTTTAATTTTTGCAAAATAAATGAAAAAAAAAGAGAATTTTGATAAAAAAAAATTTAGGTAATTTTTCACTTTCACTGATGTGCACTGATGAGGCTGCACTGATGGGTACTGATGAGGTGGCACTGATGAGACTGCACTGACAGGTGACACTAATGAGCACTGATAGGCAGCACTGATAGGCAGCACTAGTGGGCAGTGATTGGTGCTACTGATGGGCACTGAAAGACAGCACTGATGGGCACTAATTGGCAGCACTGAAGGGCACTGATAGGGGGCATTGATGGGTGACACTGGTGGGCACTGATTAGCAGCACTGGTGGGCCCTGATTGGCATCACTGGTGGGCACTGATTGGCAGCACTGGTGAGACTGCACTGATAATCAGGACACTGATAATCAATGCCCTGATTATTGTACAGGTAAATGTCCCCTTCACACAAGGTAGTTACATGCTTGTGTTTACATGATGAATAGCTGTGATTGTACACAGCTGATCACTTGGTAAAGAGCCTCTATGATTGGCTCATTACCCCAATTTGTGATCAGCTGTGTCCTAAGGACATGAGGATCACAGAGCGCACTGCCTGCGGACGTCATATGACGCCCTCCCGACAATGTGTGACCCCGCTGTAGCCACCATTCTGGTATAGTACTGTTGGGAACTGGTTTATATGATAAAATATGCATAATCAGGGATTATACAGGGAAAAGCAACCTCTTTGTCCGAGTTGTCTATAGGCACAGGTTCACACTGTGCCTAATGATAAATCAGAACATATTCATAGTTATGTGAATGTTTCTAGTCATTGAATCATTCCAGCTGCAATGGTCTTCTCTGTGGTCATAAATACATGTGACAGCAGGGTAGCTATTACACTAGCCCCTTAGAAATGGTGTTGCTGTGGTGAAGATGCTATGGACAATACTGCCGCATTCCATATTTCTCCCCTCCCCATCCTCCTGCAGTGTCTAAAGTATCTACATAAAATGTAATACTGATCAAATAACTGCAGAAATGTGAAGACAGCTGTCAGATGTTCCACTAGCCCGCTTATAACCATTGTAAAGTTGATGAGAGCAGCAAGGGAATAATCAGACTCATCTCTTCTATTCTTTTAATTTAACTGCAAAAGAAATACAACAAAAGCAGAATCACCACAAAGTCCACAGCTCTTCTGTGAAGTTTCTGGTGTCAGATCAAACAAAAGCTGGAAACCTGAAAAACATGAATGCAGATGAAGCCTTTTCTTTTGTTATTTTTCCCCAGCTTGTTGGCTTCATTCTTTCTGAATGTTGCTGACCTCATGATCTAAATGATATACTTGAATGAGAAGGGAAGCTCAGAGCCACGCTCTGGTGATGGGTTGCAGTAACAGGGCTAACGGGACAGGATTAAACTGATATTTAAGTATTTGGTGGATAGTTGTGTTCACAGATTTCAAATGGTAAAACATTCATTTTATTGGCCTAACCCTTGTTGTAATACTTACCCTCCGTGTTGTGTTGGCTTTGTAGATTTGCAAGGTATATGTTCTTATATAAAATTTTTTTAAAGAAATCTGCCATTTTGTATGAAATATACTAACCTTTTTCCATGCACATATTGGGCTTGATTTACTAAAACTGTTACGTGCAAAATCTGGTGCAGCTGTGCATGGTAGCCAATCAGCTTCTAACTTCAGCTTGTTCAATTAAAATAGATCTTCACTGCATCTGAGCACCACAAACCAAAAACATGATTTAATTCATTTTTAATATTCAAAGCAAATCCACCCCCCCCCCCCCCCAATGCATCCATGTCTCCATGCTTTATTTTGTTGAGAAGTCACGTTGACAAACACCCCCTTAGCATTTCCGGCCGTGGCCATCTTGAGTAAGGGCAAATGATTCATGTAGCATTTACTCCCTGAAATTCATCTGCCCTTAGCTCAAGTAGGCATGCAGGAGAGTGTGCTTAGCTGAGAAAACCCCTCCTCCTCCTCTCCCATCCTGAAGACTCCTGGGATGTATGACATCAAAAGTAACTGGAGAAATGTAAAAAAAAAGTATAAAACAAGTAAATGTGATATACTGTACTTTATTGTCTATTTACTAATGATCTCAGCGTGAGGATTAAAATAATCAATGTTAATTTGGAGAGTGAAGTTCCACTAGGCGTTGGCCAAAAAAACTGGAAACTGATTGATTTCTATGCACAGCTGCACCGGATTTTGCACTCTACAGTTTTAGTAACCCAACTCCATTGAATCTTCCTCTTTTTAAATTTGTGCACAATATATGACTGCAAAACCGTCCAGTTCCTTATGAAACCAACATACTTTTTACCTTCTCTGGACATTAGTGAAAGCCACTAAAAGGTGACAACATATACTTAAATTCTTGAAAAAAGACAGTTAACTATTTAGCTTCAGGATTGAAAATGTATCTCCCATTGGTCATTTCATATACAGTATATGATATTATGTGTCCGCCCAATGTGTAATGTATCTCATTACCTATGCCAACTCACTTGCCTTAAGCAGGCCATAGATGGATCAGAATTCCATTGGTTCAGCAGGAACTGGCAACATTTTGATCTGTCTATGGGCAGACTGGTTGTACTGAAGTCAATCCATCGACCAACTTCAGTACACACAGCCTGCAATAATCTTTGCATTCAACCTATGGTTGAAGGAAAGAAAATTGCATAATGTAGGCCCTGCCTTTATACAGTAAACCTATACATTCAATGTAAAAATCAGAACAATTTCCTCTTGTTATTATCCTCATGTGCTATAGAAAGCTTTGATCATCTTAACAAGATCTTTTGTTCCTTGAAAAGAGTGTGGTCCCTATTCCCAAGACACAGTAATCCCAACAGTAACTGTCCCTGTACCACTAACCCTTCTGTATGTGAACCTCTAGTTTGCATACTCCCCTCTCCAACCCTTTCTGTGAAAGATACCAGAGGTGAGGATGTGCTGGCAGATATTGCTTCATTCATTTGGAGATCCATAGCCACCAAGGAAGCCTTTAATTCCTTCCTTGTTCATCCGTGTGAAGGACCATGTTTGCCCACACACGATGCACAGTTGTATATTTGCGCACCGGAAGCCTCATTCATATTAATTAGGGTGCAGCAGCCACTGTACCCAAATTGACAGCTGTCCAGGTGAGGGTGCATGTCCCCGAACACAGACAATGTGCATTTGGGGACACACACCCACATGGGTGTCAAATTGGGACCAGAGGCTCCAGAGTGTCCATTCAGCAAATGCATCCCAATAGATGTAAATGAGGCTACCTGCAAACAGATGCATGGAACACCAGTGCATCTTTTGTAGGCAAACACAGCCGTTCACAAGGATGTATGTGAATGAGGCCTTAAATAGCAACTGCAACAGTGTTTGTAGAGTTGAGCGGACACCTGGATGTTCGGGTTCGGTGGGTCTGGCCGAACTTCGCAAAAAAAGTTTGAGTTCGGTACCGAACTTGACCCGAACTTTACCCCGGACCCCGAACCCCATTGAAGTCAATGGGGACCCGAACTTTTGGGCACAAAAATGGCTGTAAAAAAGTCCTGGCAAGTGCTAGAGGGCTGCAAAAGGAAGTAAAATGGGGGTAAGAGTAGGGCAAGTGCCCTACAAAAAAATGGGGATAGGGAAAATAACTTAAAATCAAATAAAAAAAATAAAAATGGGAAGGGGGTGGTGGATGTGGAGTAGGAGCCTAGAGGTTGACTAGGCCGTGACAGTGGCATTGTAGGTGGCAGTGGCGGTGGAGGAGGAGAAGGAGGAGGTAGTCAACACTTGTTGTTGTTTGTTTGTTTTTTTTTCTAATTGGTGTAGCCCCCAAAATATTGAGGTGTATTAGAACTAGGAGATGATTTTAGAACAATAATCTGTCCCTTACAACACCAGCAGGAACCTGACCCTATAGGAGTAGGCGTGATTTTAGAACAATAATCTGTCCCTTACAGCAAAAGCAGGAACCTGACCCTATAGGAGTAGGCGATGATTTTAGAACAATAATCTGTCCCTTACAGCAAAAGCAGGAACCTGACCCTATAGGAGTAGGCAATGATTTTAGAACAATAATCTGTCCCTTACAGCAACAGCAGGAACCTGACCCTATAGGAGTAGGCGATGATTTTAGAACAATAATCTGTCCCTTACAGCAACAGCAGGAACCTGACCCTATAGAACTATGAGATGATTTAGAACAATAATCTGTCCCTCAAAGCAGTAGACTCTACCTAGTCCAGAATCAGACCGTTCTGTAATGCAGGATGAGATCTGCAATCTGTCCCTCAAAGCAGTAGACTCTGTTCTGTAATGCAGGATGAGATCTGCAATCTGTCCCTCAAAGCAGTAGTAGTAGTAATCTCTACCCAGTCCAGAATCAGATCGTTCTGTAATGCAGGATGAGATGTTATTAATATCTGCAATCTGTCCTTATAAAGAGGCTGGGTCACATGATGCACTGGCCAATCACAGCCATGCCATTAGTAGGCATGGCTGTGATGGCTTCTAAGGGCAAACCAGTGAAACGCTTGTTGATTGGCTGCCCTGCAGCTATTCAACATGCGTGATCAAATACCTGAACCCAGACCCCGAACTCAAACTTTTTTCAAATGTCCGGGTTTGGGTCCGGGTCACGGACACCCCAAAGTTCGGTACGGACCCGTACGTAGTTCGGGTTCGCTCAACTCTATTTGTAATTGCAAGTTAGTTGCTTCAATTTTTTTTTTTTTGTTATATTGTCTACTTAAGCCCGATTTCCACCACAATCAGCATTTAGTTTTGAGATTTAGAATTTCACCCTGCCTGATAAAAAAAAATCTTCTGAAACCTTTATGTTCAAAATGTTATTTAGCTAAAAAATTATATCTATTTTAAAGGGATCTAGCATTTCATGTTAAGTGCATATACTGAATGCTAATTAATGTGTAGGTGTAACATTTATACATCTCAAACAGTTCACTGTGCTCTCCCTGACAATAATTTATTCTTCCTTTCTCTTTGGAAGACCAGCATCATCTAACAGTTTTCTTGAATTTTCTTTTAATATCATAACTTGTCAAGAATGTATTCATGCAGATTTGTAAAGTTACTAAACGTCCCACTTTAAAGCTAAGCTCCAGCAAAAATACCCCCCATACACACACTCTTGTGTACCCCTCCACCGGCTCTCAGGCCATCGGCAGATATATATCCAATTTATACTTATTTAATCAAAGGTCCCATGACAGCTAGTGCCCTATGGCATTCCATAGAGTGCTGCTGTTACATACCTACAGTATCTCACAAACGTGAGTACACCCCTCACATTTTTGTAAATATTTTATTCTATCTTTTCATGTGACAATGCTGAAGAAATGACACTTTGTTACAATGTACAGTAGTGAGTGTACAACTTGTATAACAGTGTACATTTGCTGTCCCCTCAAAACACAACCATTAATGTCTAAACCGCTGGCAAGAAAAGTGAGTACACCCCTAAGTGAAAATGTCCAAATCGGGCCCAATTAGCCATTTTCCCTCCCCGGTGTTTTGTGACTCGTTAATGTTACAAGGTCTCAGGTGTGAGTGTGGAGCAGGTGTTTCAAATTTGGTGTTATCGCTCTCACGCTTTCATACTGATCACTAGTAGTTCAACATGGCACCTCAATAGGCTATAAGAGGATTGCCAAGACCCTGAAACTGAGCTGCAGCACAGTGGTCAAGACCATACAGCGGTTTAACAGGACAGGTTCGCCATGGTCGACCAAAGAAGTTGTGTGCACGTACTCAGCATCATATTCAGAGGTTGTTTTTGGGAAATAGAATTGCTGCAGAGGTTGAAGGGGTGGGGGGTCAGCCTGTCAGTGCTCAGACCATATGCCGCACACTGCATCAAATTGATCTGCATGGCTGTTGTCCCAGATGGAAGCCTCTTCTAAAGATGATGCACAAGAAAGCCTGCAAACAGTTTGCTGAAGACAAGCAGACTAAGGACATGGATTACTGGAACCATGTCCTGTGGTCTGATGAGACCAAGATAAACATATTTGGTTCAGATGGTGTCAAGCGTGTGTGGTGGCAACCAGGTGAGGAGTGCAAAGACAAGTGTGTTTTGCCTACAGTCAAGCATGGTGGTGGAAGTGTCATAGTCTGGGGCTGCATGCGTGCTGCCGGCACTGGGGAGCTACAGTTCATTGAGGGAACCATGAATGCTTACATGTACTGTGACATACTAAAGCAGAGCACGATCCCCTCCTTTTGAAGACTGTGCCACAGGGCAGTATTCCAACATGATAATGAGCCAAACACACCTCCAAGATGACCACTACCTTGCTAAAGAATCTGAGGGTAAAGGTGATGGACTGGCCAAGCATGTCTCCAGACCTAAACCCTATTGAGCATTTGTGGGGCATCTTCAAACGGAAGGTGGAGGAGCCCAAGGTCTCTAAAATCCACCAGCCCTGTGATGTTGTCATGGAGGAGTGGAAAAGGATTCCAGTGGCAACCTGTGAAGCTCTGGTGAACTTCATGCCCAAGAGGGTTAAGGCAGTGCTGGAAAATAATTGTGGCCACACAAAATATTGACACTTTGGGCCCAATTTGGACATTTTCACTTAGGTGTGTACTCACTTTTGTTGCCAGCGGTTTAGACATTAATGGCTGTGTGTTGAGTTATTTTGAGGGAGACAGCAAATTTACACTGTTATACAAGCTGTACACTCACTACTTTACATTGTAGCAAAGTGTAATTTCTTCAGTGTTGTCACATGAAAAGATATAATAAAATATTTACAAAAATGTGAGAGGTTTACTCACTTTTGTGAAATACTGTATGTATGAGGATCCCAAAATGATAACCCATCACACAATTCTTGCCTGAGCACCCCTAAAAGTTGGGACAGGGGCTACAAGGCAATGGAAGGGTGCAGTTGCTAGGAAGCTGGAACTGAAGACTTAAACTTGGGAGCACTGGTATCAAATAAGTAGAAGCAAGCATGGCAGAGAGGGCACCCAGAATACACCAAGTACAGTACTGAGTAGCGGGTCACAAGCCAAGTTTTGTAAAGGTCGAGCAGGAAGGCACCAAATTATGAGCAGGATCAAGGTAGGCAGAGGTTGACAAATTGCTGTAGGTGAGACACAGAATTGGTAGGCAAAATCCAAAATCCAGGATGGGTTCGGTAACAAAAGTAAGCAGCAACAATAGACAGGTAAGGTTAAGCAAGGAGCAGGTCAAACAAAAGTTGGGTCGATAACAGGATCAAACAGGTTCAGGGTCAAGAATAACATGAACTTAAACTGAAAAACCATTTGGCAATATTGTCATGAAGAGCCCAGGTTTAAATAGCCTACAAGGTTCCAGAATCTCTAGTGGACACACCTGTGTGTTCACATGCACGTCTTGGTACACATGTTCCCATGCATATGTCCATGCATGTGTGCATGAGCCTTAAGGCTGGCACAGCCTTTCTGATGGCTTCCATGATGTACCTGACATCTGCAATGTGAGAGGATAATTCTGGTGATGCGCACAACCCATACTGATGACCTGGACAATGCCTATTTGCTTGACCAGCAACCAGGCAATGGCCCTACACTGATTACAGTGCTGGCATGACAATGCCAGCACAGGGGGGCTGGAGACCATCAGCTGACTTGTCAATTTTATCAGAGTCAGAATGGCAGAGGATCACAGGGACCATGGATTACTGTAAAAGTGGGTCTTGGAAACTTTATTAAGAAATGATGTGTAGCTCCCTCTAGTGTGCTAGGTTGTTGATATAGCTATTTGTGTATGCAAATGTAAGTTTAGCTCAGGACCAAGCCTGAGCTGATAATCTGGGTCAGGGTTCAGTGACTCAGGGCTGGGTGGCTCATCCTAGCAGCCTCTCTGGCGCCTCCCCCTGTTTTCAGGGACATTGGAGAATGTTCTAGACATAGTGGGTGGAGGATAGGAAGAGCTTCTTGGAATATTTATGAGGGCATCAGCCAATCCCCAGGAAAGGGCTGGCAGGGGGCAGGCCATCTCATAGATAGGCATGAGTCATGCCAAGGGGGGCTGTTGGGTGGAAGATGGAAATAGAGTGCTGAGGAGGCTGTCAGTGGTCCTTGAGGGTGCCCCCTAGTCTGGGGAGGGGGGTGACCTTGGGCCTGGGGCTCAGGTGCTGGGAATATCCTACCAAAACACACAGAGGAAACCTTTCCTGGAGGCATGGGAGCAAGGAGAGAGGATAGTAGGAGGAGATTAGTATATCTGGGAGATCTCCTTAGTTAGCTGGATGGGTTGGTGAGTGTCAATCTGGAGGACTGAGTGGAGAATTTAGCCTGGAGGGCTAGTTAAAGGGGCAGCTGCAGCCAGAGGGATTGGCAGTGCCTAAAGAGGTGGTGCTGGGATTAGTAACCACAGGAGTGATACAAGCTGGATACTGAAAACTCTGCTACTAATTAAGGGGCCTTGGGTTCCTGCCTGTAATGGGCCATTGTTTTAATCTGACTGAGTGACTGTCAGGTATCCGCAGTGTTCCAGCTAGGTTCTGCAAGTAAGTGAATGCTGGAGGAAGAAGTGGAGCTGTATATAGAGACTGTATAAAGAAAGAGTTGTCCCTGAAGTTGTTGTTGAAGTCAAATGGGCATACCATAACCTCCCATCCCTAAGTTATTACCCTGAATAAATAACAAACTCAAAGTCACGGACTGTTCTTTGTCTCAAGAGTGCCTGTAAACATTTGGTGTGCAGGGCTGTGCAGGGTGGGGGATCCCAGTTTACTTGTGGCTCCTTAGGGGTGCGCTACAGATAAGTAAAGATCGTCTGGCAGCTGCTGGAGGGGTAACCAATATGTTTTCCCTGACTGGAGTTCAGCTGTAACTCTAAAACTTCTAGCTGTTATCGATGGGCTGCATAGCACATCACTCCATCCTTTCTCTACCTTCAAAATCCCAGCACTATGCCCTGACTCTCATTAAGAAGAAAAAAGACATTTGCATTGCTGAATGACCTTTAATAAGAAGATGTAAAAGGGAAACGGTTTCAATGCCTTACAATACCTTACGTCAAAGTTTGAACTATTATAAAGAATGATTGCTCCTCATTAATATCATTTTGCTTTTACAGATCATTGGAGACATCACTTATATTGAGAATATGTATTCTGATGGATTTTTGTCTTTCTGTCTCACATATGTCCCTCTCGTGTTCAAGATCATTGTAATGTTACCGTTAATTGATTCATTCTTTTGCTTATGTTTCTGGAATAGTTCTTTGTGATTTATTAGCGGGTGGTTTCTGATGAATACACATTAGGATGTTGTGCATGTTAAATGAATGTTATTTGAGTCATACCAGATAGAAAAGTATAATCCTAAGATGGAGGGAGGTTGCAACAAGGTCGTTTAGAAGTAAATATAGAACTGACGTTCATCTCAATACTGAGATATTTTAGAACAGGCGAGCGCTTATGCAGTTCCTGCAGTGAAGAGAAAACAGTTGTCAACATTTTGTTTTTCTTCATTTAAAGCACCAACATGTCCTGAAGTGAACCCATGCTTAGCCCAAGTAGGGTAGAGCAACAGGTTCACTTAAAGAACCACTATGGCCAAGCAATTTTCTTCTTGCAACTGTATGGGGTTAAAAAGGGGGTAAACCCTGATGGGGTTTACTTCCTCTATGTTACCCTGGAATGTAAAAGCATAATGGGCTAGTATGCATCGCATATTAGCCCATTATGTGCCACTTACCTGCATTGGAAGCCAGCGATGTCCAGTGATGTCCCTGCTCCAGGCTGCATCCATCTTCTGCCCCTCTTCCTTCCGGGGCCACGATCTCCGGCTCTGTGACTGGCCGGAGTCAGGTGACGTCACTCCCGTGCATGCGCACGGTAGCTGCCAGTCACGGCACAATCTCAGTGAAGGAATGGCACGGAGGCCGTTTCTTCACTGGCACTGCACATGTGCCCGGTGATTCTCCTAAACTGTGCAGGTTTGGGAGATATGCAGGGCACCTACAGGTAAGCCTTATTATAGGCTTACCTGTAGGTTAAAGTGGTTGTCACAGGGTTAATACTATATTTTTCCCTACATTTATATGAACACAAAATCTGTCCAGCTTAAGTGACAATAACTAGGGATAAGACAAACCATATAACACTGGTAATTACAATGGTCAGACTTTATTCATGTGGTTTAGTCCTTACATTCCAAAAAAATGTTGTTTTAGTGGCTTAAAAAGTGTACGCTAGAGTTAGGCTTTAAAGAGGACCTTCACCCTAGATAGAAAAAAATTAAAAGTCAACAGCTGCAAATACTGTATATGATAAAAGGACACTTACCTGTCCAGGTATCCATCGCTGTCCTTACCCAGACCAGTTCTTTGGCATTTTTTGGGTCCCTGGCACTGGCACATTTACCAAGGGAAGCTAGCTGTGACCCCGTTGCTTCTTCAAAGCCGGCTTATGACTGTGCATGCACTAGCCACGATGCACTGTGTGAATAGTCCCACAGGCTGCGGGCAAAAAGAGGGGAGCCAAACATGAATCTAGACCAGTGTTTTTTAGTCAAGGCACCCTTTAAAATTTCGCACAATGTGAAGGCACCCCATTCTAAAATGGCAAAAATGAATCTAATAGTTTTACAGAACAGCAACATCTGCACATAGGACATCTAACGTAATGTATTCTTCCAAAGCAAAACACGCCTTTGCACACAGGTACTGACTAGTATTCCAATGTTTCTCTTCCTTGCAGAGCTAATGTGACTCCAGTGCTGACAGAAAGGGGCAAGGGAGGGACATACAATGTGCTTGACGTCCTCCTTATCAGCCAATGTCATTGGTCATTAGGAGGCCGGCAAATTACCTAATGTCCATGTAAAACTATATGATCATATACAGTGTCTCACAAAAGGGAGTACACCCCTCACATTTTTGTAAATATTTTATTATATCTTTTCATGTGACAACACTGAAGAAATATCACTTTGCTACAATGTAAAGTAGTGAGTGTACAGCTTGTATAACAATGTAAATTTGCTGTCCCCAGCAACACACAGCCATAACTGCTGGCAACAAATGTGATTACCAGTGAAAATTTCCAAATTGGGCCCAAAGTGTCAATATTTTGTGTGGCCACCATTATTTTCCAGCACTGCCTTAACCCTCTTGAGCATGGAGTTCACCAGAGTTTCACAGGTTGCCACTGGAGTCCTCTTACACTCCTCCATGATGACATCACGGAGCTGGTGGATGTTGGAGACCTTGCGCTCCTCCACCTTCCATTTGAAGATGCCTCACAGATACACAATAGGGTTTAGGTGTGGATACATGCTTGGCCAGTCCATCACCTTTACCCTCAGCTTCTTTAGCAAGGCAGTAGTTGTCTTGGAGGTGTGTTTGGGGTCATTATCATGTTGGAATACTGCCCTGCGGCCCTGTCTCTTAAGGGAGGGGATCATGCTCTGCTTCAGTATGTCACAGTACGTGTTGACATTCATGGTTCCCTCAATGAACTGTAGCTCCCTAGTGCCAGCAGCACTCATGCAGCCCCAGGTCATGACACTCCCACCACCATGCTTGACTGTAAGCAAGACACACTTGTCTTTGTACTCCTTGCCTGGTTGCCACCACACACACTTGACACCATATGAACCAAATAAGTTTATCTTGGTCTCGTCAGACCACAGGACATGGTTCCAGTAATCCATGTCCTTAGTGTGCTTGTCTTCAGCAAACTGTTTGCAGCTTTCTTGTGCATGATCTTTAGAAGAGGCTTCCTTCTAGGACTGCTGCCATGCAGACAATTTGATGCAGTGTGCGGCATATGGTCTGAGCACTGACAGGCTGACCCCCCACCCCTTCAACCTCTGCAGAAATGCAGGCAGCACTCATAGGTCTATTTCCCAAAGATAACCTCTGGATATGACGCTGAGCATGTGTACTCAACTTCTTTGGTCGACCATGGCGAGGCCTGTTCTGAGTGGAACGTATCTTGTTAAACCACAGGGTCTTGGCAATCTTCTTATAGCCTAGGCCATCTTTATGTAGAGCAACAATTCATTTTTTCAGATCATCAGAGAGTTCTTTGCCATGAGGTGCCATATAGAACTTCCAGTGACCAGTATGAGAGAGTGAGAGCGATAACACCAAATTTAACACACCTGCTCTCCATTCACACCCGAGACCTTGTAACACTAACTAGTCACATGACACCGGGGAGGGAAAAAAGTGGTCTGACTCCTTTAAAAGTGAGTCACTGCCAGGCTAGGCAACGGATACAGTTGTATGGGATTTTCTTCCCCCCTTAGTATCTGCTGACTGTAATCCTTCCAGCTCATTGGTCAGTGTTGTAAGTGAGAGTGTGTGCCCCAGCAAGGCGCACATGCTCACACTGATTGGCTCTGTCCACTGTCCTCCTGAGCAGTGACCGTTTCATTGGTCACAGCGCGGTGGGCAGGGGTGGGACCTGCTGGGACAGTGGGTGTGCTAGCATGCAGGCACAGCATGGCCTCTGAGTGTGTTTCCCCTCCTCCTCATTACCTTCAGGTCTGTCCGATTAGAATGCTGGCTGGCCACCATTGGAAGAAAGGTAGGTGCAGGCTGACAGGGGATGGAGGGTGTCTGGACTGACAGACAGGGGATCGGGTTTAGTTGTCTGTCTGGACATATGCTTCCATGCTACTTTCAAAGTGAATGCTTTTTTACTGTCACACTATGTATCCAGGAAATGAGACTGCTCAGTCATCAGGACCCCTCCCCCCATAGTTCTGCTCAGACAGACTTTAACCTCCTCAGATCTGCATGCAAACTACTTCCTGGGCTCTGTGTATACCCCTATCTGGTGCTATGTATACCCATATCTGGTGCTATGTATACCCCTATCTTGTGCTGTATATACCCCTATTTGGTGCTGTATATACCCCTATCTGGTGCTGTATATACCCCTATTTTGTGCTGTATATACCCCTATCTGGTGCCGTGCATACCTCTATCTGGTGCTATGTATACCCCTATCTTGTGCTATGTATACCCCTATCTGGTGATGTGTACACCCCTATCTGGTGCTATGTATACCCCTATCTGGTGCTGTATATACCCCTATCTGGTGCTATGTATACCCCTATCTGGTGCTGTATATACCCCTATCTGGTGCTGTATATACCCCTATCTGGTGCTATGTATACCCCTATATGGCGCTATGTATACCCCTATCTGGTGCTGAATATATCCCTATTTGGTGCTTTGTATACCCCTATCTGGCGCTGTATATATCCCTATCTGGTGATGTAAATACCCCTATCTGGTGATGTATATACCCTATCTGGTGCTGTATATACCCCTATCTGGTGCTGTATATACCCCTATCTGGTGCTGTGTATACCGCTATCTGTTGCTGTGTATACCTCTATCTAGTGATGTGTGTACCCCTATCTGGTGATGTGTATACCCCTATCTGGTGATGTGTATACCCCTATCTGGTGATGCATATACCCCTATCTATGGTGCTGTATATTTCTATCTGGGGTGCTGTATATACTCCTATCTGGTGATGCTGTATACCCTATCTGGTGATGCTGGACTGTATACTCCTGACACAATGGGTGGAATCTATAAGGGGTGGGGATTATGGAAAGTGGGATGGGTCAAAAAAGAAGGGCAGGGTCTTGCACCCCCCATCCCAAAATTTCACCTGCCACCACTGGTGTATACTGTGACCATAGATTTCCTTTTACAATAATACAGCATATTCTTGTAGTTTTGTGCTTCTAGAAAATGTGTAATGAAGAAAACATTGCAAACATTTGAGGTGCAAAAACATTATATTATCTACATAATGTGTTTTAATACAGAGGCTGATGCCTGTTAGTTTGTGCAAACAAATGTAAACCAAAAAAGCCATTGTAGGTTCTTATTGTGTTCTGTGTCTTGATAATGTCCTTTTTATGCTTCCAAGAGAGGCTTGAAAAATTATAAAGCAGTAAAAATTAAACTGAGAAATCGAAAAGCAGTGGGTGCAGTATTTGGAAATAAATATGTTTATTATAGTCTCCAATACAGCTTTCAAGCTTTTCATGTTTATGAGATGGAGAAGATGATATACCCATACCTGAATATATTTACTCTGTAGCAGCGCATTCTCTTCGGTGCTCTTAGAGATCATGTTGGTAATATGCAAATCTAGTGCAAATAATGAACAGGTTTTACAGTTTAACCGCTTCAATACAGGACACTTACACCCCCTTCCTTCCCAGACCAATTTTCAGCTTTCAGCGCTTTCACAATTTGAATGACAATTACTCAGATGTGCAACACTGTACCCAAACAAAATTTTTGTCTTTTTTTTCACACAAATAGAGCCTTCTTTTGGTGGTATTTAATTACCTCTGGGTTTTTTTATTTTTTGCGACATAAGTGAAAAAAGAGCCAAATAAAAAAAAAAAAACACTTTTTTTTAGTTTCTATGATAACATTTTGCAGATAAATCATTTTTGTTCATAAATTTGGGCCAAAACCGATACTGCTACCTATCTTTGGTAGAAATAACTCAAATAAGTGTATATTATTTGGTCTGTGTGAAAGTTATAGAGTCTACAAGCTATGGTGCCAATTATTGAAAATTGATCACGCCTGATGCACTGACGGCCTATCTCATTTCTTAAGGCCCTGAAATTTCAGGACAGTACAAATACCCCCCAAATGATCCCTTTTTGAAAAGTAGACAGTCCAGGGTATTTAGTAAGAGGCATTGTGAGTTTTTTGAAGGTGTAATTTTTTCCAACAATTCTTGGGAAAATGAAGAAATTATTATTATTTTTATTTTTTTTACACAAAATAGTCGTAACAAGTAGTTATTTCTCACACACAGTATATGCATACTTCCAACTACACCCCAAAATACATTCTGCTACTCCTCCCAAGTATGTCGATATCACATGTGTGAGACTTTTTCACACCCTGGCCACATAGAGAGGTCCAACATGCAGGGAGCACCGTCAGCAGAAATTTCACATCTAATTTCCTAACGACCTATTACAATTTTGAAGGCCATGGAGCACCAGGACAATCAAATTACCCACAAAATGACCCCAGTTTGGAAAGCAAACACCCCAACATATAATCTATGAGGCATTATGAGTCTTTTGTACAGCTATTTTTTTTCCACAAGTCTTTGAAATATGCGTAAAAAATATGAAAACTTTTTTATTTTTACACAAAGTGGTCAATTTATAAGATTTTTATAATACATAGCATGTACATAGCAAAAATTACACCCCAAAATACATTCTGCTATTCGTCCCGAGTATGGCGATACTACATGTGTGAGACTTTTTTACAGCCTTTCCACATAGAGAGGTCCAACATGCAGGGAGCATCATCAGGCATTCTAGGAGCATAAAATACACATAAAATATCCTAATGATCTATTACATTTTTGAAGGCCCTGGAGCACCATGACAGTGGAATTACCCACAAAATTACCCCAATTTGGAAAGCAAACACCCCACCATTTATTCTATGAGGCATTATGAAACTTTTGTATGGTTCATTTTTTTCCACAAGTCTTTGGAAAAAGTGGAAAGAAAATGAAAACATATTTTTTTTTTACATGAAGTTGTCAATTTATATGATATTTCTAGCACATAGCATGTACATAGCAAAAATTATCCCCCAAAATATATTCTGCTACTTGTCCCGAGTATGGCGATACCACATGTGTGAGACTTTTACACAGTCCGGCCACATAGAGGTCCAACATTGAAGTAGTACCTTCAGGCGTTCTATGAGCATAAATTACACATCTAATTTCATTCCTACCTTTCACACTTTTAAGGTCCTGCCGCACCAGGACAGTAGTTGAATTACCCACAAAATGTCCCCATTTTGGAAAACAAACACCCCTTGTATATTTTATGAGGCATGGGCTGCAGATAGGTACTCGGGTACTCTTATGGGCTGCAGATAGGTACTCAGGTACTCTGATGGATTGGTAAAGGTACTCGGGTACTATGATGAGCTGGTAAAAGGTACTTGGGTACTCTGATGGGCTGGTAAAAAGTTCTCTGATGGGCTGGCGTCAGGTACTTGGGTACTCAGATGGTCTGGTGCCAGGTATTCGGGTACTCAGATGGGCTGCTGATAGGTACTCGGGTACATAGATGGGCTAGTGACAGGCACTCGGGTACTCAGATGGGCTAGTGACAGGTACTAGGGTACTCAGATGGGCTAGTGACAGGTACTCGGATACTCAGGTGGGCTAGTGACAGGTGCTAGGGTACTCAGATGGGCTAGTGACAGGTACTTAGATGGACTGGTGACATGTACTCAGGTACTCTGATGAGCTGGTGACTGGTTCACGAGTACTCAAATGGGCTGGTGACAGGTACTTGAGTACTTTGATGGGTTGGTGACAGGTGCTCGGGTAGTCTGATGGTCTGGTGACAGGTGTTCGGGTACCCAGATGGACTAGTGACAGGTACTAGCATACTCAGATGGGCTGGTGACAGGTACTCAAGTACTCATATGAGCTGGTGACAGGTACTCGGGTACTCAGATGGGCTAGTGACAGGTACTTGGATACTCAGATGGGCTAGTGACAGGTACTAGGGTACTCAGACTGGCTAGTGACAGGTACTAGGGTACTCAGATGGGCTAGTGACAGGTACTCAGATGGACTGGTGACAGGTACTTGGGTACATTGATGGACTGGAGAAAGATGCTTGGGTACTCTGATGGGCTTGTGACAGGTACTCGGGTACTCTGATGGGCTGGTGACAGGTACTCGGGTACTCTGATGGGCAGGTGACAGGAACTCATGTACTCAGAAGGGTTGGTACTCGGGTACTCTGATGGGTTGGTAACAGGTACTCGGGTACTTTAATGAGATGGTGACAGATACTCGGGTACTCTGATGGGTTGATGACAGGTACTTGGCACTCTGATGGGCTGGTGATAAGTACTCGGGTACTCTGATGGGTTGGTGACAGGTACTCGGGTACTCTGATGGTCTTGTGACAGGTGTTTGGGTACCCAGATGGGCTAGTGACAGGTACTAGCGTACTCAGATGGGCTGGTGACAGGTACTCAAGTACTCAGATGGGCTGGTGACAGGTACTCGGGTACTCAGATGGGCTAGTGACAGGTACTTGGATACTCAGATGGGCTAGTGACAGGTACTAGGGTACTCAGATAGGCTAGTGACAGGTGCTCAGATGGACTGGTGACAGGTACTTGGGTACTCTGATGGACTGGTGACAGATGCTCGGTACTGTGATGGGCTTGTGACAGGTACTCGGGTACTCTGATGGGCTGGTGACAGGTACTCGGGTACTCTGATGGGCAGGTGACAGGAACTCATGTACTTAGAAGGGTTGGTACTCAGGTACTCTGATGGGTTGGTAACAGGTACTCGGGTACTTTAATGAGATGGTGGCAGGCGGGTACTCTGATGGGTTGGTGACAAGTACTCGGGTACTCAGATGGTCTGGTGACAGGTGTTCGGGTACTCAGATGGTCTGGTGACAGGTACTCAAGTACTCAAATGGGCTGGGGACAGGTACTTGGGTACTCTGATGGGTTGGTGACAGGTACTCGGGTACTCGGATGGGCTGGTGACAGGTACTCGGGTACTTGAACGGGCAGGTGACAGTTACTCGGGTACTCTGATGGGCAAGTGACAGGTATTCGGGTACTCAGACGGGTTTATGACAGGTACTCGGGTACTTTGATGGGCAGGTGACAGGTACTCAGGTACTTTGATGGGCAGGTGACATGTACTGGGGTACTCTGATGGGCTGGTAACAGGTACTCGGGTACACTCATGGGCAGGTGACAGGTACTTGGGTACTCTGATGGGCTGGTGACAGGTACTCGGGTACTCTGATGGGCAGGTGACAGGTACTCGGGTACTCTGATGGGCAGGTGACAGGTACTCGGGTACTCTGATGGGCTGATGACAGGTACTCTGATGGGCTGTGACAGGTACTTTGATGGGCTGTGACAGGTACTTTGATGAGGTGGTGACAGGTACTCTTTATTACGGGGGGGCAATCAGTGTGATTGGTGCACACAGTAAGCGGTAATAAGCTGTTACCGCTATCTCCTCCTCACACACAATCGATGTGTGAAGAGGAGAACCCTTTAACAGCTTGTTACCGGAGTTTGTTGCCATTATGCGACCAGCTGCGATTGGATACAGCTGGTCACTTGGTAAAGAGCCAACCCCTGATTGGGGTTGGGCTTTGTCCAAGGGACAAGCCTGAACCCTGATCGCCATGCTGCGCGCCCCTGGGGGCGCACACGCTTTGTTATTGTTGGCTCTTTACCCCGATCATGGATGGCCGGAGTCCCGACGGACACGACCGATCCCCAATTGCCATGATGCGGGCCCCTGTTGGCCCACAGAGCTGCGAAAACAGGAGGACTTCATATGACGTCCACCCAAGATGGGGACTGCACCTTGTCAGCGTATTATTACTATACGCCGGTAAGATGTATCTTTGATAGTCTAATTCTTCAGTTTTTGATGGACATCAGAGAGTTCAGTCATTTGATGGCTTATTATCTGACTCTAGAAGTTCAAAAGTTCTAAAAGTTCACTTTTTTTGTGTTTGTGTCTCTGCTGCCTTCCACAAAACTAAGTCAAAAGTATCATTATTTGTCAGCACTATTGAGAATCCATCACGGTGACGGTAAAACCATCACGTGACCTTGTAATGGCTATTACAGTTGGGTTAAAGGGTAAAATCACCTTTGGGAAAATTTGAGATCCTGTTGGAATTAATAAAATACTCTGATCTGATTTTCCAAAAACCCCATATGCTATTCTATATCCTCAAAATAGTATATACCAGCACTCCTCTTGAAAAAGGACATATTGCCATTACAGATGCAGCTGTCGGGGGGGTTCTCCACAAAAAAAGCTGTCCCTTCATAGTCCCGTAATTTGCAGGGTGAGCTGAACATGACAGTAATGCACCCTCCTAGTGACCACTCAGGGCCATTCTAACTGCACATGTGCGCAGTGCTCTCTCCCTGTTCCAATTTTTCTCTGTAGCAGCCACTTCAGGTTGTTCAAACTTTGCACAATGCACATGCTTGCGCAGTACATTCTTTTCTCCTAAAGCTAAACTCAGGAGGAGACTATGCATTGTGCATGTTTGTAGTTTGAATGGCCTGGAGTGGCCATTACTAAGCACAGCTGGAGCAGGGAGAGCACGCTGCTCATGTGTACAGTTTGACCAGTCAAGGTCAATCACTAGGGGGTGCATTGCTGTAATGTTCAGCCCATCTTGCAAAAGAAAAGATGTAGGAAAATGAGGGAGCAGTGTTTTTGTAGAAAGACCTCCTAACAGCTGCATCTGTAATGGGAGAACATGCAACAGAGGAGAGCTGGTATGTACTATTACGAAGATATAACATTGCATAGGGTTATTGCATAGGGGAATTTTCTGAAAATCTTACACTTTAAATTCAGGACTATGTTAATGATATCTCTTTACCGAAGATTCTAAGTGGTATAAGATTGCCAGCAGCATGGTTCAGCTTCATGGCTATTGCATACAACGTAAATCTTCGTGCTGGTAGAGTTGATTTTAGGTGACCATGTACCAAATCCATAGCTTTTTAAAAAAAATAATTAAATCAAATAAATACAGTATATGCTCTTGGCCTATTTTTTGAGGTATTTTACACATTAAGAAAAAAAAGTCTAAAAAGCAAGCTGATCCACATGATGTGGAGATGTCCAAAACTTCATAGATACTGGAAAGGGGTTCTGACTACTATAAGATCTGTTTTTCAGGTTACTTCTGCAGAAGATCCAGGGATATGTTTATTGAACATGTTGGAAGAGGCTACTTTGCCAAAAAATGCATATGTCCCTATCACTCGAGTGTTATTTCAAGCCTGCAAAGTAATTGCTCAAAAATGGTTATTCTCCTATTCATCCACCTTGGAGGAATTGAAACACAAATAAATCATACTATAGCTAAACAAAAGCTAATCGACCAACACAGAAACTGCCCAAACATTTATAATAGGTGGCTTATTACCTCGGGTTCAGCTCCAATTTAATTAATTCTCAATAGATTATTGTATTAAAAGAGGGGAACTGGCTGGTGTATCCTATATTGGAGGATACATGGGTATTCATGATAATCAGCCAGTTATTATATTCAAGGCACTGAATGTGTTTTTATCTGTTTTGTTTTGTTTTAGTGTTTAGTATATTTATATCAGATTTTTTTGTTCTTATATCAGAATGATTTAAGATGTTATTTGGATAATTACATTTCTGGAAGGCTTATAATTATATTGACATTTAATTTTAATTGAGAGATTGGATTGCATGATTGTTGGTATTGTAAAAGAAATGTCTAAAGACTAATAAAAATGATTGCAGAAAAAAAAAAGCTGATTTCTCATTTTTTTAACAGTTTCCCCACCGCGCGCCGTCTTTTCACGGCGGCAGTCGGGGAGCCCTGCGTGAATCGCCGTAAATAAGCGGCGATCTGCATTTGGCCACCAGGGGGCACACACGCGCACCCACCGCACTCCTGGGGAGTGTGCCCGCGGCTCGGGCGGACCCGATGTCCACCAGCGAGCCGCGATGAGCGGCTACAGGGAAAGAACGGGGAACCGCCCAAGTAAACACGGTGGTTCCCCGCTCTGTCAGTGGGGCATGAGAGATCTACTGATCCCTGTCACTCGGATCAGTTAGATCTCTCATGCCCATGGTAGCCCAACCCCCCCACAGTAAGAACACACCCAGGGAACACTATTAACCCCTAGCTCTCCTCCTGCAGGTTAATCCCTTCACTGCCAATGACATTTATACAGTAATCAGTGGACATTTAAATTTCTGATCGCTGAATAAATGTCATTGGTCCCAAAAAAGTGTCAAAAACGTCCGACATGTCTGCCCCAATATCGCATTACCGCTAAAAATCGCAGATCGCCACCATTACTAGTAAAAAAAAAAAAAAAAAAAAAAATCCCAGAAATGAATTCTCACCATCCGTAAACGCGGCCACTTTTGCGCAAACCAATCAATAAACTCTGATTGCAATTTTTTTTATCACAAATATGAGGAATTATATAAATCGGCCAAAAACGGTTTTGTTTTTTTATATTTTTTTTGGATTTTAATTTTAGCAAAAAGTAAGAAATTTGGGTTTTTTTGCAAAATGGTCGCTCTTCTTTTGTTTATAGCGGCGATAAGAAATGACGCAGAGGCGATCAAATACCACCAAAAGAAAACTCTATTTGTGGGAAAAAAGTTTATCTCAAAAGAAAACCACCATAAACTAGCGGAGACGCAGTAAAGAATAGCGGCGATATTTGTTTTCTTCTCGCTGGTAAAACGTTTTTTTGGGTTTAAAGAATGAAAAACGATTTTAATTTTAGGTTTTTTTTATATTTTTTTGTTTTGGCAAAAACCGGCTAAATATATTAAGGAGTATAAACACTATTTTTTTTAACGTTAGTCTCAAATAACTAACCAAACGCGTTTTCACCGGCGCAAATGCCTACCACTCTTAAGTAAAGACCCTAAAAAAAAAAAAAAAAAAAAAAATGATCATTACCACCG
>BLSH010212355.1:1138389-1149377 GCA_018402905.1 Glandirana rugosa
TGGTCAGACGATTTCCCCGGGAAAAAGGGGGAAGGGAGGTACGGACGGACGTAACACCAACGAGATCGTGTTGTGTCTGTTCGATAGTTTCTTTTCGTTTACAGTTGAACGCAATTGTCAGTTAAAGCGACGCAGCGCCGAATCGCAAAAAGTGCTCTGGTCCTAAAGTGGGAAATTCTTCCGGGGCTGAAGTGGTTAAACTACAAATTATAACAAAATTTATCAAGCAAGTTGCACCACTTTGGGGTTGCAGAAGTGTGAACCGAGCCTATGTTCTGCAGTGGGCTCTCTTCCTGCCATCTTGGGCCCCCCCATGGTAGCGTAACGCCAGGGCCCAATGACAAGTGGGACCTTAGAGACCCTGGTAGTTCCTGCTTCCCCTTTTCTCAAGTTGACATTTGCTTTTCTTTGATAGCTTGTCTGTGTTGTGCTAGAGCAACCACAATGCAGGCAGGCATGGAGGGAAGGGGGAAAAAGGGCCCCTTTAGCAGACTGGTTTTCTATTATAATCCCCCCACTCTAATTGAAATTTTGCTTTACCTGGTTTTATATTAGAAACATATGGCACTTACTGTTTACTATTGATGTTATATCTGTATTTTTTTAAATAATGTCTCTATTAAATTAGCGGGAAAGGGCTTGGTTAGCACTAGCCAGTGATCTGAAAAGCGATCCACTGTCAGTTATTATTTTTTTTTTTTAATAAATGGCAGTTTATAACGGGCCAAATGTTTGGCTCATGGTTGTGATATAACCCCATTAACTTGAATGGCCAAGTTTGATAGGCTGTGCCATCTTTCAGCTTGGCATGTTGCATTAAATGTGACATGGTTGTGAGCAAACAATCACAGCCAAAGCATGTGAACAACCCCCCTGGTGGTTGTTTATCCTTTTGGTGAATCCAAGGAGGCTCGTCGCTCCAGGAGAAAGGAGGAACGCCCAATGGACCTAGGTGGGCGCTAATGTACACACAAGGGGAGAAGAAATGACCGCACACCACCATAAGGTCTAAAGTCCTTTAATGAGACATCCCATAAAGCATCACAGGACCAGAATGCACACGGTAGATGCTTTTCTTGCATGTGTACTTCATACATAATGATTAAGTGCACTTGAAGTGCAAGAAACACGTCTACCATGTGCATTCTGGTCCTGTGATGCTTTATGGGATGGCTCATTAAAGGACTTTGAACCTTATGGTGGTGTGCGGCCATTTCTTCTCCCGCTATCCTTTAGGTGGGTGACCTCAGGAGTGCTAAAATCACCACTCAGTCACTTGTTTTAACCACCGCCAACATGAAAGAGGCCCAAATGATTTACTGAGTATCTTTTAGCTACTTACAGTATATAGTGATATGAAGGTTGTATGATGCTGGTTCCTAGGTTTTTAAAGCTTTTTGCTCATTTTGGGTGAGATTTGTTCATGCCTGAACCAACTTCTAATTTTCAATCACCCAGAGGTAAAAATCTGAATTGTAAGAAATAAATTCAAAACTCTATACTAATATTTACTTAGCTTTATATTTTACAACAACGTTCAGCCATGTGTGAAATAATACATTTGTTTGTTTGCGAGCAATCTTTTTATTCTGTAGCTTAGAGTGCAATTTGCAGTCTTGTTGAGAAAAAAAACAATTCTTTGCAAGTGAACTATATATAATACAGGTTCTTACTTGCTCTGTTTTGAAGAACATAATGTACATCTTACCTTACACCTTTCCCAAACTGACTGTTAAGTGGGAAAGTCTGATATCATTAATGCCATCTGAACATTCTCTGTGCTGTAATAAGAAAACAAGCAGCCTGGTCACGTCTTAAAGTGATTGTAAAGGCTCAATTGTTTTTCTTACAATAAAAATGAAATATATTTTATTAAAATAACAAACATGGAATACTTACCTGCCCTGTGCAATGGTTTTGCACAGAACAGCCCCAATCAGTGGCGGGCGCTCCATAAGGGGCGCAAAGTCGCCGCCCCCCTAATCTCCATGCGCTGGCCCCTAATCTCCATGGGGGAGTGCCAGATGCATAGGCTTCCACAAGGGTTTTTTTAAGCACATAATTAGGGCCTGAGACTCTAATTGGCTTCAAAAAGTTGAGCTTGGGTCAGGAAGCTGGTCCTAAGACCGGATTGGCCAGGAGGAGAAGTGAGCGTATTGGCTGGGAGAAAAAGCTGGGGACGCTGCTGAAGCTGTCAGCGTCGTGTATGGGGTAAGTGCGGGGCTGGCGGGCAGGGAGTTTGTTTTCCGCCCCCCCAAAAAATGGAGCACCAGCCACCACTGGCCCCAATCCTCCTCTTCTAAAGGTCCCTTGCCGGTGCTCCAGCTCCTCCCCACCAAGTGCTCCCATAGCAAGCCTCTTGCTATCAGGCATTCGTGTGTGCTCACTCCCACTCTGCTTGGCTCTGCCCCCCGTTCCTTTCTCACTGGCTGTGGTTGGCAGCAGCAGGAGCCAGTGGCTCCCGCTGTTTCTGAGCCAATAAGGAGGGAGAGAACCGAAAGAGCAGCTCTTGTGCACATCACTGAATTGAGATCAGACTCGGGTAAGTATAAGGGGGGGATGGGGGGAGCTGCTTGCAAAAGGTTTTTTACCTTAATGCAGAGAATGCATTAAGGTAAAAAAAAAATGTCTTCAGAACCACTTTATTACAAGCAGAAGTCTTAAAAAGAATCTTACTACCAATGTAGGTGTTGTAGCCAGGTATTCCTTTAAATTCACTTCAATCTTTGTGCATGCTTCTGAGCAAAGACATAATCCAACCACACAAGCAGAAAATTGCATTGGGAAGGGGGCAGGGGTCAACAAAATGCCCCCAGGTTGGTATAGTTGTAAAGAAGTGGAATTTAATGTTTTTGAAATTTTAAAAAGAAGCCACACCGAGAAATGGAAAAGTAATTTTAGAAGATTATTACAAAATGGATTGTGTTTCAATGTTATGCGTAGTATAATTTTGGAATATAATTTCCAAACACAAGCCATTTAAAATCTGATGTTTTCTTGCAATATCAAATATTTGAGAGCAGCTAGCATTTATCTGATATTGTACGTAACAGGGAAGTAACAATGAATATGTGAGGATTATAACCTCCTGCTAAAATTCTATTAGTTTTATAGCATACTGCAGAATATCTGCTTCTGGATTAGGATCATATATTTTCATTTGTAGAATGTTTAATTGCTTAAAAAGAAAAACATTGCCTTTGCAAATGCGGCAAAACTTGGGCACATGGTGATATTTGGGTAGCTGGTCAAATCTATCATCATACTGTAACTTGTATACTTATTAAAAAGAAAAGAAAAAACACCTAGAACAAACTGTTATGGCACATCTAAAGGTTAAAACTCAGATTTGTATTGTTGCTGGTGCTGGACCCTCACTAGTGGGGTCTTCTTGTAATTAAAACATTTATAGCTGTTCCTGGAACAGGAGGTGATGACAGATCTTCCAAAAGAGTCCCCTGGTCCCTGGTAACTGTCCAAGAGGAGATTTTCCCTTACTTTCAAGAGATCTCATCACACTTTCTGTTGCATCTACAGAACATGAAGTAAGTTCTATTCTCCTTAATTCCGCTCATTAAAAAATTAAAACAAAGCCAACTTTGGAAATGTTAATAATGGCAGTCTACAACAGATACTTATACATAATTGCATGCTTTCTTTTCTTTCCTTCCCTTTCTTCTCGTGGTGGACATTTTCACTAAGACTGGATTCACACTTATGCATTTTGCAGGCTTGCGCTACAGTCCATTTAACATGGTTTCCTATGGAACACGTTCTGTAGTGCAAATCTGCAAAATGCAAAAAGCACTGAAAATGCATAGGTGTGAATCCAGCCTAAAAGCAGATGAACCATTTCCAATTACTCTGAGAATTCTGTCTGGAACCGTGGGCCTTCCTCCTTGGAACTGTGACAGTGCACATCATCTGAGAGGGAAGGCACTGGTAATGCAGCCTTCCAAGGATGTATCTATAAGGGCTACAATCACAAGTGGCTCACTCAACTAGGAAATAGAAAAACAGTAATTGTAGGGCTGCATGCTGATGTGATTTTTCAAAAGAGTAGGAGGGGAGGGTAGATCCACTACCAGACCTTCCATGAATTTCCCTCTATTGAATGTCTCCCATTCCTTAAAGTCAAATTATCTGTAAAGGCAATTTGAAAATAAAGCTATTGCAAAGAAAGGAAAAAAATACTCACTCTGGTCATGGCTTCCAATGCTGACAGCATTGAGGTATGGTTGACCTTACTGTATCTTACCACTGACTCTTCAAAGAGCTAGGGGTCAGAGGTGCCCAGGTTTTCCAGGAGGCAGTAGTGAGGGCAGTAATGACACCTGCACGTCCAAGAAGTGTTGGGAGCTGGGACCAAGAAGAGCATATTTTATCCCAATAGCATCATTTTGGTAAAGGCATGGCCTTATTTCCAGTCAAAGTCAGAGCAGTCAGAGGCAGTAATGCCTTATATCTAAAATTGCAGATCTAAAATTGCAGATCTAAAGATATGAGGCTGTAGACACATAGGGGTTGATTTACTAAAGCTGGAGAGTGCAAAATCTGGTGTAGTTCTGTATAGAAACCAATCAGCTTCCAGGTTTCTTTGTCAGAGCTTAATTGAACAAGCTGAAGTTAGATGCTGTTTGGATAACATGCACAGCTGCACCAGATTTTGCACTCTCCAGCTTTAGTAAATCAACCCTATACTGTAAGTACCTAGGAAGCTTCACATACCAGAACAGGATCTTCTATTTTTCAGGAGGAATTAAAGAAAAAGGTGGATTTTGGACATTTGTAGATGTTCCCTGTAACAGAGCAAATGTTCAGTTTAAGATTCTACCTTATTAACCAAAGTATTAACCACTTGCCGACCGTATTGCACAGATATACGGCGGCAAGTTGGCTCCACGGTGCAGAACGCCATTTATAAATAGCCATCCGTGCTCCGTAAGTGGAGTGGGTCGGGCGGACGCGGTGCAACCGGCGACCGCCTGTTAGAGAGGAAGAACGTGTAAACACGGCGGTTCCCCGTTCTGACAGGCGGCATGACAGAGATATACTGATCCCTGTAATCGGGATCAGTTAGATCTGTCATGCCCCTGCCAGCCCAGTCCCCATACAGTTAGAATATGAACAGGGAATACAGTTAACCCCTAGGTTGTCCCCTACATGTCAACTCATTCCTGGCCAGTGGCATTTATACAGTAATCAGTGACTATTTTTAGCTCTGATCGATGTATAAATGTCAGTGGTTCCAAAAAAGTGTCAAAAATGTCCGATATGTCCACCACAATATTGCAGTCCCGATAAAAATTGCAGATCGCCACCATTACTAGTAAAAAAAAAAAAAAAATAGTAAAAGCGCCACCACAAATATGTAAAAGAATATATATCGGCCTAAACTGATGAATTTTTTGATTGACATTTTTTTTTATATATATTTTTTTGGGTATGTATTTTAGCAAAAAGTAAAAAATATTGTTTTTTTTTCAAAATTGTCGCTCTTTGTTTGATAGCGGTGATCAAAAGTGATGCAGAGGTGATCAAATACCACCAAAAGAAAGCTCTATTTGTGGGAAAAAAAGGACATCAATTTTTTTTTTCAGTACACCGTCATGTGACCATGCAATTGTCAGTTAAAATACGCAGTGCCGAATTGCAAAAAGTGCTCTGGTCAGGAAGGGGGCAAATCCTTCTGGGGCTGAAGTAGTTAAAGAATTCTAGGTATGGCATTCTTGCATAGTTTTACATAGTTACATTGGCCAGCTTGGACTATAACTAAGCTTTCTCTGACTGGATGAGGTGAAGAGAGTGATGTCAGCGCCCCACCTCTCCCTTCATCCAATCCTTTTCTTTTTCTGCAAAAATGTAAGGCATTATCTGAATGATGCCTGTGCCAAGTGGCCAACCTCCTGTGGTGAGAATGCAGCAGGGCAGCCACTCTGCATGAGACCCAGAAGCTACTGGACTAGTGGTGCCTACTACAGTGATTTCCAGCTACTAGAGGGATCCCACAGTTATGGTATATGCATAGTTACATTGGTCCATGCTAGACCATGCTAACTATGTAAAAATGCCATACCTGGAATTCTGTGAAAAGCATAGGGGTGTAATGCTTTATAAAAAATCAAGTCAAATACAGGATTACTATATAAATCTGTGTCTTCTGCTCCTCCTCTTTTTGATGATCCTATGTTTTTGCTTGACCTGAGTAGGCAAAAGAAGACCAACGTCTTCAACATTATAGAACAAGGTAATATAAAAATGACTGACTACTACTAGCTATACAATGGAAACCTTCACAGAAAATAATATAGCCTATTCATTGCAATTGCTGAAATTTTCAAAATGGGCTCTAAGTGGGAGTTATCCTTTTACTTGTGTAGCACCCTCTAGGTAGGTAAGTGCTAGAGGATAGGCTTTTTTGGAGGGTAGGAAAATTTAGGCAGGCCTAGCTGGTGGCTAGGCCTGTTTGTTTTCATTCTGGGCAGGGAGTGGCTAAGGGTAGGTCTGGGTGACTCACAGGTAATGTCATAAGGACCTCCCACTTCTTTCCAGAAGCTTTTAGTGTTTTCTGGGAATAGAGGTGGCGAGGGGAGGTGTATCCACCTGGGGTAATTTTAGGAGCCTTGACCAATCCCCAACCTGCATTGGCAGGGGGCAGGCCTCCTCAAATTCCCAGGGTCAGCCCAGCTGGGGAGGAGTTGTTGGATGGAAGAGATTGAATAGAAGAGTTTTGAGGTTGTCAGGGCCTAGAGGGAGCTCCCCAGTCTGGAGGGGGGTGACCTCGGGCCTGGGCTCAGGTGCAGTCAGGACCACTTTCAAGAACTCATGAAAAGATCCTGGACTAGAGGCACAAGAAAGAGCAAGGGGAGGACAGTGGGAGAGTGCACTGCTGAGAGACTCCAGGGAGGACAACTGGTCACAACTGAGAGGGCTGGTGAGTGAGGCAGTCAGGAGGACATTGGAGGCACACCAGTGTGGACTGTGGGAAGAGGGGCAGTGGACAGAGGCAGCTGCAGCCAAGAGGGCTGGCAAGGCCTGAAGAGAGCTTACTGGGATCAGCAGCCATGTTGAGGACAGTTAGCACCAGAACCATTCTGCACAACAGGGGCCCAGGGTCCCTGCCTGCAAAGGGCAATTCACTGAGGCCTGGCGGAGCTAATGTCAGGCCTAACCACATGGTGCTAACTGATCTGGGAAATTGCAGCAAGTGAAGTGCTGGAGGAGTAATGGTCTGCAGCAAGAGAAGTGCTGGAGGAGTAATGGAGTAAAGGTCTTAAGAAAGAGAAGTGCTGGAGAGAAGAATGGAATGTATATACTGAGTGTATATAGTAGTCTTAAGCAAGTTGTGCTAAATACTACGGGGCATCCCATATCTCCCATCCCCATCTAAGTTAAATACCCTCAATAAAAACTAAAAAAAAACAAGTGTATGGACTGTTCAATGACTCTGAGAGCCTGAGAGTTGAATGCCTGGCTGGGCAGGGTGACAGACATACCACTATATTCAGCAGCCCTTGCGGGGGTACCACTATATTGTAATGAGAAACATCCACCAATCTGCATCCATCCCTCTCAATATAAAATATCAGTCTAGTAAAACGTAGGGCATTGCTTGGGAAGCTAATGTCCAACAAGCTTCTTGTACTTTCAAGATTTGCAGACCAAAATGTAAAGGTTCATTTTTTTAAGAAGATTAAAACATTTAATCTAAGCTGGAGCTTTCTTTGAAGAATCAAACCCATTATGAGAAGCAGCACTGTAAACGACTTCCTCAAACTCCAGAAAATTAAGATGCCCGATAGATAGTCACACCATATTGCCAGGCTTGATGTGTGTGTTGGTTCGTTCACTCCAAGGTCATTTTCTGAATCTCTGAAATGGCTGCACACCTTTCTCCAAACAAGATGATGTTATAATTTAAGACTTACAAAACCGTCTTGTGTTATGCCGTGAAAACACAACCTGGCAGAATACTGATGCTATTTTCTAACAAGGTAATGTTGTCTGCAGATAAAATTCAGACCGCTGAATATCAAACTCGTAAAACGCTGCAGTTCACGTCCTCATCAACACCACGGGGCACCGGCAAGGTTTTAGCTACCCTAGCATGCCGCCAGAACATGTAATCTTTGTATAATATAATTGTGCACAAAGCAGATGGCAACCAGTCAGATCATTACTGCAAATGTATTACTTTCTTTGTTAAAGGCCACCAGCTGAGCAACTGTCATCCAGAGCCACAAATGCTCAGCCTTCTAAACTCAGAGAAGCCTCTGTGACACCGTTGTTAGATACGATCACAAAATGATATTGTATATATGATAGGGCATTACTGGCTGCGGTTGTTTTGCATTTTTGCGAGCGGCTGTTATGACTATTGTGTTTTAATGTCTATAATGTGATTATATTTTCTCCATTTAAAAGTCTGTTTATAAAGTTGTAAATAGTGAAGATTGTCTATGGCAGCATTTGCCAACATCATTATTTTATACACTCCATATAATATCAAATGTTTACCAAGTGCCCCCTTGTGCATCCCTGTGCATCTTAAGTACCATCCAGGGCCCTTACAAATATTTCCAGTATCCTCTAAGTGTGGATATTATTTCTAAGAAAGTGCTACATGATCAAAGAAGAAATTGGGATGTAATACAAATCGGCATATGGATTTAGACCATGATCCGTTGAAGGCGCTGAATACAACGGAAAAAACTTTTTTTCAGCAGTAGATGCTGGTTGTATCACAGAAACTCAGGAGCCTAGAGTCTAAAAAAATAAGACTGTTTTAAATGACCAGACTATACTAGAGCCTGAAATACAAATAGAGCCGCGCCAACCCCTCTAATCATAAGTGCACATCATCCAATGAACTGTGATTATATACTCAGTGATAAACATGGTAACCAAATAAAAAAAACAAGTAAAATAATAACTCAATTGTGAAAATAAATAGTCCTGGTAACAGTCCATCAAAGTGCAAAATATGCAAAAAATGCAAAAAATATCATATGGTGAACAAGTGTTCCATCAAAATAACGTGACTATAATGCTTAGAAATGACAAAGTGCTCCACAGTGCTCCAAAACAGCAATGTTGAGGATTCAAACATGATGGTCTTATGTTTTCTGAAGGATGATGTCCTACACATCGTGCACCTCTCACAGCTACAGAGACCAACTTGGTCCAAAAAGGTACAGGTCTTTCTGGGGGGGGGTCCACCACATTATGAGCTAACTTTACACGTAGGGAGGGTATAGATGAACCAAGGTTTATCAGGGAGGATCTTTTTTGTCTCCTTGAGAATATCGGAGTGGGAATATCTGGTCACCCTGCATTCGGATGCCTACCTCTACCCATACTGAGGATTCATGTTCCTGCCACCACCAGTATTCAGCTTATCTGACCCCTAGACTGAAAAGCTGGGGGTCCATTAATTCTGGTGAGTGGGGCTACATGTGGGGGCTGTCACTGAGCACTGCAGACTGTTTTGGAGCACTGTGGAGCACTTTGTCATTTCTAAGCACTATAGTGCAATATATTTTTCCCTCTACCAGGTAGGTAGTTAGAGAGAGATGGTGCCGTTCCACTCCATTCATTAGGATATCCATGAGCAGATTCACTGCCGAACTGGAGTGGAACAGGATGAATGTCAATGTTGTGACTCTCATGCTCGTTAAGTTTTGCGTACGCATTTTGACAGCGGACTGTAGTGGACCCGTGATGACTCTGTGGGTAGCTGGATGCTACCTCCGTTCCATTACAAAATTGCACAGTCCTTTACCATCTATTTTTTTTGCCATACCTGGATGGACTTGGAGGTAGGCAGATGTAAATGGACACAAATCCATTTACATCTACCTGTCCACACAGCAGAATGGAGCTGTGTCCACCTTAAGAGCTGACAGGTGGACATGATCGGAAAGCCCATGTTAAAGGGGCTATAGTCATCAATATTTCACGTCAATAAAACAGTTAATGTGGAGGTGGACACAGTGGGATTTATTTACTAAAGGCACATAGACTGTGCAAGTGTAGTTGCACTTTGCAAGGACATTTGCTCCAGAGCTTAGTAAATGAGAGGAATCTCTTCTGACTTCCATCATTCAATCATGTGCAGTCAAAAATTGTTGTTTTTTTTTTCCTTGCATGTGATTGGGTATTCTTTGTGAAGCTTCACCTTGTTTACTAAGCTCTGGAGCAAATCCCCTTGCAGAGAAAAAACGCACTTGCAAAGTGTAGTCTATTTGCCTTTAGTAAATCAACCCCAGTAGATTGATTATATTATTATGAAATAAAAAAACACTCAATGCCAGCCATCCCTTTAACCTAGCATAGTTGTACAGGCTCCTCTCCTATACTGAGAGGAGCCTGCACAACTATGACATTGGGTCTACAATAGGGTATGAGATAAAAATGGAAATATTTTATTTAACCACTTCAGTACAGGGCACCAGTACAGGGCACTTTACCCCCTTTCTGCCCTGGAGCCTGTAGGCTGCACTAATGGGCACTGAGAGTTGAGCGAACCTCTGGAAGTTCGGGTTCTGCTGGTCCGGCCAAACTTCGGGACAAAGTCCGGGTCCGGGTCCGGATGGAACCCGAACGATCGCACGGACACCAAACCCCATTGAAATCAATGGGGACCCGAACTTTTAGGCACAAAAATGGCTGTAACAAAGTCCTGGAAAGCCCTAGAGGGCTGCAAAAGGAAGGAAATGGGGGTAAGGGTGGGACAAATGACCTACAAAGAAATGGGGACAGGGAAATAACTTTAAATATTTTTAAAAAAATAAAAACATAAAAAATGCAAAAATGGAGGTGAATGTGGATCATCTTCAAACTGTGTCTGAAAAGTATTAATTAACGGTAGAAGCCATATAACTGTTCTAAAATCATCTTCAAACTAGGGCAAGTGCCCTACAAAAAATGGGGATAGGGAAAATAAATTAAAATCAAATAAAAAAATGGGAAGGTAGGCCTGGGCCTGG
>BLSH010212355.1:1153344-1167024 GCA_018402905.1 Glandirana rugosa
CACACAGTGAGAATGTGTAACGTAGGGGCTAGTACCATTTCTCGGAGACTGTATCCGAGAAATGGTGTACTAGTCGACACTGGTTAGTGTCGACTAGTGTCGCACTTGGTCCTTCACGGCCATCAGTCGAAAGGAGCAAAACGCGACTGTCCCTCTCCCGCTAGCCGACTATTAGTCGTGTAACTAATAGTCATCACAACTCGCTTGGGCCTGACATTGCAAGCCCAGGCATGGCTTGAAAGCCCACAGGCCCCGTGCCTGGGCCTGGGTCTGTAAAGTCTTGTTGATTGGCTGCCCTGCAGCTTCTCAACACGTGGAGTAAAATAGCAGAACCCCGGACCGAACCCGAACAATTTTTGAAATGTCTGGGTCCGGGTCCGTGCCCCGGACACCCGAAAGTTCGGTACGGACCCGAACGTTACAGTCCGGGTTCGCTCAACACTACTGATAATCAATGTGCTGATTATCAGCCGATCGCCCTCTCCCTGTCAGCGCAAAACGAGGAAAGCTGACTACCGGCACTTCCTGGTTCACGCTGTGATCAGCTGTGATTGGTCACAGCTGATCATGTGGTAAAGAGCCTATGTCAGAGGCTCTTTACCATGATCGGGGATGCAATGTGTAAGAGTGACACACCACACCACCGATCGCCGCACTGCGTGCTCCCCGCAGCGTGAGTTTGTGGCTTATCCTACTGGACGTCAGATGACACCCAGTCAGAATAACTGAACAAATTTCCAGCCATCATTCTGCATACAGCGGGTGGGAAGTGGTTAAACATATTAAACAAAAAAGGAGGGAAAAAGGATATGGGACTGCGCAGGCCAGAAAGAGGAGCATACACTCAATGGATAAAAAATTACATATTTTATTTAAGTATCAAACATTAAAAAACATTGATGCAAATGCATCTATCTTCAATGCAGGAATGCAGGAAACTGCTCCACACAACTCTTATAATTTATGAGGAAGATGGATGCGTTTGCATTAATGTTTCTAACAGGTATCATGTCCCCACTTCCGGGAGACCGGGCCACAGCAAAGTACGTCAGCAGCTCCATCCCCCTCCTCCTTCCCCGCTGTCGGGCCAGTGAAAGAGCACAGCGCGCTTCGCACATGCGCAGTAGGGGCCCGGCCGTGAAGCCGAAAGGTTACACTGCCGGGTTCCCTTACCCGCAATGACCGCAGCAGCACCCGACCAGCCGATCCAAAGATCGGCAGCGGTGCCAACATCGTTGGACTCCAGGACAGGTAAGTGTCCTAATATTAAAAGTCTGCAGCTACAGTATGTGTAGCTGCTGACTTTCATTTTTTAAAGGGGCGGCGGATCTCCGCTTTAAATAAAATATGTACTTCCTTCCTCTGTCATTACAGTGTTATCGTTTAACCATTAAAGCCTAATGCTAGACAATTTTTTAATATATTGGGGAAGAGTAGACATTTTTATCAGTTTTTTATTAATGTCTGTAACCCCATTGAAGAAAGTTTTTCTTACTTTCTGTGCTTGTGACACCAAGACAAGATATGGGAGCGATGTTTGTCACCAAAAAAGAAAGGCACAGAAGACTATAAGTACAAATTTGTCAACAACATTTTAAAAAAAAATTAAATCCTGTTCCACTCTACTGAAAGTGCATTTTTGTTTCCCTGTTGGAGAGATTTCCAATGACTTCCTGTCCTGATGGAAAGTGAAGTGAATTCTCCCCAAGAGGGACACAAACAGCAGATGCTGAAATTCGACAGATGCATGAAAAGAGTTACATTTTATACATTTTTAAAGATGCCTTTTAAATTGAAGACTCTGTCAGTAAAATAAAATTCAGGCAAGAAATTCCTCTTTTAGATTTCCTGGCACGCTGAGGACAAACTATATTTAGACAGTGGTATGTCCGTATGGGTATTGTTCTAGCAGTTGGGTGAGGTACTGTCCCTGCTCTGATGAAACATTGGCTGTGAAAAAGCATTATTCATAGATCTTTTGCATTGAAATGTCTCTTTCATTGTCAAAGCGTCGATGCCTCATCTCATTAGACTTGTTGCTTGGCATATGTTAGATCGCAGATTTTAATTTTATGAAGAAAAATTGCTTGGGGCTAGTAAGGGGCTCCATAAAAATGTTAAAGGGTTTTGTATAAGGAGATTAAAAATGATTATACAAATTAAGCAGCAGTATACGATTTATGAGGTTGCAAAATACTGTTAGTCAAAGCTTATCACACATCCTCTTCAAAGGATAGTTGTCATAACCTCATCTAAAATAACATTTTCACTTCTCTGTTGAAAAAAAAAACATTTTCAAGAGCAGATTTTCAATGATCTTTTGTGTTTATGGTTTTTGGGAGCTAATATAATTTGGTTGACAAATATTTAAAAAAAGTGATTTATGGTGATAAATCCTAAAGCTCCCTCCAGGATGTTTTGGGTGAAGGGCATGAACTATAACTGAACTATAGGCAGTTGTTGAGTCATATTAAGTCAAGCTACGTGTCCAATGAGAAGCCCGTAAATGTTACATTTATTTATACTGCAATCCGTCTTTTGGCTAATCTTCTGTAATCCCCTATAGCATAACACAGATGAGGAGAGGGGGAATTAACATTATAAACCAGCCAAGATCCATAGCATTGCATGGTGCTGTCAGTCGAAATGAATGAGCTTGAAGCAGGTCTCCCTTCCATTCTTATTGTGCCCATATGCTAGGCGAAAAATCGTTTGAAAATCTATCATTTGGACAGTGCGTTTGTTTCTTGTCCAGTTAATGGGCACTAATCGAAAATCAGTTGTGATGTTTTTGAGCCAAAAAAATGGAAGGAAACGTTTGGAAAACTTCTGCTGAACAGATGATAAATTGAAAGGTTAATGTTTTTGCACTAGGCATATGTGACAAAACAAACTGATACATTTATCTCCATTGAACATATGATTGATTAAAATTTGGCCATTACACAATGGCAAAATTGTGTGCTTGTTTTTAGAAAACGCATTTAAACTATTTTTTCAGCAGGTGTATGGCTAGCATTAGGCCAGACATAGACGATTCCAATCTCAGCCGGTTGTGGGCAGGGGAAATGTACCAAGTTGATGGATCAATCACTTTGGGTACAACCAGCCTGCCAGATTCACTTGCAATTATCACTTGCAGCTGCTATAGCTGCTAGCAATAATCACTGTCTTCTCCTGGCATGGATGGCTTTCCCCCACCTGGCCCAGTCCCCCCCCCCCCGCCAGGGGCAGAAAAAAGGATTCCCCTGTCTGCACTGTCTGTGTTGTGTCTGTGAATCATGCAAATTTCTTTCCTGCAGCCCGTGGTTGCAGGAAAGAAATTTGCACCGTCTACGGTCAGCCTTAGACTATATTCACACTTTGTGGAATGTTAACAGTTAAAGTACATTAACACTTTTCGATAATGTGCGCTGTGTTAGGGCAGCCCATCTATTTGAATGGACTATCCATTGCACTAAAACAAATCACAAAAGGTACATGTACTTTTTTTTTAAGTAGTTTGTTACCACAGTAGTTTGTTACCAAACGCTGTGGTATGCAAACAATTATTTGCAATGGCAAGGTGTGCTGGGGTGTCATTAAGAATTTATGGCACCACATCATCACTAACACATGCTTTTATGCAGTGCAAAGGTATGAACAAAGTCTTAAGGCCCATACCCATGATGCAAATTTTGACGGGAATTTTCGTTTGACAGTCGATCGTCCAAAACTCTTACCGTTAGTATGCTCCTTTTGACAGACGATTTCGATTTTTCGGAAGACAAAAGCTGGTTGTACAGACTATAAAAATTATTTTGTACGGCAACTCAACATCCAATTTTCGAATCAAAAAAAGGAGTTATGAGTGGTGTCTGGCTCCATTATGTATAAGTTTTCCATTTTCTTTAACCCTCCTTTTGTTTTTCCTTCTCTCTCTATTCTCTTCTTCCATTCTTCCCCTTCCTATCTCTCTTCACCTGAATGCAAACTTCTTTCTTACTGCATATTCATTAATGTATGCACGCTACCTCATTGACTGTGTACCGGACCACAACTTTCTTTCTCTTTGATTGTGGCTCAACCTTTGAGATTACCATTTAAAAATATTTGTGTTATGCATATATGCATATATACTAGAACCTACTACATATCATGGCACTTGTTTCTTCCACGTATTTTTTAATCATTACATGTACATACAGGTCAGAACATGTTATACAGTATATATTCTGTTGCTGTGTTTCTGAATTTATTGCTGCAGCGTAAATGTCTCCAATGATCTGATGACTGCACCTGTTTCTTTTTCTGAATAATTGCAATAAAAATAGATTAAACATTAAAAATATATAAATATTCCATATCTTTAATGATTAAACACATAGTGTACTGCCTTTTTTTTGCTTGTTTAAATTAACACATATTTTTATAACTTCTTGTATTTGATTAGTTATACTATTAATATATCAGCATCTAAATCCACCCATGTATGTGTTTTAACAGTCTGCAATCTATTCTGTACATAATCGATATCAGTGGCCTGTGTACTTCTCCTGTGGAGTTTCTAACTCCAGTTACTTCAAACATGCATTAAATTAATGGAACACTATAATGACTTTCATTAAATTAATGGAACACTGTATCACCCTCAATCCTTGGCTAAGAATAGGCCAAACATAACACTTAGAGAAATCTTTGCCTATCCTGCAACAGGATTGTTTTTTTTATCATGATGACATTCACGGTCCAGTGCCCAGGGCAACAGGAATATAAAGAAACACACCAAGCCTTAAAATAAAACATTTTTAATAGTTTTTCCTAAGTTTGTTTCCCTCCTTGGACCCCAATAGACATTTGTGGTAATAGAACTGTGAGGTTGCTGGAGATACTCAGTTCAGGAGCATGCCACCATCTCTCTATCATCTTCTCTGGAGGTCTATAGAGTTGAAAAGTGGGACTTCCTATAAAGCAGACAGCAGTATATCTCCAATGGACCCTCATAGGTTATTCTAGCAGTAGTTTTGCTAATGTCACACAAGAATTACAGCTTGTTCAAATGATGTCATCATTCAGATGTGGCTAGGGCAGTATGATCTCCCATTGATGGGATAATGAAGCACCTTTTTGGTTTTACTGAATGTGACAGGCCTTTCTTGCAATTAATTAATTTGAGGCTAAATTAAAGCCAAAACCAAAAAATCAATATAGATTACTAGTCCTTGATATGACTACAGTATTTTCTTTTTCAAGTTTATTTCGCTTTATTTTTACTTATTAATTCTGCAAATAACACACTTCTTGCTTCTGGGTGGGTACATTACTCCTCCACTGTATCTATGGAAAGAGCCATGGTTGTCACCCTATTTTTTTCTCCCAATATGGACTACTGTAGCTCATCAAGTTCATTATGTGGGGGCAAGGCAATTGGTATGTTACAAAACATAGCTAAGAAGGAAGATATTCTTTAGTGCAGCACACAAGAAGTGACAGACACTGCATTTCTAGCAAGATCAGCAGGTATTTGTATCTGTTTTTGCTGAAAATGTTCTTAGTTTAAAAAAAAAACACGAGAAAGAGAAAACGAATCAATCCACTACATCTAAGCACTGTGAGCTTCAATATATTACATTTTTGTTCTTAGGTTTAGTTATCCTTAAATGCCGTTTCTAGTGGAGAATATCATATTAGTCTAATCTCAGTCAGGCATAAATCATAATGAGTAGTAAGTGACCCTTTAAAATGGAACTGAAGCCTCCTATACTTTCCAGCCAAGGTAGCTACCTTTCAAATCTGTTTGAGATATATATAGATATATGTATATATACTGTATATAATGTATATCCATTAAACCTTTTATGACTTTTTTATATCTTTTTACCTATACTCACTATAGCTAAAGGGCCTATTTACTACATTGTAATCATATTTTTTAACCTGTTATGATCAATAAATATGTACCATCCTGAAGAATCCACTTGGAAGCACCTTTTATTTAATGGGCACCTCTGCAAACACACATTGATTAGGGTGGGAAGAAGGGATGTTACTTAGTTACACAATTGCATAGTTAGTCGGGTAATAAAGGTTGAAAAGTCCATCTAGTTCAACCATTAAAAGGGGAAAAAATCATACAATCCCTTATACACAATCTTATGCCCAAAGTTAATCCAGAGGAAGGCAGAAAATCCCAGCAAAGTATCATCCAATTTGCTCCAACAGGGGAAAAAAATCCTTCCCGATCCCCCCGAGAGGCAACCGGATATTCCCTGGTTAAACATTATCTATATGTTCATCTGGTGACTTCTGATCCCTGCGTGGTTCTTCCTCACTCCTCCTCACAGACTATCAAAACATGGTGGTCCTCCCCATCAGCCCGCTTCTTCCAACCAACAACTGCCATTATTTTTTCACTCTTTAATACCAATTAACCCCATGCTGCCTGGTTCCCCTTCTACACAGTCATATATGCACTGTGCTTAATTCACTTCTTTCATAGCTCCGGGCACGCCTTTTCAGCTGCAGAACACCCTGGTCAGAATTGGCAATCCCCATGCAAGGTCAGATCTGCTACCAAGCTCAGTCTGCACAGGAACATCCAGTGTTAATGTATTACTGCAAGCCACTAAAGGTTTTCCCATTTTACAATGATATATGGATTAATCAGAGGACACAACACAAACAATAAGAGAACAGTCAATGCACATAACAGCACAACGCACTAATTAAAGTTGCAGAGGGAATCTTCATATTTAGAAGCCTTTCCCGTAATTTAAGACTGAGAGTGAGGAACCTCTGCAGCATATCAAACAGCAGATGAAAAGTTTTGTTGACTGATTAAAAGTTGAAAGAAATCCACAGAGGCAGAGTAAAATAAGTGAAGGTGAAACATAAAGAAGGGCACTGGTGCTCGAGCCCCCTGTATTAGTAATCTCATTTCCATAGAATGTTCCCATGATGAGTCGAGGAACCTGTGTAGTTCTCAAGAAAATGCCTTGAGGCACCAGGGGTTGTTTGATGCCTTCATTCAGTATTTTTAATGCAGTATGTAATAAAATATAAAGCAGGGACTCAGGGGCTATAACTGACTGCGTGACGAATGTGGTCAATCTTTGAAGTTTCTTTTCCTCTTTCTTTTTTAAATCCATTCCTAATTTTATTATTTTCTTACTTTATTCTGTTGCTGTTTTAAAATGCTAAAATGCAAAAGCATGAGATGGTTCCAGTGAGGATTAGTGACAGCAAGTTCGTTCTTAGTGTCTTATAAGTTGGACACATAACAGCTTCTGTTCTTAAAGAAAACCTGTTGAAATACAGGGGATGCCATTTCTGACCTACTTATTGTAATGCTATTTGCCTGGCTGTTATCCTGAGCCATTGGCTTCACTGACTGGAATAGGTGAGACAGAAAAAAAAATCATAAATGCTTAAAATGACTCTAAATTCAGGTTTTTTTAGATCTATTCAAGCATGTATTCTTAATTCAGAAAGGTACCTTCTATTGTTCCCATTTTCACTAAATTCCTTTTTTTGTTGCTGTAATCTGACTTCCTATTAACCTCCCTGATGGTATTCCCGAGTGTGGCTCGGGGTGGAATTTCAGTACAATTAGCGATAACCTTGAGCCACACTCGGGATTGCATTGCTGGATCCAGGCAATGTTACTCACCTTGTCCCCTGGATCCAGCGATGTCCTCCCGCGGAGTCAGCGTGTCTGTCCTCTGCCCGATGCCTCTGTGTGCCGGCTCCATTCCCTGCGAGCGTCGCGTCGCACGGGGCGGAGCCTGGCGGCAAATTCAAATAGTGAAACACACAGCATACATACAGTACACTGTAATCTTACAGATTACATTACTGTATCAAAGAATTTAACATCCCCTTTGTCCCTAGTGGTTTGCCCAGTGCCCTGCATGCACTTTTATATTATATATGTCATTCTTTCTGCCTGGAAACTTGAGAATGTCCATAGCAACCAAAAAGCGCCCCTTTACGTTAAAAGTGTTTTTTGATCAGCTAGAAAACACCAATAGTAAATAAGAATCATTTGCAGATTTGAGTGATACTGATTTTTGGGGAAATTTATCATCAGAAACTGAAAGCGACGACAGCGGCAATTCTGCAACTGAGCAAATTTCTGTGTTTTTGATTTGATTACATTATTGAATACATTTTATTACTATTACGTTATTATTTTTGATAATTATTTATAGTTCTTTATTATATTATAATTTATAATTTTGTGTTTCAAACTTTATCACACCCGGGATGTCTACTAGACTCTTTTTTGGACAGATTTAAGTGAGTTATTCCTAAGAATTACAGGCCTACAATATAAAACGCCAAATTTCCATGCAAAATAATGGTACCGCTTTCAGCACCAAAAATCTGACATAATCATACCGCCAGGGAGGTTAAAGGGTGGCTACATTTATTTTCCATGGTCCCACTGTATGCAGGAACATAGTTACCCTCTCTTTCTCGTTCCCGAGCTAGACCAGAGACTATGGACTATGGGATTTGTAATGTGCATAGAGCAGTACACATGACCACAATTAAAGTGCACTGTTCATCGCAAACAATATTTTATGTCTGTCTGGAGTTTAGCTTTACCCATAGTTCAAGTTACAGTATCCTTTTAATGTATCATGTAGCAATATCCGTCTCTTCTATGAGCCGTATTTTAAGTGTTCTGAGCTCACCCATCAAAGTCCTTCACTTACTTCTCCACAACGTCCTGCTGACCTTCAAAGCAGACGGGAGATTAACATAGCTTTAGAAAAAAAGAATCTTGACATTGCACTTAGGAAATCAAGCACCTGATGTTCAAACAATTGTAACTGTCTGCAGTTATTGTCTGACACGGTCTATTTGATCATGTTACCTCCCGCAATAACAGAAATTAGTTGTTTAGTTCACAAATAGCCTCCATCAGTTATTCCATCTGCTCAAATATTTCTCTCTAGAGCACTGCTCATGGAGAGCGGAACGCTCAGTGTTTTAGGAGGTGGTGACTCGCTGTGAGACTGATACACTATGTAACAGTTTACACTGTCTCATGGAGGTGAAGATGTTTTTCTAAAGTTTATGCGTTTTTATGTCAAGTGAAAAGCAAGAATAGAAGGATGATTTCAAGAACATTATCAGTAAGACAATGTTGCCATAATTTGAGTGGTTTATAATTATATTGTTGATCAATTATATACTGTGGGGTTGATTTACTAAAACTAGAGAGTACAAAATCTGATGCAGCTCTACATAGAAACTAATCAGCTTCCATTTTTTTTGTCAAAGCTTATTCGAACAAGCTGATTGGCTACCATATAGAGCTGCAGATTTTGCACTTTCCAGTTTTGGTAAACCAACCCCCAATGTCTCCTTAATTTTCTTGCATGCCATATGGCCTCATACACCTAGGTTGGTAAGCTGACCTGCAGCACAGAGGTCCAAAATAATGAAGATGGGCTTCTCAGAGGTACAGGAAGAGTTATGTGAGAGGTTGTCAGTAGAGTTGAGCGAACTTCTAGAAGTCCGGGTTCTGCTGGTTTGGCTGAACTGCGGGACAAAGTCCGGGTTCGGGTCCGGACAGAACGCAAACTTTGTCCCGGACCCCGAACCCCATTGAAATCAATGGGGACCCCAACTTTTAGGCACAAAAATGGCTGTAAAAAAGTCCTGGAAAGTCCTAGAGGTCTGCAAAAGGAAGGAAATTGGGGTAAGGGTGGGACAAGTGCCCTACAAAGAAATGGGGACAGGGAAATAACTTTAAATATTTTTTAAAAAATAAAAACATAAAAAAAGCAAAAATGGAGGTGAATGTGGATCATCTTCAAACTGGGTCTGAAAAGTATTAATTAACGGTAGAGGCCATATAACTGTTCTAAAATCATCTTCAAACTGTGTCAAAAAAGTATAAATAAGCCGGGAGAACCCATATCACTGTTCTGCAAACATCTGGAAACTGTGTGTGTCACTTTAAATATAACCGTGAATAACTGAACATCTGTTCTGCACACATCTGTAAAGTCTGTGTGTCACTTTAAATATAGCCGAGAATAACTGAACATCTGTTCTGCACACATCTGTAAAGTCTGTGTGTCACTTTTAATATAGCCGCTAATAACTGAACATCTGTTTTGCACACATCTGTAAAGTCTGTGTGTCACTTTAAATATAGCCGGGAATAACTGAACATCTGTTCTGCACACATCTGTAAAGTGTGTGTGAAACTACAGCATAGAGAAGAACAGGTATATGGTTTCGCTCTGCTAGAGTTTCAAACTCTGTTTGCAGAACAGTGATATGATATCACTGTTCTGCAAATATCTGGATTTTTTAAAATAAGAACCTCGCTTTCATCTTTTTTCATCTTTTATTTCTTCTCAATGCTGCTGATCTACTACAGCTTTTTTACAACCACTTTTTGCCTACTAAAACCGTGGCTGAATTGCATTTTCAAGGTGGGTTTTCTGATGGTGACAACAGCTGGAAGACAACCCCATTGTACTCATGGACTGTAAAAATAGTTTGAGTTTCTAGAATTAAACTATACTTTAAGTAAACATTTTTTTTAAGCTAAATAGAGTAGGGAATTGTCAAAGCAGCATTAAATCCAAAAGCAAAAATGTATTATATTGCAGCTTACCAATTCTTAGATGTGATGGCTGTATTAGTTTTCTTTTTAGGCTTTCTTTCTTCTATTTTCATCTGGTGATCCAGCCAATAAATCTGTTGTTTTTCAAAGTGCATCTTCCAGATGTATACGCTTACATGGTAGAGACAAACCACTTACCACTGACAGGGGTGATTACAAAGATCAGCTTTTATTTTTTCATACAAAACCTTTATCCCAAAAGGAAAAAACAATTTTTGCTGTAACTAGTTATAAAGTGAGAGCTGGAGTTTGGCTTCCGTGTATTTAAATTATTTGTTAGTGTATTTAAATTTGCTAGTCCATCAAACACTCCCCTTCCCCCTAGACTGAAAATGCTGCTGGCTGTTGTGCTTGTAGGAGGAGTTTTCATTCTCCTCTGACTGTCCTATAAGGCTGCATGACCCCTGACCCTCTGTCTGGACAATGCTGAATGGCCCTGTGCTGATCACATGCACCCTCCCAGAGAAAATAAATCAGAGAAGACAGAATCAAACAGCCTTTTACACACATGCACTGGATTAACCCCTTAGGTTACTACATATACAGACTGATTTTAATGCTGTGGGTTTAGTAACACTTTAACGGTTGCCTTAAAAAAGTTGTGTTCACTACATAAAATCAGGATCAGTATTTTAACCCTAGGGTCATTGCTGTATTATTTTAGTTTCAAGGTGAGTTTTTATTAAGTCCCACGGTGCTGTATTTACATAAGACCAAGCAACTTTCCATGGTTAACTGCCTCCAAAAACTTGAAAGGGATAAAGGGAATAATCATAAGGCTGATTACTTTGATCCTCATAAAACAGTCCACCATAAATCTCCCCGGTTTTATTGCTCATAGATTAGGAGCAGTATGGATGTTCTTGCTCTTCTTTACTCATGTATCCTAATAAATAGAAGGAGATTAACCACTTCAGCCCCAGAAGGATTTCCCATATTAGGACCAGAGCACTTTTTGCGATTCAGCACTGCGTAGCTTTAACTGACAATTGCGCGGTCGTGCGATGTTGTACCCAAACAAATTTTCCCCACAAATAGAGATTTCTTTTGGTGGCATTTGATCACCTCTGTGTCATTTCTGATCGCCGCTATAAACAAAAAAAGAGCAACAATTTTGCAAGAAAAACAACATTTCTTATTTTTTGTTAAAATACAACTCCAAAAAAAAAACAAAACTTTTTTTTAATAGGTTTTGGCTGATTTATATTCTTCCTCATATTTTTGGTAAAAAAAATCGCAATCAGCGTTTATTGATTGGTTTGCGAAAAAGTTGCCACGTTTACGGATGATGAGAATTCATTTCTGGGGTTTTTATTTTATTTTTTTAATTTTTTACTAGTAATGGTGGCGATCTGCGATTTTTAGCGGTACTGCGATATTGGGGCGGACATGTTGGACCATTTTGACACTTTTTTGGGACCAATGACATTTATACAGCGATCAGAAATGTAAATGTCCACTGATTACTGTATAAATGTCATTGGCAGTGAAGGGGTTAACCTGCAGGGGGCAGTGAAGGGGTTAACTGTGTTCCCTAGGCGTGTTCTAACTGTGGGGGGGGGCTGGACTGTTATGGGCATAAGAGATCTAACTGATCCCAGTGACAGGGATCAGTAGATCTCTTATGTCCCCACTGACAGAGCGGGGAACCGCCTTGGTTACATCTCCGGTTCCCCGTCCTTTGGCTCTGGCTGCTCATCGCGGCTCGCCGGCGGACATCGGGTCCGCCCGAGCCGCGAGCACACTCCTCCGGAGTGCGCTGGGCACGCCCACACGACCACTCCACAACTCACCGTTTATTTATAGCGATTCGCGGGACACATCCACACTACTGCAGTAAATATACTGTGCGCGGTGTGGAAGTGATTAAAGGTACATAACAGCCAAACTGAAATAAGTGTTGAGATGCATGCAGGTTGCCAACCTGCTCAATAGGGGCAGCAATGTAGTGCACCAGACCACTCCAATCCATATGGTTGGTAAGCAGATGATTTTAGACCCCCTGCATTTAATGCAGGATACAACTTCCCAAATAGTCCCACTGCAGGCTTCTTGCCAACTCTCACATTCATAAAACCCTAATGTGAAAAATATGACAGTAGACATTTCTGACAGCCAACAGTCAATCTCTAACCTGCTTTAAAGGGTTGAATGATATTGGTAATGCTAGATGCCAAGAGAGAGGGTGCACCATTAATGGGGCATATCTCCTGCCACTGAAAATAACAATGGGGCACTATTCCTCCAACTGACACCAACGATGAGGCACAATTCCTTCCATTAACACCAATCATGGGTACAATTCCTTCCATTGATACCAACGATGAGGCAGTATTCCTCCCACTGCCAACAACATTGGGGCACTATTCCTCCCTCTGACACAAAAAAAAGGGCACAATTCCTCCAACTGAGATCAAGAATGGGGCACTATTCTTCCCACTGACTCCAAAGATAGGGCATTGTTTACTCACACTGCACGCAAGGACATTTTCTATTCCCACTGGCCCTAGTCCAGCCCCCCCTTTAGGCTGGGTTCACACTAGTCCGATTCTCGGACCGACATGAAGAGCACAAGTTGCATTACGTCACAAAAACAATGGTTCCCTATGAGAGCCGTCTTAACTGGTCCGACATGTGTTTTTCAAAGTCGGAGCGACTTTGAAAAAGGTTCCTGTACTACTTTTGTCCGACTTTGATCCTACTTCAGCCCATTGAAAGGCATTGAAGTCGGATCAAAGTCGTATCAGTGTCTTCACTGATCCGACTTTGGCATGCGACTTGTCCTCTGGGGATCTTGAAGGGGAACTCCACACCATATTTTTAAAGAAAAAACTGGCATGGGGTCCCCCTCCAGGAGCATACCAGGCCCTTTGGTCTGGTACGGATTTTAAGGGGAACCCCATGCCGAAAAAAACGGCGTGGGGTCCCCCCAAAAATCCATACCAGACCCTTATCCGAGCACGCAACCCGGCAGGCCAGGAAAGGGGGTGGGGACGAGCGAGCGGCCCCCTCCCTCCTGGACCATACCAGGCCGCGTGCCCTCAACATGG
>BLSH010212355.1:1174175-1189855 GCA_018402905.1 Glandirana rugosa
AAGAACACGTCAGGTCGATGAAACGAAATCCCGAGACACTCTTTAACTCTCTAAAGTATAAAGTCAATTAAAAGTCGTTATCTGACTTCTAAAGACGTTTTAAAACGGTAAAAACGTTTTAATAAAATCGGTCGCTCCTTCCACTTTCCTTCCACTAAAAAAATTCACACGTCTCCCGAATAACAATGTCTTGTCTATTGTATCAGGGTTTACCGTATTTTGTCATCAGGAGGAAGATTTAGACTATTTCTTACCGGTGAGTGGTTTTTATACTTTTGTGAGCGTACATCTAGTATGAGGTTAGACACTCCCATCGAAGAAATTGGTGAAGCGCTCACGGCGCGAGTTCGCGGCCGCCGTCGTATGACGGCGGTTTGCGTTACAGAGCCACTTTGCCGCCGTCAATCTCCGATCGGCGGTCGGCAAGTGGTTAAAGAAGCTACCCTCACAGATTGGAGTATGATCTACATGCGAGTGTTTTCATATTTTTGGTGAGTGGCCATTCTTTATCAGATTTAGAAGGAGGACTACTGTTTTATGCCATTTGGGACTATGTTATCTGTTCTGTAACAATAAGCCCTCTGCACACTTAAAAAAATCACCTTCCTTTCACCTTCCTCGCTGGCTAAAATAATTTTGCAAAAATGGCAAAATTTTGCAGAAATCTTCAGTCTATTGCTGAAAATTAACTGAAATATGAAATCTCTCAATTTCTCACAGAGCCCTAAAGCAAAGTAGCTGGACTGCACAAGAAAATTTAACTAAAGAAAAGCTTCAAGGAAAAATAGTTTTTTAGGGTAAGCGGGGACCATACAAGCTAGCCTCAAAATGTTTTGTTTTTCTTTTTTTTCATTTAGCGGAGTTATCTTTAACCACTTGATTACTGGGCACTTAAACCCCCCTCCTGCCCAGACCAATTTTCGGCTTTCAGACCTGTTGCATTTTGAATGACAATTGCGCGATCGTGCAATGTTGTACCCAAACAACATTTTATCATTTTTTTCCCACAAATAGAGCTTTCTTTTGGTGGTATTTGATCACCTCTGCGGTTTTTATTTTTTGCACTGCAAACAAGCAAAGAGCGATGATTTTGAAAAAAAAATAATATTTTTTACTTTTTGCTATAATAAATATCCAAAAAAAAAATATTCATCAGTTTAGGCCCATATATATATTCTTCTACATATTTTTGGTTATGTCCCTATTCACAGAATGGAGAACCGCCGTGTTTACATCCATTCCCTGTTCTGCCTCTCTAACAGGGGATCGCGGGTCTCCAGCGAACATCGAGTCCACCCAACCTACGGGCACGCCCATGCAGCATGTGGCGGCCATGAGGGCGTGACGCTGCCGGCTATGAGTGCATGCGGGGAGCCCGCAAAGGGGCGGACGTCCATGGATATCCCCCGGCAATTCAGATCCGCGCTGTAGCTGTCTTTCGGCTATAGCATGGATCTGTACTGGTTAAAGTGGATTTCCAGTCTCCTAGCCAAAATTATCCTAATCACATAGTTACATAGTTAGCCAGGTTGAAAAAAGTCCATCTAGTTCAACCAATAAATAAAAAAAAACTATATATACAGTGTATATATATATATATATATATATATATATATATATATATATATATAAATACACACATATAACCATTAAAATAGCGGGGGGAAAATTCCTTCCTGATCCCCTGGGGGGCAATCGGATATTCCCTGGATCAACTTTACCTATTAATGTTAGTAGCCAGTTATGTTCTGTACATTTAGGAAAAAATCCAGGCCCTTTTTAAAGCAATCTACTGTCCTGTCCAGAACCACCTCTGGAGGGAGTATTCCACATTTTCACAGCTCCTACTGTGAAGAAACTTTTCTGTATTTGGAGATGAAATAATTTTTCCTCTAGACGTTAAGAGTGCCCCCATATCCTTTGTGATGACTTTAACCTCCTTGACGGTTTTTTTTCGAGTGTGGCCCGGGGTGAGTTTTCACTGCAAATAGCGGTAATCCCGAGCCACACTCGGGATTGCATTGCTGGATCCAGGCTGGGTTACTCACCTTGTCCCCTGTATCCACCGATGTCCCCCCGCTGTGTCCGCGGGCTGTGTCCTCCGCCCGATGCTTCTATGTGCCGGGCTCCGTTCCCTGCGAGCGGCGCGTCACACGGGGGCGGAGCCTGGCGGGAAATTCAAAAAGTGAAACACACAGTAAGCATACAGTACACTGTAATCTGTGAGATTACATTACTGTATGAAATCATTTCACATCCCCTTTGTCCCTAGTGCTTTGTCCAGTGCCCTGCATGCAATTTTATATTATATATGTCATTCTTTTTGCCTTGAAACTTGAGAACGTCCATGGCATAAAAAAGCACCCCTTTACGTCAAAAGCGGTTTTTGATCAGCTAGAAAACAGCGATAGTAAATGAGAATCATTTGCAAAATTGAGTGATACTGATTTTTGGGGAAATTTATCATCAGACACTGAAAGTGACAACAGCGACAATTCTGCAACTGAGCAAATTTCAGTGTTTTTGACTAGATTACATTATTGAATACATTTTATTATTATTTTATCATCTTTGATAACTATTTATAGTTATTTATTATATTATAATTTTTTTTCATATATATTATAATTTATGATTTTGTGTTTCAAACTTTTTCATACCTGAGATGTCTACTAGACTCTGGTTTGGACGGATTTAAGTGAGTTATGCCTACAATATAAAACGCCAAATTTCCATGCAAAATAATTGTACCGCTTTTAGCACCAAAAATCTGAAATAATCATACCGCCAGGGAGGTTAAAGTGAATAACTCAACACCAAGTTCACTATATGGACCACTTATTTATTTGTACATGTTGATTATATGCCCTTAATCTCCTCTTCTCAAGAGAGAATGAATTCAGTTCCTCTAATCTTTCCTCATAGATGAGCTCCTCCATGCCTCTTATTAGTTTGGTTGCCCATCTCTGCACTTTCTCCAGTTCCCCGATATCCTTTTTGAGATCTGGTGCCGAAAACTGAACTTCGTATTCCAGATGAGGTCTCATTAATCATTTGTACAGGGGCAAAATGATCTCTCTCTCTCTGGAGACATCATCAACATCGTTGCTATTCACCATAACTGTGATGGATATTGCTGGCCATGTGCACATTAGAATTACTTATTAGATGATAATTTCTCTTTTCTCCCTCAATTCTGGTTGAGGCCATGGAGGATGTGGGCAGCTGAAGCTGGCCTACTTTTCTGGATTTCATGCAGCTTGCTACCCTGCATGCACATTTCGATCTTGCGCAAAAAAAACTTGAAATTACTTTGTTTGAAGTATCTTTCATGTAATAAAGGCCCAAGACAAACCTCAGATGCAGTGTGGTCTTTCACTGCTCACATCCATTCTTCACCTGGACAGTGGACAGTTGTGGCTCTTGGGCTCTAAAGATAAAAGGAAATCCTTCTACCGGTTAAGCGGGCGTAGAAGTAGGTCAGAATTCGATCAATTGAAAGGTAATTGCACCTGTTTATGAATTTTGAATAATTTAGAAAAGTCTGAAACTGATGTTAAAGCAGCCGCATTTCCCCGTCAACAGAAGCCCAAAGCCTGTCGACACATGTGCTTACCCAAATTAACTAAGTAATCAGCCATTTCAAGTAGTTATGTAGCTATCTTCCCCTAAAACAGTGGTTTTCAACCTCAGTCCTCAAGTACCCCCAACGGGCCATGTTTTAGGAACTTCCCTTAGATAAAATAGGTCTTATCAATACCATGTTATTGATATTGATTTAAAGCAGCTGTGCAGAGTAAAGGAAAACCTGAAAACACGGCCCGCTGGGGGTACTTTTGGGCTGCTGCCAACCCTCTTGTAATAGAGAGTCAGATGTGTGTTTGCTAAAGGGGACTTCAGCTGGTGTCCCGAAGAAATTTGTTTATCAGATTCCTTGTGATGGGACTCTGCTTTATTGCTCTAAAGAAAGAAGCTTGTGTGCTTTGACTGCTTCTTTTACAGAGGAACTTAGTCTATCTAGTTCTTTGTGAACGGACTCTGCTCTTGGTGCTCTAAAGAAAGTAGCCTGCTTTCAGCTGCTTCTATTACAAGCTAAATCCACAGTTTATTATGTAGCACCCTTGTCCTAAACAGGGCTGCTAGAAAATTTAGTTGTGCTAGGTGGTAACTAGCCTGGCTAATTTGTAATCTTTGATCCACTGATTTCTGTCCTAAGCCTGAATTTAGTGTGCAGTCTCTCTCTTCTGTCAATAGGTGGCACTGCTGCCTTTGGCATTAGGATGATAGATTACAGTGAATTCAGGTTATGAGTAAACATGTTGTCTCAGCCAATTAACAGGAGTTTCTTTGGCTGCTAAGTATGCTGGGATAGTCTAGTTATTCGGAAGGAGTCAAGTGATCGGGATTCTTTGCATCCCGGGCTGCAGCCTGGGGGGGGGGGACGTGTGTGGAGCAGCAGTTGAGGGTTAGGCCTGAACCCTGAGGTCTAGCCACATGTGTAGAGGCTAAGCCAGAGGGGAGCCTGATCCTTGCTGGAGGTAAAGGAGAAACAATTGCCACAAAGGGACAAAAGCTCCTGTTACCGGAGGCAAGTGCAGAAAGGATTACCAGAGCAGACGCTTCACCAGTCAGGGATGGTGAAGTAAGTGGGAAAGCTTCAGTAGAGACTCATCCAGGAGTAAAGCGGGTAGCTGTGAGTAAAGCTTGAAGGAGTATGGTGGGTAGCTGTAAATAAAGTTTGAAGATAAGTACGGCGATTAGCTGTGAGTCAAGCCAGAGGGTTCCAGTGGGTAGCTGAGATTCCAGGAACCCAGCAAGTAGTGTGGGTGCAGCTTTAAGAATACAGCAGGGAGCAGTGAGAAGAGCTCAGGGGATCCAGCAGGTAGCTGGGAGTCCAAGAAGTCTAGTGAAAGACTGTGAACTAAGCTTGAAGACCTACAGTGGGATACTGTGAGTGAAGTGTTGCTATAGGAGACAGCAGTTGCTGCAAAATACAGATTGCTGCATTCAGCTTAAAGATCTTTTTTTTGTATCGCTGTCTGCCTAATCCTATTTTTGTCTGTGGAGTCTGCCAATTTGCTATTGCATTTGCCTAAGGGTATCCTGTGCCATAATCCCTCTCTCCCCTGTTCCTGTTAAGAGAAATACAACTCTCTTTGTTCATTTTTATAAGTGACTGGTGCCCATCATTCCATCTTGCACTACACCCACTATGCCTAGTAATCTGCACCTTGAGGAGGAATGTCAGCTCTCCCTGACTCTGAAGGTCACCATCAGGCCTCTGGGGGTCGGGGACAACAAAGAACAAGAAGGTGCGCCTCTAAGTGCAGTAGTTGTAAAAAAAAACCTGTTTATTAAGACAATATAAAAACTACTCACAATGGTAGTGTGCAGGTGAGCAGCGCAGTGTTAGCCACTGCTGGCTGTGTGGAAGTCCTTTGGGACGTGCTGCTGGGATGGGGATGGGACTGCCTGGTGGTTATGTGGTGGGGAGGAAGCGTCGGTGGCTCCCAGCGTCTCCTCCTCCTAGCCACTGTATGCCATGTATGCCGGACCATACATTCCCCAGCTTCCAACCGGATGTGACGTAACGAACTGAAAGGACCGCATGGACCTTTGACTAGTGGTTAGGAGGAGGAGACGCCGGGAGCCACCGACGCTTCCTCCCCACCACATAACCACCAGGCAGTCCCATCCCCATCCCAGCAGCACGTCCCAAAGGACTTCCACATAGCCAGCAGTGGCTAACACTGCGATGCTCACCTGCACACTACCATTGTGAGTAGTTTTTATATTGTCTTATTAAACAGGTTTTTTTTACAACTACTGCACTTAGAAGCGCACCTTCTTGTTCTTTGTTGTCCACTACAGAAGCTCGGTTACTTCCCAGAGGTGCAGCCCCTTCAGTGCCACAGAGACTGTCCATTTGCTATGGTTCTTATATCCCGGTTTTATTATTTTATTATCTTATTATCACACTCATCCATTCATCATATGTTTTGTGTCTAATATTGCTTCTTGTTTGCATTCCCTGGTCTCCTGACCTACGAGACATCCCGGTCACACAGATAAGGTTCGCCTAACTGTTCTCACTGTGCTGCAAATATAATGTTTACTCTGGGGGTCGGGGAGACTACTACAACTATATGCAAGGACTTTTGCCTCAGCTCTGCACTTAACTGTTCTACTGCAAGCCAGGTCCACAGTTTGCTATATGGAAGGCCTTGTGCTTTAGGCTAGGTTCACACTGCTGTGCGGAGTGGCTCACAGCTGGGGTCCGGTGCGTCCACGTTCACCATTTCATGTCCGATGTCGGTCCGAATTTTTGGCTGAATTCGGACCTGAAATGGACCAGAAGACACTCAGGACTCCTGTGCAATGTGCTCCGTAGCCATCCTGGAGCTGTGTGAACCGGCTCCATTGAGAGCCAGTCACAGTATCCTGACATGCGAATTGTATGCAGGGAAACCCGCATCCAATTCGCAATAGTGTGAACCCAGCCTCAGCTTTACAGAAAGGAGTTCACTGTCCTCAACCTGTACATACTTTCTGTTTTTGGAGTATCCCACTCAATTCCCTCAGTCCTAGCCAAGTTCTCTAAAAATAAAAACAGCAAAAATCAGCACCCCTAGACTGGTTATTGAGGAAAACTGTGGCTGAGATTGTGTGCCTAGATTGTGTGTGGCTGAGATTGTGTGTGGGACAATCGGCTGGGGAAGAACCTAGGCAAATTTCCAGCGGCTCCTATTGGAGTAAGAGCTATGGATATGAATGTGAAATAAAGCAGTTTGTTGTAAGTAATGTCTCAGCATGTGTTTATATATTAAAAACCTCCGTAGAGCTTGTAGTCGTATATGTACATACAATATTAATGTAATAATGTCTCTTACATCTCTCTTAGTTCTTGGAGCATGTGGCTTACTTTTCCTCGCATCAAGGTCCCCTTCAGTCTTGCAGATGTAAATGCCCATCTTCGCTACTCAAATTGCGTCTCTAATTTTCCCGCATACTGCACTCTTCTCACAGTTTGATTTAGAAGTCAGATAGAGCCACAACTTATTTCCCGCCTGAAGGATCTCCAGAATCCTCCAACTCTCTTCTCCCAGCCGTACTGCCCCTAGCCCACCCTTTTAATTCATTGGATTTAAGTTTATTCAATCATCAAGTCTCAACATCACATGTGGGTGTTACCTAGGCCAGTCTGCATACCAATGCAGTCTTCCTAAGAATGCCAATTCCTCCATAATTCATACTCACTCCATAATTCCTCCCCTAGAGCCAGCATAATGCTTGCATCAGGGCTGAGAGCACTTGAGAGGATTGCTGAGGCAGGATGCTCTAATGTTTTCAGGAAGCTGTGTACATCACCCTTCTGGCCCCTCTCATCAGCAATGATTTGCCTGCATTGCATATTGCATAGAAATATAGTGAGACACAGTGATAAAATCACTGGATCTAAAATAAGGTACGCAATGAAAATAGATTTTTTTTTAATCAGCACGTTGAACAGGAAGAGAGGATGGAACCAGTGAGACAACATTTGAGCAGATTAAAATTCAGCTTTAAAGTGCTTGTAAAGCCGCCCCCACCCCTCCCCAAAAAAAAAACAAATCTGCAAAGCAATAGCATAATGAGCTAGTATGCAGCGCATACTAGCTCATTATGAAACACTTACCTCAAAACGAAGCTGTTGCAACAGTCTCGGCACACCGCTGTGACCGACGACATCATTCTTCCAGGTCTGCGGCTCTGTCCAATCACAGCGTGGGCTCCAGCACTGTGATTGGCGGAGCCACACTGACGCCACTCCGGTGCATGCGCACAGGAGCTGTCATTTACAGCACGAATACAGAAGAAACGGCACCCTGGGCTACCCCGGATGCCAATTCTTCAGTACGCATGTGCCGATGACGTTGGCACATGCAGATACAGGGGATATCTCCTAAACTGTACAGGTTTAGGAGATATTTCCTGGACCTACAGGTAAGCCTTATTGTAGGCTTACCTGTAGTTTAAAGCGGTTGTCATGACTTGACAACCACTTTAATGTCTTTAACAGACTGATATTGAACCATCACATATAGACAGCCTATTATCTGACTTGAGAAAGAACTGTCAATCAGAGAACAGGCCCACTGTCACCCAACTATGGTGGGAGAAATATGGTCAAAATAAGTAAGGAACCCCTACATGGGAACTGCCATATTTGCTCATTACTACCGCCTACACTTCCCGTATAGCCTTATTATTTACTGACATTATTTCTTATTACTGATTGGTCAGTATGATTAAATATAGTCTCTAATGATGTGATGCATCAAGCATGCTTCTGCTATCCAGAGACCACATGATGTGGACTTCTTAGACTGTGAAGTGCTGATTTTAATTATAGGGTCACTTAAAGCATTTGGCAGGAGAAAAATTAAGTAATACTTCTAAACTACTAAAGTTTACATTTGCCTGGAGTACTTTTTTAATCCTATAGGATTCATATTTTTAGTGTTGGAGGGTTTTTTAATACCAATACGTTATGTTGAACTGGTGGCCCTAAGTGGTAATTCACACCACTCACAAAGGAAGCTGATGTGATGTGAATCTATATCATGAAAGAGTTGCTTGGTTGTACTTGTCCCAGGCTAAAAGGTCCCAGTCCTTCCATGGGAGCAAAAAAAGTTACAACAAACATGCAACCACTATCTGGCTTATAAAAATTGTATTGGGTGACAAAAAGACTGAGAAGTTCAAAGTGCAACAGAAATTTTTATCGAGGAGAAAGTGAAACTCCAGATATGATAATAAATGTTACTAAAATACAGGTGCAGTAACATATCAGAATGTTCAGACATAAACCCAGCGTTCACAGGTTACTGAAGTTCACAGGAGCAACTGAAGTGTGAGATGTCTGCATTGTAGGTGTTTTTTTACTTTAAGGTTTAATGTCCCCTTTGGCTGCTAAATATATTGCAAATGGAGGAAGTCTAATTAAGAAAATATGAAATGTATCCTATTAAATATTGAATGCTATTTCTTTCAAAAAGAAATATACAACATAACGCCTAATGACTTTTAATGGTTCTTCTCTTGGGCATCACCATGTTACTTCTAAATCCTTAAGGACAATGAATAGAAATTCAGCCATGTCAACTGCACTAGGTAAAAATGTGAAAGGTCTTCCAGGGTTTAATGAAAGTTTTTCCCTTTTTACCCCTTCCCTAATTCCATTGCTGTACAATTACAAATCCCCATACGCATTGGCTTCAGTCAGATTTCTCTGTTTAGTTCCAGCAGTTTGTGTATTATCTTTCTATACTCTATTTAGTTTAATTGTAATACGTATATATTGATTAAATGTATTGTATTGTGATTGTATTGAGTGTGGGAGTACTGTGTATTAGGGTTATTGGTGCCGATACTAAGCATTTGCACGCTTACTTGCATGCCAATGGTCCGATATCTAAAACTGATACCTTTGCGGTGCGATACCTTTGATGCCTTTGATACCTTTGCGGTGCGATTTGAAGTGATTTGAACAGGAATGCGGTGAGTTTCATGTCCGAATCACAGGCAGTTTTCTGCACCACTCCTGTGTGAACCCAAGCTTGTCATAGTGACTGCAGACTGGGTTTACACAGGAGCGGTGCAGGAAACTGCACACGATTCGGACAAGAAACTCACCGCATTCCTGTTCAAATCACTTGCAGCTCTTTACAGTGCGATTTAAGCCCATTCATTTTGTATTGGCTCAAATCTCACTATAAAGGAATGCGATAACCGTATTGGTAAATACTCATACTCGCCAGTAAAAAATAGTATTGGTGCAACCCAAGTTTGTATACATTAAAGCATGCAAGTTTACTACTTTGTCAAACATTGGGTGGGGAATTGTCCAACCTTGTGTTAACAATTTGAAGGGGTTTTTTTCTGTTCCTGCATGACTGTGCCCCTGTGCACTAAGTCTTAAAGTCCATTAAGAAATTTTTAGAAGTTTAGGGTGGAGGAACTAGAGTGGTCTGCATAGATCCCTGACTTTTCACCTATTAAAGACATATGGGATGAATTGGAACACCAATCGTGAGCCAGGTCTTTTTTGCTTTTTTTGGATGGATGGGCACAAATTCAACCAGGCACACTCCACAAATTTGTGAACAGGGTTTTCAAAAGAATGGAGGCTATTATAGCTTCAAAGGGGGATTGGCTTACTCCATTTAAATGCCTATGGTTTTGGAACGGAATTTCCAACAGGCTCAGGTCCTTACATTTTTGCCCATGTAGGATATGGCAAGGGCATACAGTGAGGTACCCATGGAGTTTTTCAAAACATAATACATTTCTGTTGTGCATATTTTGTTTGCTCAACATAAATGCTAAATGTAATGATAATGGGTTCCACTTAACCACACATGCAAATGTTTAGTTTTACATTCCAATCTGTATTTGCAATGGCTGTTATTTTTGTTGACTAAGTCTAGAAAGGAAAATAGCACAATCCATATGCTTTTTTACAGATGGCACACAGTCTAAGTGATGAATCAGTGCATATTCCACCACAGTTGGCTCACAATAAATGGAACAATAATGCAAACTGTGTATTTGAAAAGATATCTGGCAATCTATTAATAAATGGTGCGTGTTTAGTTAGTGAGCTGGATATAAACGCAATGTTAAATGATCTATTAATTACTTTTCGTCAGAGATCCTGCCAAAATTTTTAGTGTTAGACAATACATGTTTATTTACTTCCTGTACCGGATGATTACAAAATAATGTGCCTATTATAATCTCACACATTTAAGGACCAGTTTTGTCAGGTGCCATTAAACCTAACAATATATATTTTTGGGGTTATGTAAAGGAACTAAAATGCACAGAGGAATCTTGTAAAGAAACAGGTAGAATGTACAAACTCCATGCAGGGAGTTTCGCTAGTAGACATTGGGTTGTATTTCTGCATAGCCAACAAAGGCTGTGGATCCAATCCAACTCTACGTCATGCTAGTGACAGTGACAGGTATAATACAAAGTTCCAGTCTGTGTTTTTGCTTACCAAGGACATCTGGCCACATCTATATTGATGCTGCTTCTGCATTGCTTGTGCATTTTGCTAATGGCATCAGGCTCTGTATAGTTATAGGTCACACAGTCTGGGTCTGTAAACCTAGAACTAAGTTCTGATTTTCTTTTATATTTGCCTCAGTATGGCTGTGATATTGTTTCTTCATCCAGTCCCTATAGCTACATCAGAATGGCAATACAAATCTAGTTTGGTTTTGAGTGTAGATCGTTTAAATAGTTATGGGCTTTACTTTCTCAAATACAATGCTGTGTTAAAGTCATCAACTTCTGCTAATTAAAGCGGACCTTCGGTCATTTTTTAAACTTTCCATCTACAAAATTTTCTGCCCTTGTTGTCTCAACTTTTGATAGTAAAACATTTTTTTTTCTGCCAGTAAATACCTCATACAGCCCACTTCCTCTTTCTTGTCTGGTCATTAGCCTAGGCTTAGGACATGCACAGCTCTCTCTCTCTCACTCTTGTGAGAGTTTGCCAGGAAGGGAGGGGTGAGTCATTAGATGACCAATGAGAGCTGCAGGGCTGCAGAGCTGGAGGTGTGCCTCTGTGTGTCTGTGTAAATCCAGGAAGTGAATAGGCAGAAGCTTCAGCTGCCCACAGTTAAAATGGATGCAGTCAACTCTTAGTGGGGGGAGATTTCTGCAGTATATTTGGCAAGTACAGAACCACAATATATATAAAATAATATGCAAAGTGGTTGTAGGGAAGCTTCAGAATGGCAAATATGTTTTTATTACAAATTATGTGAGCAGACTGCAGTTCCTCTTTAAACTTTAACAAAAAAAACAGGAAGCTGATTAATTTCTATGCTGATTGGTTTCTATGCAGAGCTGCACCAACATTTTACACTCTCCAGTTTTAGTAAATTAAGCTATTTCATTTGAGTTTTATGTGGTTGATGTCAGCACAGATGAAAGAGTAGTTAAAGTGGTTGTAACCCTAAAAAAAAATCCAGTTTCTTTAAAGCAGGATATATAGCATAGTGCTTGTGCAGTGTCATTTGTCGCTCTCTATACTGTAAAATACCTGGTTGATCCTGCCTGTTCCTTTGCCCTCTTTAGTGTGCTGACCACGGTAATTATGGCTGCCAATCCATAAAACTTTGGTCAGTATATGTGTCTCCATCAGCCTGCAATCTCTCCCTCTCCCCCTCCCTCTCTGGAGTCTGTGTGTCAGCCATATCCTCCTGCCCCTTCCCTCCCACGTCTATGACTGTAAAACCGTGAATCCCAAATCCTGGAAGCCCCTTTGTTACAGAAATAGATACTGTGCAGTATCTGTGTTTTAAAATTATGCAGCAAAATACTTTATTTCTGTGCATCACGGTGAGCTCACCTGACCGCCCGCTGCTCTCCTCCCCTCCTACCGACTAATGTTAATGGAGAATCTCAGCCCCTCCCACTGTAATCCTCAGATTGGGGAAGCTGAGCGCTGGGAGGTCTCGTGAGCGCACAGTGACACTCTGAAATGAGGAATTTCGCTGCATAATTTTTTAAAAATAACCACAGATACTGAACAGTATATCTTTCTGTAACAGAGGGGCTTCCAGGATTTGTGAATTAGGACTTTACAATCACTTTTAAAGGGATCTTGCATGGAAATGCAGGTTCATTTATTTGCTGACCCACACCCTTTGAAAAAAAAAATGTTTTTAAAATGAAAGTTAAAAAAAAAAGTAAACTAATACTCACCTTACATAGGCAGGAGTAATATAATTGCCTTTTCTCAGTGGTTCCTAGTAAGGCTGAGAATTCCAATAAAATGCATTCCAGCACTGCACACTCAACATCTATTTTAGCATCACCCAGTGAAAAGAAAAGCAAGCACTTTACTGAATTAATTGTGTCTAATCAAGGGGAAGGTTAAGGTTGGAGCGCTTGGCAAGCGTAAACAATGTGCAATGTCTAATTCAGTTTTTTGTTTCAAATACTTTCTTATGTAGATATGAATCAAGGAATACAATCTAAAATTAAGTTTTCCCTACATGTAGAACACAGTAATATATACTGGCTGTGGTGAATCATAAATATAAGGGGTAGTACAGTAAATAAGGCCTGGTACCAATTGCGTAATTGAAATCCAGTCTATTAGTCTATTTAGACACTATAAAATAAAGCATAGTGCCAGTAAACATCTGACTAAACAAATCATATTTCTTCAACCAAATAAGCTCTAACAAACATACATTATGCTTGAAAAAATCTTTTCAGTCTTTTGTAATGTCCCTTTATTGTCCGATGAGCATGTGGCTTATGTGTCATCCTCAGTGCATTATTACTTCCTGTCTGCAATCAAGAAGCTGCTGGCTTCAACGTCCCATATTTGCCGGTTATGTGAATGTCATTCTGCTGCCTTTCGCTAATTTAACCTTCTATAATTGCATCCCGGCCGCATGCAAATATCGTGCCACAAATGAAGAGACACCAATGAATTCTCATTAGCGGTACTTATTGTCACCTCTTATTCCTTGCGCACATTTCAAATTCTCTATTTCTAGTTCCAGAAGGGACTGAACCTTGAATGGCAGTCAATTACGATGAAAGTCTAGGCTCTGTTCTTTTTGGTCAATGCTCCTGCTTTACGGGATTTTATGTTGATTAGGGAATCAGAGGCTACAATCTGTTTGGGAGGCTGACAACATGCTCCTGCTGTAGATGTTTCTGCTTTTTCTATTCAATTAGGCAGCTCGCTCGTGTTTCGCTGAGTGCAAAACAAGTGACTTGGATGCTTTTTTGCCATGATGAACTTCAAAGGCGGAACACCTGCTTTCAGGAGCCAGAACTGCAGATGCTCTTCTACTGGAAAGCAAGATTATACTACAAATTTCATTTACTGCATGAGATCTGTTAGACGTGTGAATTGTGTTGCTATTTTATGTGTGACAGTGTTGAGAACCAAATTATTTTCTGTCATGAAATAGAAGAGTGAGGTAGCAGTCAATCCAGCTAGATGTATAGGGGCTTCTAATGAGCCAAAACAAAACAATATTTTTTTTTGTTACTGAGAACAGCTAAGCTGCCAAGAGGATTCTGCATGTCTTTTTACTTCAGTGATACAGTGATATTTTCCTGAACTATTTCAATAAATACTGGCCTGCTTCATTGGGCAGCTCTTTCTTATTAAAGTAAACTTTGAAAATCCATGGTCCACATACAATGAAACAATAGATTGCCAGATGGGAATCTATTGTAATACCTACATATCAAATTTGTTAGATTTAAATATACGAGTCTCTGAAGTTGCATGCAAATATCTATCTTATGAATGTCAAGCTTGTTCATGCTACCCAACTTCTCCATTGGTCCATTAATGTGGTTGGTATTGTCCTTAACCAAAGGGGAGATAGTACAAAATTTGTTTAAGACATGATTTTGAAGCACACCTACAACTAGGTTAGTTTGACTCTTGTTGGCATTGTATGTCCATTTAAAGTTCAGCTCCATCCATAAATTGTGTTTGACATATAGGAGCAGAGGATTCTAGGAAAAGTTGAGGCTACTGGTCAAGTTGCTTGTTGAGTATGATTGATGCACCTGGAGGTCTGGAAAGCATTGCCACCACTAGTCCTATGATTATGGATAACGAAGGCATGAATTGTAGTGCACAGTTATCCTTCTAGAAAGGGATGCATAATGTGCTAGTTTACTACAAGGCAATCATTTAGGATTGTATATTATTGCTGCATTTTCCTACGAGAGCACTGCTGCTGCATGTTAAAGACCATCACAATACACCAGTTGATTAAACCAAATGATATTTCCTTTCTTTATAAACTCGCTAACAAGCAATTGTAACTGCTAGGGCCTCAGATTGCAAGAACACTAAGTTCAAGGGGGAAAAGTGAACACTAGTACTGCAATTAAATGTTTATTACTGGTGAATTTACATTACCTCCCTCTAGAAGACCAACACATTTGGCTCCTTAAAGTGGGGTTACTCTAACATTTGCAAATAGTAGACGTTAAATAGGCAATAAATTAACTCCATTAGTAATTCGTTTAGAGTGCCTAAAATGTACCCAAAGTTCTCAAGACTTTGTTTTATGATGAAAGGACTTAAGGCCCATACACACGGTCCGATTATCGGTCAACAATGGTCGTCTAACAGCCTGTTTGCCAAAAATCTGATCATGTGTACGCATAATTCTACAGCCAATTTCCAATCGTAGTTTAACCACAACAGTACCTGGCACGAAAACCCCCTTCCTGTCCAGGCCATTTTTCAGCTTTCAGCGCTATCACACTTTGAATGACAATTACTCAGTCATGCAACACGGTACCCATATGAAATTTGCGTCCTTTTTTTCACACAAATAGAGCTTTCTTTTGGTGGTATTTAATCACTAGGAGGGGGTTTATTTTTTGTGCTATAAATAAAAAAAGATTGACATTTTTTTGAAAAAATGCCTTTTTCTTTGTTTCGGTCATAAAATTTTGCAAATTAGTAATTTTTCTTTGTAAATTTTGGCCAAAATTTATACTGCTACCTATCTTTGGTAAAAATAACCCAAATACGTGTATATTATTTGGTCCTTGTGAAAGTTATAGAGTCTACAAGCTATGGTGCCAATCACTGAATATTGATCACACCTGATATACTGACAGCCTAT
>BLSH010212355.1:1200947-1215968 GCA_018402905.1 Glandirana rugosa
CTTGTTTCGGATGTAAAGTCCTGATCCACCTGTTTTACTTGGACTATTTTACAGCCATTTTTGTGCCTAAAAGTTTGGGTCCCCATTGATTTCAATGGGGTTCGGGGTCCGGGACAAAGTTCGGGTTCTGTCCGGACCCGAACCCGGATTTCGTCCCGAAGTTTGGCCGAACCAGCAGAACCCGGACTTCTAGAAGTTCGCTCAACTCTAGTCTTAAGTAATATTCTAATTTTCTGAGATACTGAATTTGGGATTTTCCTTAGTTGTCCGTTATAATCATCAAAATGAAAAGAAATAAACATTTGAAATATATCAGTCTGTATGTAATGAATGAATATAATATGCAAGTTTCACTTTTTGAATGGAATTAGTGAAATAAATCAACTTTTTGATGATATTCTAATTATATGACCAGTACCTGTATATGAGAGCTGTTTTACCTGCCAAAGGATTTTTCATTTTGTCCACCTAGTCCTGAAATGTAGTCTTTGTTCACACCTATGTGAATTGGATGTGGCTTAAACCACATCCAATTCTCAGGACATTTGAAAACACATTGCTTTCAATGTATCCGGTTCACATAGGTGCGGTGCATTCGCACTCCGCATTGCACAGAAAACATGAGCGTTTTCTATGCAATGTGGTGCGAATTCCCAGCCCATTATGTTCAATGGGAACGCATCTAACATGGAGATGTGTTCCACATTGAACAGGGCTCTTTCTCCCTGCTTGCAACAGCTCCCCTCCCTTTCCAGACAGCTGCTGCACTGCAAGAATGGACAGGAGCCACCAAATGACGGCCCTGGTCCTTCTCAGCAGCAAACAGGCTGGAATTCGCACCGCAATGGTGTGAATCCAGCCTTACACAGCCCTGCCACATAGCACAGCCAACCGGGAGACCTGACCTCTTATTACTGTAGTTAACCACTTCAGCTCAGGAAGGTTTTACCCCCTTCATGACCAGGCCATTTTTTGCGATACGCCACTGCGTTGTTTTAACTGATAATTGTTCGGTCATGTGACACTGTACCCAAATAAAATTGATGTCATTTTTTTCCAACAAATAGAGCTTTCTTTTGGTGGTATTTGATCACCTCTGTGGTTTTTATTTTTGTACTATAAACAAAAAAAGACTGACAATTTTTTTTTTTATATAAAACAATATTTTTTACTTTCTGCTATAAAACACATCCAATAAAGAAATGTAAAACAAAAAAACAAATGTATTCATCAGTTTAGGCCAATATGTATTCCGCTACATATTTTTGGTAACAAAAATCTCAATAAGTGTATATTGATTGGTTTGCGCAAAAACGTATAGCGTCTACAAACTACGGGCTAGATGTATAGAATCTTTATTATTTTTTTACTAGTAATGGCGGTGATCAGCAATTTTTAGTGGGACTGCAACATTGTGGCGGACAAATCTGCCACTAAGGGACACTTTTTGGGGACCAATGACAATACAGTGATCGGTGCTTAAAAAAAATAATACATTGTCACTGTACAAATGTTCTGGCCAGGAAGGGGTTAACATCAGAGGCAATCAAAGGGTTAAGTGTGTCCCTAGGGGTGTTTGCTACCTGTTGGGGATGTGCTTTGACTAAGGGAAAACAGAGATCCGTGTTTCTGCTTAGCAGAAACACAAGATCTTAATTTTTCCAGAACAAAAAGAAGCATGTAATCTGGCACAACCACTATATTCAAGCCTCCGTCCCTATTTTATATATAAAAAGAAAAAGTCCCACAACTGCTCTTTTGATTTGTATCTTAATTTTTCCCCTCTGACAGAACAGTGGTCTGCCTTGTTTACATAGGCAGACTGCCACTTTGCCTCTCCTCAGAACGATCGGCGGGTTCTGGCGGACATCGCCTCCACCCAACTCGTTGTGTCCAATCACAGCTGGAGCAGCCCAGACTCCGTGCATGAAATCCTCCTGCAGCAGTATATCTGCATGGGGCAGTGCAGAAGTGGTTAATTAATACTATTAGGTCTTGTCTCTGTCCTCAACTTGTGATTAAACAGTGAAGGAGCAGCAGAAAACGGATGAGTTCACTGCTTTGTCTCTCTACCCCTGTCTACAATGGCCTTGTCAGCACATGAGCACGTGATTGGCTCTTTGTGTTGCTTTTCTCTATTTGAATCTGAACCCTGCTGTACAAAGTTTTGGAAATGAGTTTTAGATTCTTGTATTATTTGATTTTTAAAATACATTTAATAATTTTCATGCACATATACAGTACCTGCATGAATTGATTATTTTTTATTTATCTGAAGTTTAACTTTAAAGGAAAATTAACTTACTTTTGAGTTGACATTTAACTTACAATGGAGGAATATACCTGAAAGTCATTTTGATGTTTTCTTATGCGTTTCATTTCAGATCTAAAGGAAAACAAACATACTTTTTAAATTGCTGTTTAACTACTTGCCAACCGTAGTACATCCATGGACGTCCTTGGGTGTCAGTAGCTATACTGCCTACAGGCATCCCTTTCTATCAGAAGTGATTCAAGTGGCTAATTAGCCATTTGATCACTTCTGCATGTGGGGGAAGGGGGTCCCAACCCCCTCCTGCTACCTCTGCCGCATTTCCCGGGCTCTACCGTCCCATCGCGGCATCCGGGAGCAATGCGGCCGATGGCAATTGCTGCACTGAACAGAGAGAGAGGAACTGGCATCCTTCCTCTCTCTCTGTAACCCAAAAACCAGGAGTGAGGAGTATTTTGTCACTTCCAGTTCCGCCTCTTTGTTTAACTGGCTAGGAAAGCAGCCAATCAGATCAATCTGTGTCTGATTGGCTGCATGGGAGGCTGGAGGAGAGACTTGGTCTAATAGACCCACCGATCTCTCCATAAGGAGGACCTGTTATGGACCATGCTGTCACAGGGGATGTTGTTTATCCCTAGTGATAACAATAAAGCTAATCCAAGTAAAAAAAAATGTTTTGTATAAAGCAAATAATAAAAATAAATGAAACAAAATTTAAAGCGCCCCAGTCCCACCGCACTTGAGCAAAAATATGAACTCATACGTTACTCACGCACGCATATGTAAACGGTGATCGCACCACACATGTGAGGTATTGTTGTGAATGTCAGAGCAAGGGCGATAATTCTAGCACCAGACCTCCTGTGCAACTCTAAACTGGCAACCTGTTAAAGGCATTTAAAGCGTCGCCTATGGAGAATTTCAAGCACCGTAGCTTGCCACCATTCCAGACAGACGCAGACGCAGTTTTTAAAGCGTGACATGTTAGGTATCTATTTACTCGGCATAACATTATCTTTCACATTGTACAAAAAATTGGTCTAACTTTACTATTTTATTTTTTTTAATTCATTAAAGTGGATTTTTAAAAAAAAATAGCATTTGAAAAACCGTTGAGCAAAATACCAGGTGACATAAAAAATTGCAACAACTACCATTTTTTTCTATAGGGCGTCTGATAAAAATATATATATATATAATGTTTGGTGGCTATAAGTAGTTTTCTACACTGTGCACAATTATTAGGCAAGTGAGTATTTTGACTAAATCTTAATTTTTATGCATATTGTCCAACTCCAAGCTATATATATTTGAATGCTAATTGGATTGAGGCATATTGGGTGATGTGTATTTGTGTAATGAGGGAGGGTGTGGCCTAAGGAGATCAACACCCTATATTAAGGTGTGCATTATTATTAGGCAGCTTATTTTCCTGCGGTAAAATGAGCCAAAAAAGAGATTCAACTGACCCTGAAAAGTCAAAAATTGTAAAAAGTCTTTCAGAGGGATGTGGCACTCTTGAAATTTATCAAATATTGGGGTGTGATCACAAAACCTTCAAATGTTTTGTTGCAGATAGTCAATAGTGTGTTACAAGAAATGTGTTGAGGAAAAAAGACACAAATTAACTTCTAAAGATTTGAAAAAAATCAAACGTGAAGCTACCAGGAACCCATTATCCTCCAGTTCTGCCATATTCCAGAACTGCAACCTACCTGGAGTGCTCAGAAGAACAAGGTGTTCAGTGCTCAGAGACATGGCCAAGGTAAGGATGGCTGAAACCTGACCACCACTGAACAAGACATATAAATTGAAATGTCTAGACTGGGCCAAAAAATATCTGAAGAAAGATTTTTTTAAAGGTTTTTATGGACTGATGAGATGAGAGTGACTCTTGATGGACCAGATGGATGGGCCTGTGGCTGGATCAGTAACCGACACAGAGCTCCACTTCCACTTAGATGCCAGCAAGGTGGAGGTAAGGTACTTGTATGAGCTGGTGTTATAAAAGGTGAGCTAGTTGGACCTTTTCGGGTTGAACATGGACTCAAAATCAGCTCAATCAATCCCAAACCTACTGACCGTTTTAGAAGACACTTTCTTCAAGCAGTGGTACAGGAAAAAGTAATGAATATCATGATATTTATGCAGGACCATGCTTTGTCACATGCATTGAAGTACCCCACTGCGTGGCTAGCCAGTAAAGGACTTAAAGATGAAAGAATAATGACATGGTTCCCTTCCCCACCTAAACCCTATTGAGAACCTGTGGGCCCTTTTTGAATGGGAGATTTAGAGTGGAGGAAAACTGTACACCTCTCTGAATGGTGTCTGGGAGGCTGTGGTTGCTGCTGCACAAAAAGTTGATCATTGACATATCAAGAAACTGACAGACTCCATGAATTGAAGGCTTATCACTGTTATGGAAAAGAAGGGGGGCTATATTGGTCACTGATTTTTAATTTTTTTTGAAATGTCAGAAATGTGTAAATTTTGAGTTGTTTGTTTATTATTCTCACTTTAGCAGATGAAAATAAACAAGTGAGATGGGAACATTTTCGTTTTTCATTTAGTTGCATAATAATTCTGCACACTAATAGTTACCCAATAATTGCGCATACATAGATATTTTCCTAAGAAAGCTAAAACAACACTTTTGCTTTTTTAAATATTCAGGTTTCAGGTTTGTTAACATTTTGGATTGATCGAGAGCCCTGTAGTTGTTCAATAATGGAATTAATCCTCAAAAATACAACTTGCCTAATAATTGTGCACACAGTGTAGCAAAAAAAAGTAGATTTTTATGTGTAGGAGCGAAGTGTCAGAATTGGCCCAGATACAAAGTGGTTAACCCCCTTTGCAACAGCAATACACATCACTGGCCAATATCAACTGATGAGGCAGAGCAGCTCCAGACTAATGCCTGGTACACATGATAAGATTACCGGATGAAAAATACCACTTTTGAAGCAAGTTTATGACAATCTGATCATTAGTAACAGCTTTTGAGAGCCGATCATGACAGTTCATCAGGTATTTTCCGATGGGACAAGCACGGAAATTTTTCTTGTACAATACCAGATCATACAATTTTAGTTTAATCAGTACAGTTGTCATTCGAAAATACAATACAAATACACTGCAATACATTACATTACTTTAGATTTTTTATTCTGTTGTACAATAGTTTTTGTAACTTTAGTAAACTCTTCATTTTCGATATGGGGAGTAGCATGCAAGAAAAGATGGATGATCATTTGTCCAATAATCTCATTGTGTGTTCTAGGCATTAGGAAGGATCCCAACAATATTGTTGGAATCCACTTGGATGCCAGATTGACAGCTGGCTCTATCTTCTAGCGTGGCTGAGGGCAGGGACCAGCCCCGGCCAACTCCTCCCCAGTCTGGTACTCCAGTGAGCGCTGGAGAAAAAGCAGAGAGAGGTGGTAGGCTGCTGAAGTATATGTAACCCAACTACATTGCAACTCAAATAAATACAATGCAAAGGCCAAATATGTGAGAAAGACAATATATAATGTAAGTAACTCAATACAATAGTCACAAAGGCCAAACAATTAAACAAGCAATTATTTAAAGATACCCAGCCCCCTCTTCTCTTACTGGTGATCTTCCCTGGGTTACTCACTTGAAACCAAAATATCAGCCTTCATCATAGAGTAATTTTCTTAAAAGTACTCTACAATACCCTTAGGCCACTCCCATGTATAAATAACCTTGCCAACCAAAACAAAGGATGGTATGTGAAAGAGCACTGGACCCCAATCCAAAAGGTCATTTTTAATGTTGGAGTCACTTTACAAGCTATTGAAATCAAAACAAGGTCACTGCAGTACTGGTGCATAAGGAGTTGAAAGGCTGAGAGCACCATAAATATTTATCAAATCTGCTGACCCAAGTGAGTATCTTCTCCTTTTTTTTTTGTATATTTAAAGACGCCCCATTAGCCTGGTTAAGCACATTATTTAGCTTTTCATTGCCTCCATAACCTCTTAAGAAGGGGTGCAGATGAACCCACAAACACGGCTGTTACTAAGACCTGTTATTGTGGCAAAAAATGATTTACCGGATTTGATAAGTATCTGTGGTGTACTCTTCCTTTGAACTCTTTTGTGCACCCACAAGAAAAAAACATTTTTGATGGTTGTTGTCCAAATAAAATTTAAGAGACTTTAAATAATAAATATATTCTTATGCATGTGGATTGTCATTCTAATATTCCTCGCAATCAACAGTCAATATTTTGAAGAAATTATTAATTAATTTTAGGTATATACTTTATGTTTAGGGGAGTTTCCGCAGATGTGATCAGGACCAGATTTACCACAAGGCAATTAAGTATTTGCATAGAGTTACCGCCTTAGGAGGGGTGCCTAGAATGTTACAGAAATGTTTCATGGCTTGTGATGAATGCTGCATATCTAAAAAGATTTAAAATAAGTTTTGAAATGAAATGAAATATAAGGTTTTATTGAGCGGGCTTAGATTTGTTTGATGGTAATGCCTGCTTATTCACTTCATAATGTGCTCATTTTAGTCCATTTCTGTGACAGGTTCATTGTAAAAATATTTATAAATCTGCTAAAAAGTATTTACAGGGCTATTTAAATGTTAAGAGATTATAATCATAGAAGACATTTTTGGACAACATTATAACCCCTATAATATGGGGAAATACTTTCTTACACATAGGTCACTTCTGGTTCTCCGGTTCTAGTAACCCCATTTAAGTGTCCAGCTGTTTTTTAATCTCCAGCCTGAAATAGCTTATAGCATAGTACAGATTCTCTTTTTTATCACATATGTTAGAACGAGGACAGACAGGCTGCAGTGGGATGAACTGGCAGGAATTCAGGTATGTGTAGAAAAATGCTTCTTTCTACTGCAACAGCTTTATAGAGAAACTGAATATCCTAAGATATGAGATTCCTGGAATGCTTTTTAAATATACTGTATCGAACGTGTTAGAGTTCATTGGTATTTAATATCTTTGGTAGCCTCCCAAATAGTGTAAAGGTTTCTGTTGGCTTTATTCAACAGAGAAGTCATATTTGTATTTGTTAATTCTTAAGTGCATTTACCAATCCTGCACAAGTATTTCTGATGTTATGCACGTAATGCTAAAACAACACAAACTCCATAAGCAGTCCAGTGTTGCCATGTAGTTTATAAAATGCTGTTGGCAGTTATTTCAAAAGGAAACTCTCTAGTCTCTTGGTCAATTTAATTTTTTAATTTACTAAACCAATATTTTATGTGTTTTGTACTAACTGAATATATAATTCAGAGTGCATCCATGACTTTGTATTCAGAGAGGAATCACAGAACAGTTGTCAGTTTTGTGAAGGTGGCACAGAAGGAGCTGTTTGCCTTCACATGCTTTCTCTCAAATCAAGATTTTGTGGAGAACCATCTGATGAAACACGGAGGAGGAGGAAGGGAATCATCCCACTGACTTGTCTGTGCATATATTTCAGCTACATAACAAGTAGGCATTTTAATCAGCTAAGGGGAATCTAGAGAACACGTGAAAAGGTACATAATGCTAAAATAAAGGGGTTGTAAAGCTTTGTTTTTTTTTTTATTACAAACATGTCATACTTACCTCCTCTGTGCAAAGGTTTTGCACAGAGCGGCCCCAATCCTCTTCTTCTGGGGTCCCCCAGTGGTGCTCCTGGCTCCTCCCCGCATTGAGTGCCCCCACAGAGAGGCGCTTTCTCTGGGGGCACTGGTGCTGGCGCGCTCCCGAGTCCTACTGCAGCATCCATTGACACAGACATCAGGACTCAACCCCGCCCCCCCGGCTCTTGCGTCACCGGATTTGATTGACAGCAGAGGGAGCAAATGGATCGTGCTCCTATCAATCTATCCAATGAGGACCAAAGACACCAGCTGGAGCTGGTGTGTTCATCCCCGTTGCTGGAACGATCAGGTTCAGGTAAGTAAAAGGGAGGCTCTGGGGGCAGCTGCAGTACAGATATTTTTTCACCTTAATGCATAGAATGCATTAAGGTAAAAAAACACGAGGGTTTACAAGCCCTTTAACCAGCTAAAAATAAACATACATAAAAAAACTTTGTTTTCATGTTGACTATGATAAATAAAGAAAATACACACACAATTAAAAAAAAATAGGTTGTCAATCCTGATGCATGGCTGAACTCTAGAAAGCTTGTTCACTGTTAGGTTTTGTTGATTTGACAGTTTAAAGTTCAAAATCTGAATGTTTTTTGCCATCCTTAAAGCCCAATTGAAGCTTATGTAAACGTTGTACCAATTGGTACTATCAGGGTGCAGGTACCAGGTGTGAGTTGCCTGCATGTTTTTCTTAAATGAAACACAGCCACAGCCAGAATAGAAAACCCTGTCCCCTGCCACTATGCTGTGGAGAAGAACCACTGCTACGTAAACAATGGTCTCTCTGCAGTAGTTGGGCATGCCTCCCTCTGAATCCGAGGTACAAAAAACAAAGCTCACACTCCCTACCGATTACAGATTTTTTGCTCTGAGTGGGGGAGTGTTGGACCACTGCAGACAGACCACTTACAGACAGCAGCTTCTCCTTCTCTGTAGCATACTTGCAGGGGACAAGCTTTTCTACCCAGGCTGTAGCTGCTTTATTAAGAAATAAAACGAGAAATAATTCATACCCCACCATTTGCTGCATCCAGTACAATTTTCACATAAACTTCAATCAGGGTTTAAAACTCATATTCAAATGGCATTAATCATTGTTTTGTTAGTAATGTTATTTAAAGCCATCATTTTATGTTTCCTGTATACAACTATAACCTAGACATTCAGTATTCATACTGTCTGGATCCTTTTGGCTGTTTGCATCATATGTCTAGAGAAGTTACTTCGCTGTAAAGGTCAGACTGAGTGTAGCCTGTATTTATGAGACATTTTCCCATAAACGGACTGTTTACCATGTAACGTCTGACAGTGGATCGATTCACCGGTCTCAAACATTTTATGTATAGATACTTTCTAGTGGTGTTAAACTTTTTATTCCAAGTATGGTTGCAAAATATGAGCCAAACGTGCACATTTTATTCAAACAATCAATTGTGTGGTATGCTTATATTCTCTTGAGGATCAAGACTGAAGACCAAATCTTGGTTACTGTGTGCAGTTTTGAACACAAGCTTTGCATAAGAATTTATAGGAAAATGTGTTTCTGGCTAGAAAAATATCAGGTCAATAAAGATTAGGCAGAGCTGTGTGCAGTCAGCGGGAGATGAAGTTTCTGCTCTACTTGGTTTCCACTGATCAGTGGGTGCCTTTTTTCCTGCATGCAAATCCTGGAATTAGGGTGTAGGCACAAATGCAAAAAAAGTATTTTTCTCTGCCACATTACCTGGGTTTTCTAAGTTATGTTGTCTTAAAGTGAATCTATCAGCCTTTTAAAACATTTAACTGTAAAGAGAGCAGATGCTTACTATTCATTTTAAAAGCCTGAACACTTTCTGTTTTCCTCTGGGATACCAGTTTTTACCTTGTTCACCATGCTTGATTCACGGTTTTCAGGCTTATCCCCTTCTACTCAGCATCTCTGTCTAGAGAGTTTCTATATTGTACTAAAGCAATCTCATTGGACAGGGTGTCAACAGGTGGGAGGGGTTTCCACCAAAATGTATGCAATTCAAATCCTGAATAGTAAGATTAAACCAGTTTTGGAAGATAATTTCCTGGATAACAATAGTAGAAGCAGGTGTCTTGTCTTGTTTTTTTTTTAAATAAGAAATAAAAATGACTAGTTTGAAATGACATAAAAACTTAAAAAAATGGTACGAATATTGTTGTTTTTGTTTGTTTAAGGCTGTAGCTATATTCCAGTGCAGGAGAGGGGACAAAGCTGAGGGGCATACGCCTAAAGTTACAGTAGATGATAGATCCATTTGACCTTTTCCAAGAGTTGTTCAAGATGGATTAACTTTTCCATCTCCCCACCTGGGCATTGCACATATACAGTATGTGCTACCAATTTATTTGTATTATATATATATAAAATGGGGGCGCCAGCTAAATGCTTGCAAGTGCTCTATATATTTTACGGTATATAGGTAGCTGCTCCTAAATTAGTGAAACACTAAACCAAATAGTACATATTCAATTTATTGGTATGTTTTCTAGTTCTGATATAATGATTTTTTAAGAATACATAATGGAATTAATTGGCGTTTTTTATATGTGTGTTAAAATAATCAATTTATGATTTTTTTGTACTACCATAATTCTATAAACTAGCTCATAGAAACCAAATAGCAGTTATCCTTAATTGTTATAATTATATTACCAACAATAGGCGAAACATTGTTGACTGTATGGCATTTGCCACTTCATGCCTTTTTGTAAAAAGATTTTCACATTGTTCACATTGAAATGTCCAGATCAAACTAACCAAATCATTTTTATAGGATCTTCTTTTAAATTAAGTTCAAGGCTTCCAAATGACCTTTTATTGAAGAATATATACTGTTCTATATAGAATAAGCGTGTTTTTAACACACCTTAGCCCCTTTAATATATTTGGGAAACGACCAAAGAGGTTTGCAGATGTAACCTTTTTCCATTTTTTTACTTTCTCTTTCTGTCCTTTGAGAGTTGTACTGAGATCCTCAACTGTCTGCCAGTTCAAATATTTTATCTGGTGTTTGATAAAGATGTCTCCTATTTCTTCTGAAACAGTAGTTACATCAGAGAAAGCATCCCCTGGCTTCCTTTAGATGTGCTTGCTACTATCTAAAAGATCTCTTAGCTCAGTAGTCTCCCAATAATACAATACTTCACCATATTTTTTCTTTGTCCTAAGAAAAATACTTTGCTGAATTTAACCATACCACGTTAAAATAATAATACAAATAAAATACTAATAACCATGACATAATAATTTAAAGAGCTTAATTTAACATTATAAAAATGACTAGGACATTAAAAAAGGAAGGATGTTGTTGTACAATTTATTTTAAAGTCCTTTGAAGTCAGATTAAGCTGGAATATATGACCTAATTGGGTGCAGATATAAGAAAAGAACAACCAAACACTCCTACGATAATGCATATAATGTATTTTTTGTTGTCTGAGTGTCACAGAGAAGTAAAACAGCACATTAAATGGAAATATAGTCACTTTACATTGCTGTTTCTTGAATGTAATTGAAACAGGTACTATGGCACTCAAAATACAAACCTTAAACAATGTTTCCAATACAAATTGTCCTTCTTATTAACCTCAAACCTATATGTCCAATGAAGCTGTTTTAGGCACACTTCTTGTGTCCTACCAAGCTTCCGGATAGCTTTCAGGGTCACTTCCAATGACCTCTGTGTCACTATTGTGTCCTGCAGTAACCATGGGTCAGCAGGAAGAACCACAATGGCCAGAGAGGGGACCAGCTATTAGATCAGCCCAGTGAGTCAAATAGGATTCGCATTGAGATGTCTGCTATAGAACAAATTTTCTTAAAATCAGCCAACATAGAGATAAGTATAAAACTGTTGTCTTCTTTTTTATTTTTTATTTTTTTTTTAATAACCATGTTTTTTATTGGTTTGTAATAATTTCAACACAGGAAGGAAAGAGAAGAGGGGGGTATAGAAAGAAAAAAAGGGTAAGGGGTAGGGAGAGAGGGAGCACAGAGTATTTTCATGTAGTTGTTGCGTTACATAGAATCACAGGTACATTTCACACTTAATCTGTAGTTCAAGCAAGACTGATTATATATTCTAGGTCCAAACTTTTGTCTTTGTCAATATACTCCATGCTGCTTGCTGTTTATTATATGATAGAGAGTTGAAGTTGAGTTAAATTTACTGGTGGTTGGCAACCTCTGTGTAGATGGGTTAGAACCTTTGTTTTATTAACAGAGGTTCACCATGGTACTAAAATAGTAAACATGTTTATTTTATTATAAGGTAAAGAAAGTATATTACATATCAGTTCTAATCAGTATTTGATATTTACCGCTTGCAGCTGGCAGGTGCAGCTTTCTGCAAAAAACAGAGCTGTTGAGCTAAAAATATTCTTGAATAGTATACTGTTCCCTCTCCTAGTAATCCTGTAAATGTTTTAAGTATAGCGAGACTGCTAAACAGAATGTAGATGGCATTTGGTTTTCTTATTAAGCATCACAGAAGCACACTGTGTGAATGTGATGCTGTACATTGTTGTTATACATTTTTTTGATTTAATTATGTCACACATATATTTGTAAACTTGTACATTAAAAAACAAAATAACAAAAAGGTGGCCAAAAGCATCATAGGCTCCCTATAAGGCCTCGTTCACATGGGGTGTACTAAAGCATACACCTGTGCAAGGCCGTGTTACCTGCACAGGGATATACAAGTGCTCCACAGAGCCCCATGCAACCAGTCCTGTTGATGTCAATCGCTATCAATCTGACATCCATGTGGGCGTAGTTGCATGCAGGTGCGTGTCCCCAAACATACACAATGTGCATTTGGGGACCCACATTCACACAGATGTCAGATTGGGAATGGTGGCTGTGTCCATGGGGATTCACGGACCACCTGTGCATCCCCGTATGGGTGAACACGGCCCTCCACGGGCAAACTCTTTAGTACACCCCATGTGAATAAGCACTAAATGCATACAGATTAAAATATTACAATGAAAATAGTTATGCACAGGGCAAGCATCAGCCAATCAGCCAATCCCCAAGCACTAGTGTTGTCTTGTAAGAGGAGGGGCGTGAGTCACTTGCTCCTTATAGCCTGGAAGCTGGACATACGCTAGTAGAATTTTGTTCAAAATGTTTCATTTTAAGAATGTTATTAAGATTTTCTAACCATTAGTTGGGTCAAATTGACATTCGATTTTGACCACAGCGATTCAAAAATTCGAAAGAGCATTCCTAATAGTGTATGTGGTTTTTGTTCATTTGTTTCAAAAATGAAAGTTAAAAGCAAACAAAATTTGGAAGTACTTTCAAAAGACATTCATCATGCTGTTGAATGTGCTGAGGATTTTCATACACATTTTCATTTGAATGTTTGCATAAAAAGTCATTCAAAAATCTACTAAATATGGCCAGTAGAGATGGGCTGAACACCCCCATGTTCGGTTCGCACCAGAACACCTGAACAGAGAAAAAGCTCTGACCTGAACGGTGAACCCTATTAAAATCTAAGGGGCCCAAACTTAAAAAACCAAAAGTCCTGATTTTGAAGGCTTATATGCAAGTAATTGACTATAAAATGGGTAAAAAAAAAAAAATAATAATTTTTACAGGAGCAGTGATTTTAATGATGCTTAAAGTGAAACAATAAAAATGAAAAATTCCTTTAAATATAGTGCCTGAAGCAAAAATGAAATTTCTAAAGAAAAACAATGAAGGAAATGACATTTAAATTACTGGCACTATAATATCATTGCCAATAGAAACAGGTTAAAAAAAAATGGCATGCCCCCTAGTCCATACTAGGCCCTTCAGGTCTGGTATGGATTTTAAAGGGTACCCCATGCCACAATGTGAAAAAATACAGCATGGGTTCCCACCCATAAACCATACCAAACCCTTATCCAGGCACGCAGCCTGGCAGGCCAAGAAAGGGGGGGAATGAGCGAGCGCCCCCCCTCCTCCTGAGCCATACCAGGCCACATGCCCTCAACATAGAGGGAGTGGGTGCTTTGGGGCAGGGGGGCTCTGCTGGCAATGTTTTTTTTATTCAGCTGTCAGTGAAGAAGACCATTAACAGCTGATGACTCGTTGGTTGTTAAGAATGGCGCAGCCAGCTTCCCGGCCTGCTCCTTAACAACCAGCTATTCACTGCATCCTGATTGGGCAAAGCTTTGCCCAATCAGGGCTTAGGATGCACTGTGCACTGTGCAGTGCATTGCAAGGCATTCAGCAGGGCAAACAGCCCTGAATGCCCTGTAAATTCAGGTGTTCACTGAACAGGCGATGTTCGGGCTGAACTTTTAGTTGGCCCGAACCATTCACCCAACTCTAACAACCAGCTTTAGAGGGCAAACTTAGTAGTGAGGGAGAAAATGGAAAGTTAATATAGGCTGCTGGTGGGGCCCCATTAAAGTTAACCTGTTACTTTGCTCTGCGTGGGTAATGCACAGGTTCAGGTAAACGTTTAAATTTGAAGTGCTGTGGACAGTGGGGAAGGGTATAGGGCGTTAGGTAAGTTGTTAATTGTTCCAGTAATGGAAGGATATGTGTTAAAGAGTGCTTTAAAGAAGGATGTACTTTTTTGGCACTAGGAGGGCTATAGATTTTTCACTTATCTTCAATGACTGGAGTCTCATAAATGATCAGCACTGTAAACAAATGTATTGATAAAATGTAAGGCTGCTTTTTGTATGTAATTTGACTTTTACCATTAGGTTGTCAAATAGGTGAGGGCCAAGTAAATATTTTGATGACTTTGTGAAAAAATTAGGATTGTTTCTTTAAAACACCATTTTATGGCATTACGTAATTGGCTATTCCTTAGGGTATGAAATACAGCAACACAAAAGATTTTACTTAGAAATTTTAAACTTCAGCAAGTTTCCCTTGAGGCCCAATAATGATAGCTAACTAACATTTTAAGTAAGACTTCATAGAAAACTGTAATAAGGAGAACTTGTTTTTTTATCCTTTCATATTAAACTCATATCACTGTAGTTGTTCTATCACTTTATAGGGCATGACAGTGAAAAGAACCACAGGTGTCTGAAAGTTTCAAAAAAAATGTTGCTAGGATGTATAAAAA
>BLSH010212355.1:1254479-1275677 GCA_018402905.1 Glandirana rugosa
CTATTCCCAGACCATTCCCAAAACTCCCCTGGGGTGCAGTAAAAAAAAAAAATTAAACCGTACCTCAAGGGGAATTTTAGGTATGGTCTGGACTTCACAGACCATACCCAAAACCTACCCTGAGGGTGTAGTAGAATAGTACGGTTAAAAAATTTTTTTAAACCGCACCTCACGGGGAATTTTAGATACGGTCTGGGAATAAGCTCGTACGTGACATATATCAGATGTGACTTACATCTCATATATCCCTCACGTCTTAATAATCCGTTCAACATAAAAACTCCTTATTAAAATAATAACTTGTTGTTGGTACAAGACAGCTTTGATATTAATGAGTTTTTGGAATCATTGAGAACATGGTTGTTGTTCAATAATAAAATTATTCCTCAAAAATACAACTTGCCTAATAATTCTGCACTCCCTATATACTCTACATTCAGTGTAGACTATATACAGTGCATGCTCGAATAAGGGTCTGGCATAGATTTTAAGGGGCACTCCACGCCAAATTTTTTTAAAAAATTGGCATGATAAGATGATGTGGGAGTCCCATCCAAAACCCATACCAGACACTTCAGGTCTGGTATGGATTTTAAGGGGAACTCCATGCCAAATTAAAAAAAAAAAATGACGTGGGGTCCCCTCAAAACCCTTACCAGACCCTTATCCAAGCACGCAGACTGGCAGGGCAGGAGGGGGGCCAAGCGAGCCCTCAACATGGGGAGGGTGCTTTGGGGTCCCCCCAAAGCATCTGGTACCCATATTGATGGGGGGAAGGGCCTCTTCCCCACATCCCTGGCCAGTGGTTGTGGGGGTCTGCCGGCTGAGGGCTTATCGGAATCCAAAAGCCCTCTTTAATAAGGTGGGCTCCAGATCCCAACCTCCCTATGTGAATGAGTATAAGGTACATTGTACCCCTACTAATTCACCAAAAAAGTATCAAAAAAGAAAAAAACACAGAACACAATTAGGGACAAGTCCTTTACTAAAAAAAAAGTGTCCAGCGACATAATCCATGTCAATCATGGCGCGTGATGACCCAAAAAAATAAGAAAAAAAAAACAACTCCTTCCCGATAGGAGGCCCCCGCCAACTACTATTTTTTTCCATTGACAGCTCTTATAAAGGCTAGGGTGGGGCCACCTGGTGACATAACCGAGTGACACCGCCCCTTATGATGTCATGTGACATCAGAAGGGGGCGTGGTAATGTGATGTGCTGTCAGAACGGGCAGGATCCCCATCAACATGGAGACAATGTGTTTTGGGGTGGGGGGCGCAGAGCCCCCCTGCCCCAAAGCACCCACTCCCCATGTTGAGGGCACACAGCCTAGTATGGGGCAGGAGGAGGGGTGCTCTCCCGTCCCCCTATCCTGCCTATCAGGTTGCATGCTCAGATAAAGGCCTGGTATGGATTTTGTAGGGGACCCCACACCATTTTAAAAAAAAATTGGCATGGAGTTCTCCTTAAAATCCATACCAGACCTGAATGGTCTGGTATAGTTTGGGGGGGACCCCCACTGAATTTTTTTCAGTGATTTTTATCTATATTCCCGGGAGCCGGCAATACATTACAGCCACGATCAAGTTTAAATGACAATTTTTCCTTTATAAATGTCATTTTTGCTCTGACACTGTTCTAAACATCACACAGATGCGCCACTTTACAGGCAAACTAAGGGGACCCCCCAGGCTCGATATTTAAAGGAATATTTCATTTTTATAGTTTCACTTTAAGCACTATTAAAATCACTGCTCCTGAAAAAACTATTGATTTAAAAACTTTTTTGCATTGATACATAGGGCAGTACCCAGATCCCCATACACTTTTTATGGCAATAACTTGCATATAAGCCTTTAAAATGATCAGGTTTGATTTTTCATGTTCGTGTCCCATAGATTTTAATAGGGTTTGAATGTTCGCACAAATGTTTTTGTCTGTTCGCTTGTTCTGGTGCGAGCCGAACCGGGGGATGTTCGGCCCATCCCTACAAACGAATACAGTAAATACATTTGGACTCTCCTACCATTTGGTCTGGTGCTCCTTCTATTACCATATGTTTTTTTCTGGTAGCTTGCTTGGTACCCACTGTAAGGTAGCCCTGTCAGTCATGAGCAGCCTAACCTTAGCCAGCGAGCTATCTGAATGTTTTTTTTTTTCTCCTGTCATTACCATACTGTATATGAACTAAGATCAAAGTCCTAGGTTGCATTTTTCTTCATGGAAATGAGGTTTGGCATTACCATTGGGTTGTAATGAATCCCCATGCATTTGTAGGGTTTGCCATCAGAAAAAAGAACAACCTATAATGCAGTGCATACCATACTCTTTTCCCCAGGCAGCTAAAACTGTCCATACACAAATAGATTTTCTTGTTAAATATTCTTAGTGAAAATACACAAGAAATGGCCGTGTGGCCGTACAAACACACAGAAATGAAGTATGATACAGAAAAACACAAGGGATATAGGGGGCCGTTTAGCACAAATGGGCTATAGTGGTACATTACTAGCTAGAAATAACAATATGAGAACACTTGCGCTATTTACAACGAATCCAAAGTCATGATAGCTTTATACAGTGGCCAGATCTGGTGATTTCTCCTGCCTGAGCAAAGAGGAGCATGTTAACATTAGGTGTCAAGAGTAAAAACCGTATAACCTTGAGTAATTACAGTGTCTCAGTATTTCAGTGGTGATTCTGAGAGTACTTTTTAGAAACTGAGGTTATTGAGAGAACGATGGGTCACTGCTCTTTATCTAAATGTCATCCTGTTTTATTTGATGACTTTTGAGAAGAGTTAGGCAAGTTTATAAACCCTGCGGTGAGGGTATGAACTAGGGGGCCCTTGAGTGACTTATTCAAAAAATGTAACATAAAAATAGATGATGAAAACAGAGAAAGTGTAAAAAAAAAAAAAAAAGAGGGAGGGGGGAATAGAAAGAGATAGAAAGAGCAGAGAAAGGAAGAAGAAGAATGGAAACGCCGGGAGGGGGGCGAACCGACAAAAAGATTTTCAAACAAACTCCAGTACATTTAATGATTTAATGACTGTTGTTTAAAAATACTTCAAAAAAGGTTGTTTTTGACATTACATTTAGAAAATCAAATGAATATACTCAAAATGAAAATGTTTTAACAACATTTTTCTAGTGTATGGCCAGCTTGAGTCACAAGAGCCAATAATTTGAAGCAATAGGATAACCCAGGCCCCCTTTCTAGCTATATTTCCCAGCCATATTGTCAACTTGTGTTGCAGCAGATAGGGAAAAGAAGGCAATGCTGTATAGGGATAGACACTTTTAGTTTTGGCATTGGTATATGTGCCCAGTGGTTTTTCCCAGCTTCCCATCCCTTTTGTTTGACAATAACTCCCGTATTAGCCAAACAAATGGACAGAGTTGAAAAACAAGATTACTCCCTCTCATAAACTTTAATAGGGTTTGCCGCAAAGTCTGTGAACTTCAAGTAAGATTTGCAAAATGATTTGCAAACCAAACCCAGGTAGATTTGCTCATCCCTTATGGAAATCACAGATAGCAAAATACAACTGATACAGGTTTTAATCATTCCCTACCCAGTCCAAAATGAAAAATGTTTTGGTTTTCAATACACTTTAATAGGTGAATATACACCTTGTACTCCCCTGATGTTGTAATTGTCTTGTTATTACTGCTATAGACTGAGTGCAGTACTTGTTGGAAAGGATAGCCAGCTCCGCACAATCTTCTCCAAGATTTTATAAAAGTGCCCTAACAATACAGAAAAAGAAAAAAAATGACAAACAATAACCTGGTTGATGACTAAGAACGGGGTTACAGTTTGAAATGTGTCATAGGTTGTTCTATGTTGTGTGAGTATTATCAAGCTGCTTTAATAAACCTCTGGAGAAGATTACGGAGTGCTGGCTATCCATTTACACTGTTGTATGCTGCACCTGTGGGAGTGTTGGCTGTGCACCTACATTTGCTGGCATTTCTGCATGGATGGCAGGGGTGAACAGTTCCATACTTTATCTACTAAAATGCTGCTTTGTGCTTTGTAAAGCAAAAGCCTCTTGAAAAAAATGTGTTACTTGTTGTCACTACTATATTTACTGAATGTCAGGAACTGACAGACTAAAGTCCTTACCTCCTATATGCACCTAATTTTGAGTTATTTTTAAATGTAACATTTTTTTTTTAAATAGTTTGATCCACATTAACCACTTGCCGACCCGCTCACATACATTTACTGTGGCAGGTTGGCATCTCTGCGGCTACATGAATATTTATGTCGGTTCGCGCAGCCGCAGTTGCGGGCGCACTGCACACGTGAGTGTGCCCATGGGTCGGGCTGACTCGATGTCCACTGTCAACCCGCGATCGCCTAATACAGAGGCAGAATGGGGAACTGCCAATGTAAACACTGCGGTTTCCGGTTCTGTCAGGGGACATGATAGAGATCTACTGTTCCCTGTATTCAGGAACAGTTAGATCTGTCATGCCCCTGCCAGCCCAGCCCCCATACAGCACACAGTTAGAACACTCTGAGGTAACACATTTAACCCCTTGATTGACCCCTAGTGTTAACCCCTTCCCTGCCGAAGACATTTATGCTGTAATCAGTGGCTATTTTTAGCTCTGTATAAATGTCCGTGGTCCCAAAAAAGTGACAAAAGTGTCCGATTTGTCGGCCACGATCGCAGTCCCGATAAAAATTGCAGATCACCGCCATTACCAGTAAAAAAAAATTAATAAAAATGCCATAAATCTATTCCCATAGTTTGTAGATGCGATAACTTTTGCGCAAACCCATCAGTAAACGCTTATTGCGATTTTATTTACCAAAAATATGTAGATGTTTGGGTACAATGTCACGCGACTGCGCAATTGTCACTTAAAGTGATGCAGCTCCATATCGCAAAAAGTGCTACGGTCATTAAGTTCCAGGGCCAAAGTGGTTAATGTCATATAAATAGTAATAAAAACAATAAGAAGAAAGGTCTATTAACAGCAATGGTTTGTCTGTTGTAAACATTAGAAATTCTTGAATTATTTATATAAAGTATTAAATTAAATATTAAATATACCAATTGCAATGGATTTAAATATGTGCATGCTTTGGTATATTTAATATAAACAGGGATAAACTATTGGAAGTCATATTATGGTATTGTATATTTTGTATCAACTTTAGGACTTTTATCTATCATTCCTAAGGTGAAGTTAGGTTTTAGTGAATTCTCCATTTGCCCTATTTTCCAGCAACAAATTTTAGGTTTCAATTGGGGAAGACTGCTAGAGGCACTCATTAACACACCGTAGGAGTTCAGAAAAAGCCTTCTAATTGCAAGCATTGCAAATTCTGAGAATTCTGAAAACATCTAAGGAGGGTAATTTACACTGCAAATGTTCTAAGGTGTAATTTACTTGAATTTATAGTGGCTCCTACTTTTACATGATGTATGTATATGAACCTGCATTCCATAACTTTGGTCCCTGTGGGAATATGTTCTTTGAACATAGGAAGTGGTGAGGCTAATCACACTTTAACCACTTCAGCCCCAGAAGGTTTTACCCCTTATTGACCAGGCTATTTTTTGCGATATGGCACTGCGTTATTTTAACTGACAATTCCACGGGCGTGCAATGCTTTAACCAAATAAAATTGATGTTCTTTTTTTCTTAAAAATGTAGCTTACTTACTTAGGTGGTATTTGATCACCTCTGCGTTTTTTTTATTTTTTGCACTATACTCAAAAAAAGACAGACAATTTTGAAAAAAAAACAATATTTTTTACTTTTTGCTATAATACATATCAAAAAAACTTAAAAAAACTTAATCAGTTTAGGCCAATATGTATTCTTGTACATATCAGCGAATTTTAGCGGGACTTCTACATTACGACGGTCAAATCTGACCCTAAGTGGCACTTTTTGGGGACCAGTGATACCAATACAGTGAGCAGTGCTAAAAAAAATGCACTGATCACTGTATAAATGACACTGGCAGGCAAGCGTTAACATCAGGGGTGATCAAAGGGTTAAGTGTGTTCCCTGCAAGTGTTTTCTAACTTTGGGGGATGGACTGACAGGAAGAACACAGAGATCGCTGTTCCTGATTACTAGGAACAGAAGATCTCTGTGTACTTCCCTGTCAGAATGGGGATCTGCCTTGTTTACATAGGCAGATCCCCGTTCTGCCTCTCTGTGAAGTGATTGCAGGTGGCTGGGGGACATCGGGTCTGCTAGACCCGTGGATTAGCTCCCCCTCCGTTCAGCTCATGCGCGTGTGCCCACAGTATCTATTACACAAAACAACGTACAGGTACACTAGAAGGAGTTGACCAGCTGATCTCATTAGCACACACTCTGCATTATCTACCCTCAGCTGGTCAACTCCTTTCTGTGTCATGGCCTAAATTCTGACCAGGAAGTAAGGCAGAAGTAATCGAGCAGTGTGTTTAAACAGCTATGAAGAGAGATAGGTAAGCCTGTATAGAATTTATACAAAGCTGTTTTATTTTTGCAAAATAAGTACATTAATGCTATATTGGTACATAGGGGAGCTGGAATTTAGGAAAAAAGGTAAACAAAGGTGAACTTAGTCTTTGGGAGGTTTTTAGGAGGTTTGCTGTGTTGCAGTGGTGATTCAGAAATGTGCGACTCAGTCAGTTGATACAGTACAAAACCCTGAGCCTGTTAGAAATACTATCCTCCTAAAAGATGAAGAGTAAATAAAGTATAGAGTGTTTAATGGTACGATGTGGGTGGTGACTAGGGATGAGGTTTAGGTTTGCCATAACCATGGGTTCAAGGAAAATTCTGCGGATTCATGATCAAAGCAATTTTTTTTGCCAGCTGATGGAACTTGCAGCAAGAATTTCTTTTTAAAATATAATAGTCAATATGACCTTGAACCAATGGGGCAGCGGATGTCAGCGGAGACATGTTCGCTGACACCCGTCGTTCTCCGATCTGATCCTGTGCGTGAAATACAGACGGATGGAAACCTATCTGATGACAACAGACAGACGGATGACCACAGACGAAACTGTCATCCATTGGCTCAATGGGGATCAGCAGAGTGATCCCCGGTGAGTGAACGGAATCCAAAAACAGAAAAGCCAGTGTGAAAGGGGCCTTAGTAAATCAACCCCATAGTGTCAATGAATTGGTAGCTGTTGTAGGGAAAGCATGAGGAAATATGGCAAACTGCATAGAAAGAGAACTAAATAAACAAAAAACCCCACTGGGGGTACAGTACTATGTCACCAATAATTAAACCCAATTTAAAACCAAAATTTGTGTGAAAAACCAGTACACTTTAATAAAGTAATACGGTCCAATGTAATTAAGGGCTCAGCGTATCCTGCATTCCCAAATACAGGATTAGTGACTTGAGTACAAATTCATCTAATAGTTATGGTGATATTTTTATGCATGCTGTCCATGTGCAGTCCAGGTGACCCCAAGCTTCTTTCATACTCACCAGATGATATTGAATCTTTGTTTTATCAAGTGAGTCTAACAGATCTTAAGGATGGCTTCACACTGCCTGGGTGCAGTAATACTGCGCTTTTGAGTAAAGCGCATCTAACCTGCAGTTTTCATGAAGGTTATCTGTTATTTCCCATAGCCTTCTATGACATCCCATGATTTTGGTGCAGTTTCAGAAATCGCACCAAAGATGCAGAATGCAGGAGTTTTGGTGTGCTTTCTGAAACCACACCAAAACTACAGAACCTCATAGAAGGTTATGGGAAAGCACAGCTAACCCACAAGAAAACGATGAGTTAGCTGTACTTTGGCAAAAGTTCAGCTGGGCAGTGTGAAACTTCCCTTAATTGCACACAACTTCAACATTGTTTCTTATACAGTGTCAATTACTCATGTCCCACCTCCTTTTGAAGGTTAGAAATCAGTTTCTAACAGGTGAATTCAGGTTTTCTGTCAAGGCACTTTGTGAATGGCGAGAGGCTTCCTTGTCAGTTGGTACTGCATTGTATTTGATAAATATGTGTCCCAGAGAACTGCAATCAATCATGAAGTGCTGGATCTCCTATATAGGCCGCAATTTTTTTATTCCTGCAACACATATAAGTTATGTGAAGGCAGAGCTCAGGAGTGAAGTCCTCCTTGGTGACTTAGGAAAAGGGAAAAAAATGTTTAATCCATGTTGGGTAACATACCGCTATTATGGAAAAAAATATTCAAATAACAGATCTCCCTAGGACCATGCACCAAGTTACCTTTACATTGCATAGAAATATCAATAAACTGTATTCAGAGTGCTGCAGAACTTTCAAACTTTATAAACATACTGTAAATTATCCTTGAACTCAGCTCAAACCTGTGTGATTTAAAGTGGTAGTAAAGTCAGAAGTTTTTTTAGCTTAAAAAAACCTTTTGTGTGCAGCAGCCTCCCTCATCTACTCTAATACTTACCTGAGCCCCATCTACATGCAGCAATGTTGCAGGAGTGTCTCGGCTGCCAGGGACTCCCGTCCTCATTGGCTGAGACAGCAATGTGGCACCATTGGCTCCCGCTGTCAATCAAAGTCAGTCAGCCAATGAGGAGAGAGGGGGTGGGGCTGAGCCACAGCTCTGTGTCTGAATAGACACAGGGAGCTACGGCTCCGTTTGGGTGTTCCCATAGCAAACTGCTTGCTGTGGGGGAACTCATCAGGAGGGAGGAGCCCGGAGCACCAAAGAGGGACCCGAGAAGAGGAGGATCTGGGCTGCTCTGTGTAAAACCACTGCACAGAGCAGGTAAGTATAACATGTTTGTTATTTTTAACTAAAAAAAAACAAGACTTTAGTATCACTTTAAGCTGGCCATACATTATATAATTTCTGTATAATTTCATTTAGATTTACCTTCAACTGTATAGTGCAAGGGCCTGCTTGATTGGATACAAATTTAAAGTTTTGTTTAGGTTTGACCTTATATTATATATTTTTTGTAAATCTAAAGGAAAATTGTATAATGTACTGCTTCCTCACTATTGGCCAATAATGGGTCTACAGCATACCGTGGAATGCCAGGGGGCATTTAAGTGTTCTGATTTGGATCTAAAGTTTGTTCAGGAGCCCCAGAAACACGAAGATGTTTCAAGATATCTTAGGAGGTTATATTTATAATAATATAATAATAATGAACTTTATTTTATATAGCGCCTTTAAAGGTGGCTTCTCAAAGCGCTTTATACAAGGAAAACACAAGAAATACACAGTATAACATAAAGGAAAAAGGGACAATTAAATGAAAGCTTGTCTAAAGAAAAATGATTTCAGATTTGATTTGAATGAGTTTAGAGAAGATGACTCTCTGATGTTCTTTGGAAGTGAATTCCAGAATTTTGGAGCATAGCAGGAGAAGGTTCTGTCTTCCATTGAGTGTAGGTGAGTAGCGGGGACACACAGTAAACCAGAATTTGAGGAGTGGAGGTTACGAGGGGGGGGAGTAAGTTGAAAAAAGTTCAGAGAGATAATGGGGTGCCAAGCAATGAAGAACCTTATAGGTGAGCAAGAGGATCTTAAAGTCTATGCCAAACCTGATGGGTAACCAGTGCAAGGACTCCAGGATAGGGGTAATATTCTGGCTGCAGAATTTTGAACATATTGAAGTTGATATTTATGAGAATATTATGCTGGTGCCAAAAGCCAAATTGACATTTATTTCAGAAGAAAATGCAAACCCAATAGGGGTCAGATTGGCAGCCCTAATTAAAATAATGTTAAGTCACCTGCTCTGTTACTCTTAAAGGCAGGAGACCTATATGATTAGAATTGAAGCAGACATAGTCTGATATATGCCATATTCTAATTCAGGGTCAGTGAAGCTAAATCTATTCCTTACCAGTTCCTTGAGTCACTGAAAGTAGTAGATGGCATGAGTCAAAGAGTATAGGCATTCATTGGAGACTAACCACACACACGGGTGTTTTACTTCAAATAATTTTCCCTTCAAAATGTTATTTTTTTTATTCAAGAAAATGCTACGAATACATAAAATTGCTTCTTTTAAAACATTTGATCTTAGATAAAAAAAAAATCTACCACTTTTCTACCTGCTGTGAAGGTTTAGACTCTTTAACACTTTTCCTTCGTACATATTCATTACTGTTGAAGTTTATCCAAAAGCCTTTGAATTTACTTTTCTTTAGCAGGCTCTTTTTCCTCTGAGGGCAATTTATGGAATGCCGCAGACAGCCAACATGGAAGAATTTGTTAACCTTTTTCAAAAGAAAATATAATTAAATTATGTAAATATGACACAGAATGCTAGAGGTGAACGCAAGGTAGATAGCAAAATGCTACCATTAAATTAATTTCTGTATTCCTTTAAAAATCCCTTTATGTATTTTAATTACATGTAAGATAAATATCTGATCTTCTGTAATCTTCTGCATGGAATGATTCAGACTAAGAGGGTGAGGATGCAGAACTGTGAACAAGTCAGGTCTATATAGTATTACAAAGGGGTGTAAGTCTTCCACTGGGAGACTGCTGACAGAAGACAGGAGGAGAGAGGGCAATAAAATCCTCATTGCTGTGATAATGCTCCTTTATTGTCCAATCACAGGCTGAAGGAATATTATGGCTAAAGCTGTATTAAATAAATGCACTGGAAAAAAATGAGGTCAGGCCCTTGATGTTCTAAATGGCAGGGTTGTTTGGATCACATGACTGGCTTAACTTAATTTTAATTCTTTGCATAGTTCACAAATATGTATTTCAAATGTGTATTTAGTGGTTTGACTGAAGTATAGCATTGGGAATTTTATTATTGCATTCAAAGGAAATGGTGCTGACAGAAACACAAGGACTGTCATTAATGATCTCCTGCTGAAAAATAGGTGGTAGGGTCTATAGCTTCCTCTACTTCAGAACATAGATGCTAGAGTCCATAGCTCCCTCTTCAGAAATTAAGTGGCAGAGTCCATAGATTTAACGAGGTCATGAGTAGCACATAATTAAAGGCCCATACCACCCTAAATGGACATTTCCGTATGCTTTAGATAGGTGCAAATGGCTTGAAAAAATCCCATTCCCCTTTGGGATTATTAAAGTATTCTGAAACTGAATCTGTAGTATTCTGATGTCTCAGGTTTCTCTTACATAGTGTGTGGCTCCAGAAGGTGCTTGCATGGCAAAACAATGAGTTTACTGTACTTTAATACTGACATCCACAGACATATCCAGCACTCTCAAATGAAGTGAGTAATTTGCTAATTTCTAACCAGAATTATGGAAAATATCCATTAGCTCCTGTCTCTGGAGTAGCAAAGGAAAGGCAAGAATATGCGGCTGGTGATTAAAAGCTTGTTGCTTTGCCCTGATGAATAAACTTTAGGTTTATTGGGTTTGTAGTTACAGCTATAACATGCACTATATTGCCAAAAGTATTGTGATGCCTGTCTTTACACACACATGAACTTTAATGACATCCCAGTCTTAGGCTGCATTCACACAGGGGCGACCCGACTTCGACGCGACTTTGCTAGGCAATTTCAGCGCGACTTTCAGCGCGACTTCCAGCGCGACTTCCAGGGACTTGAGGCGACTTTACAACACAACTTTTTCCAGGCGACTTTGCCTTGACCAATCAGAAAAGGGAGGGAGGGGGTTGCCTAAAAATAAATTCTATTCTTTTCACTACAAAGTCGCTTTTATTTAGATGGGGGATCCGACTTGGAGGCGACTTCTATTCAATTCTATGGGCACAAGTCGGATTGAAGTCGCCTAGAAGTAGTACAGGAACCTTTTCTGAAGTCGTTCCGACTTCAGTAGTGTACATTAAGACGGCTCCCATTCATTTCAATGGGGTTTCAGATGTCAAGCGACCTGGGGCGACTTGAGGCTACCCAAGTCGGAGCGACAGTCGCCCCTGTGTGAATGGTGCCTCAGTCTGTTTGTTCAATATTGAGTTGGCCCACCCTTTGCAGCTATAACAGCCTTAACGCTTGTGGGAAGGCTGTCCACAAGGTTTAGGAGTGTGTTTATGGGAATGTTTGATCATTCTTTCAGAAGCGCATTTGTGAAGTCAGGCACTGATGCTGGCCAAGAAGGTCTGTCTTGCATTCTCTGCTATAATTCATCCCAAAGGTGTTCTATCGGGTTTAGGTCAGGACTCTGTGCAGGCCAGTCAAGTTCCTCCACCCCAAACTCGCTCATCCATGTCTTTATGGACCTTGCCTTGTGCACTGGTCCAAAGCATTTGGTGGTGTGGGGTTGTTTTTCAGGGGTTAGGTTTGGCCTCTTAGTTCCAGTGAAGGGAAATCTTAAAGCATCAGCATACCAAGACATTTTGGACAATTTTAAGCTCCTAACTTTGTGGGAACAGTTTGGGGATGGCCCCTTCCTGTTCCAAAATGACTGTGCATCAGTGCTCAAAGCAAGGTCCATAAAGACATGATGAGCGAGTTTGGGTTGAAGGAACTTGATTGGCCTGCACAGAGTCCTGACCTCAACCCGATAGTACACCTTTGGGGTGAATTACAGCGGAGACTGCGAGTCAGACCTTCTTGTCCAACATCAGTGCCTGACCTCACAAATGCGCTTCTGGAAGAATGGTCAAACATTCTCATAGACACTCCTAAACCTTGTGGACAGCCTTCCCAGAAAAGTTGAAGCTGTTATAGTTGCAAAGGGTGGGTCAACTCAATATTTAACCCTACGGACTAAGACTGGGATGTCATTAAAGTTTATGTGCATGTAAAGGCAATACTTTTGGTAATATAGTGTATATTCCAGTGGACTTGGAAAGATATTTTTATCCTTAAATGTATTTGTATGGACGTGATTCACATATTTATCCATATCTATTCTGACTGTGTCAGCAGGCAACTGCTTGCAATTAACATACAGAAAAGGGCCAAGACATGGGTACTGCCACTGAATCATAATAGTTTTATTTCTCCAAGAATCTAAGCAATTTCCTAATCCTAAAATATGGTAGTTTAAGTCCAAAATTGATGTACATGAACAGGTTAAAAATAATAGCTTAATTTTTATGAAGTTTCATTTAGCAAACTGAATGGTAATTTTACTTTGCCCAGCACATTTTTGCCTATTTTATTGGCATACAGAAAAAATGATTCATAAAATTCAATCCGCCTTTAATTTTTAATAGTAGTATATCTGAACCAATCTACATTTTTCTAATTTTAGTATACACTGTGCTAAACCAAGTTTATTATTCAATATATTCCTTACTAAATCAGATACTTGGTGTCAGCACCTTTTAAATAATTTACAGACTAGGTATACTGTCATTGACTGTTATTTCTGGGTACTTTTAACAGTAATGACTGCAGGAGTTTACTATGTATTGCAGACTACTTTAGCTGACAGTCATGTAAGTCCATAATAGTATTTGCCAAGTGCAAAATCCCATTGTTGGTCTGTAAATTCAGAGCAGTGAAGAATTTTATAACAGTTTAAAGAAGAAAAAAACAAAAAACATAACATTGCCATTCCAATATTGAGCGACATGTCTAGGGAATGTGCTCTTTAGTTGCAAGCAATCCTGTCAAAATTAGATGTTGAAGACATTTAGAAGCTTAATTTAGCTGGACAGTTTTGCAATGGTAGCAGCTGCGCCATGTATAAAACAATTCAAAAGCAATATCCATGTTGTGACATTAGATGGCATCTGAATTTATACAGCGAGCAGATCAATAGATTCAACACGGAAAATAAACAAATGCTACTACTATGTTCGGAATGACCTCCACCAATTGGCATCATACCAGGTGCTGTAGCTTTTCACCTTCATTATTATAAATTCATGCCACGGTCTCAAGCTATTACATAGTGACATTTTGTATCTTACAACCTGTCCGGTTAATTTTTTTCTTTGGTCATAAATTTCAGCTTCTCAGCAGAAACTTCTGCAAGAGGTACAATTACTGTCTTGTCAGTTTCCATGCACTGCAATGAGGCAAGGCTTTGAGTTTTATATTTGCTCTTGAGCATAAGTGTATAAGATATTAAATGTTACCCAGAGTTACAGAAGCACTTTTTTAGATGTTGCAAATCTATTTTTTTACAGTTTTTTCATACTGTTTAAAGTTTGGCATAAAATGTTAAGATGATCCTGTCCTCGAAAAATTGATTAAAACTGTTGTTACTTGTAAGAGAAGTAAGTTTATACTCACCTTCCGCAGTGTCTATACCAATAAATGCTTATCTGTTCAGTAGAAATTGTGCTCGAAAATCCAATGGTAAGTTAACACTTCCAGCAGTGTTGATTTCCCAGGGTCAGCTGCATCTCTTGCTGGTTCCTTCTAATGATGTCTATTTCACCACTTTTCCTATAGTGATGTGAAAATCAGTAGAGGGAACCAGTGACCTTCACCACACCTCTTAACAATTCTCCTGTAGTGATGTGAAGGTCAACTGAAGGAACCAGTGACCTTCACCACACCTCTTAACAATTCTCCTGTAGTGATGTGAAGGTCAACAGAAGGAACCAGTGACCTTCACCACACCTCTTAACAGTTCTCCTGTAGTGATGTGAAGGTCAACAGAAGGAACCAGTGACCTTCACTTCACCACTTCTTCACTTCTCCTGTGGTGATGTGAGGGTCAGCAGAAGAAACTAGGGACAAATGCAAAGGACCCAAGAGATTGATTTTCCCAGAAGTGTTGGTTTCCCAGTTGACTTCATGGGAATGTTACTACTGAATAGAGCAGTATTTGATGATGTGAAAAAATGGTATAAACAGGTAACAGCAGTCTTTTATGACTGTGTGGGTTTAACCACTTTGCAAAAACAAAATGTTTGAGGGAAATACAACTCATCAACATATTAATAATTCCTCTTTAAAGGACTGTTCTTCAATCAAGTTAGTGTCACTCTGACCCTAGTAAGCATATACACCAAGGCAATGTTCCCCACCACAGCCAATGGGGACAAACAGATGGCCATAGGAGTGACACAAAGACAGTGGTAAGGGTTTTGATTTAATGTGTATACTAATCTAAAACATATAAAACATACAAATCTTGGGTCATGGTGCTGCTAACAGTAGGGCATTTTTTTAGACCCCAGGTTTATATGTTTTATATGTTTTAGACTAGAAATAGGTTGATACACGTCCAGTGTTATTATATTTATCACTCTTTATAATAAAGTATACGCATTAATTCAAAACCCTTACCATTGTCTTTGTGTCACTCCTATGACCATCTGTTTGTCACCACTGGCTGTGGTGGGGAATATTGTCTTGGTGTATGGGTTTAGCCACTTGCCTACTGGGTACTTTTGTCCCTTTCCTGCCCAGGCCAATTTTTATCTTTCAACTGCGTGGTCATGCAGCACTGAAATGCTTATCATTTTTTTTCACACAAATAGAGCTTTCATTTGGTGGTATTTAACCACTTTAGGACCAGAGCACTTTTTGCGATTCGGCACTGCAACGCTTTAACTGACAATTGCGCGGTCCTGCAACGTTGTAGCCAAACAAAATTTGTGTCCTTTTTTTCCCACAAATAGAGCTTTCTTTTGGTGGTATTTTATCACCTCTGCGTCATTTCTGATCGCCGCTATAAACAAAAGAAGAGCGTCAATTTTGCAAAAAAAAAAAAAACAAATTTCTTACTTTTTGCTAAAATACAAATCCAAAAAAAATATAAAAAAACATTTTTTCCATCGGTTTTGGCCGATTTATATTCTTCCTCATATTTTTGGTAAAAAAAAATCGCAATCTGCGTTTATTGATTGGTTTGCGCAAAAGTTGCCACGTTTACGGATGATGAGAATTAATTTGTGGGGTTTTTATTTTCTTTAAATGTTTTACTATTAATGGCAGCGATCTGCAATTTTTAGCGGTACTGCAATATTGCAGCGGACATGTCGGACCATTTTGACACTTTTTTGGGACCATTGGCATTTATACAGCGATCGGTGCTATAAAAATGCACTGATTACTGTGTAAATGCCATTGGCAGTGAAGGGGTTAACCTGGAGGGGGCGCTCTAAGGGTTAACTGTGTTCCCTGGGTGTGTTCTAACTGTATGTGGGCTGGTCTGGCTGGGGGAAGGGAGTGATCACGACTTCCATATACAGGAAGCCTGTGATCACAGCCCTTCCCCCTCTAACAGAACAGAGATCTGTGTTTACTTACACGGACCTCCATTCTTTCACTGCGGGGGGGGCATCGTGGTTAGCCGGCAACACTTGAGTCCGCCCTACCCGCTCCCTGGCCCCCCCGAACACAGTGAGCGTGCAAGCGCGCCTCCGGCGGCGCACGTACACTCACAGTGAGGGATATCGCAGCTGCCATCTAATATCGGTTTGCGATATTGAGACACTTTGTCGCCGTCAGACTGCGGTCAGTGGTCGGCAAGTGGTTAATCACCACTGGGTTTTTTATTTATTGCTAAACAAAAGAAAAAGACCGAAAATGTTGAAAAAAAATGTTTTTCTTATAACGTTTCTATTAAAGTTCTTATTAAAGTTTCTGTTATAAAATTTTGCTAACGGGTAATTTTTCTCCTTTACTGATGTGCACTGATGGGCACTGATAGGCAGCATCGATGGTCACTGATAGGGGGCAATGATGGGCACTGATGAGGGGGCACTGATGAGGCAGCACTGGTGGGCACTGCTGGGCACTGATGGGGAGCCACTAATGAGGCTGCACTGATATGCGGCACTGATGGGCACTGATAGGTAGCATTATGGGCACTGATTGGCACTAATAAGCAGCACTGAAGGGCACTGATCAGCGACACTGATAGGCGGCACTGATGAGCACTGATAGGCAGCACCGATAGGCGGCCCTGATGAGAAGGCACTGATAGGTGGCACTGAGTGGCAGCATTGATGGGCACTGATAGGCAGCACTCATGGACACTGTTGGAGCTGCACTGATAAACAGGACACTGATGATCAGTGCCCTGATTATCAGTATAGATGTCCCTTTTCATACTTGCAGGTTACCGGCTCTGCCTCTCCTCATGCTGTGACAGCGCGAGGAAAGGAATGCTGGCAATGTTTACATCATGATCAGCTGTGATTGGACACAGCTGATCACATGGTTAAGGGATGCTGTGATTGGCACTTTACACCTACCTGTGATCATCTGTGTCTGAAGGACACAGAGACCACAGAGCGCACCGGGTGTGCCACAGCGGACGTGCTGGGGGCGAGGTCCTGTGAGGATGTCAATAGACATCATTCGGCTATAACGCTTTCAGCAAGTGATTAAAAGTGGTTAAATGTCTGCAGTAAACAATGTACCCACATTTACCGAAATGTAAGACTGATGGGGAATTTTTCTGTCAGAATGGTCAGCCTTCAACATTCAATTATTTACATATTTTTAACAAGCATTAAATAAGCTTTGAAACAAGCCCTCACATGCATCTATAGCTGCAGCTGATGTGAGCAATTAATCTTCAGACTTTACAACAGAAACACTGCAGTCCTCAAAGTCATTCTCCCAACAGCTCAGCTCACCCTGCTCCCACCTCCAACAACGACTCTCTTAAAGCGGTTGTATCCTCTGGTAAAAAAAAAAGAAAAAAACCTGTAAGGCAAAGGCATAATGAACTAGTATGCACCGCATACTAGCTCATTATGAAATACCTCAGAATGAAGATCCGAAAGGGCCGCAAGACGTCACTCCGGCGCGCATGCTATACGCCGGGCCTTCGCCCGGGACTTCACTGTGCATGCGCCGCTGAGATATTCATTTTACCTACAGGTAAGCCTTATTATAGGCTTACCTGTAGGTAAAACATAGAAAAATGGGGATACAACTGCTTTAAAACACTTTGGTAAAGATGCTCGGTGTTATGCTTATGAGAAAAAATAAACAAAATACTGCATCACAATGCCAAACTTTTGGCAATTGAAGAGTTCAGTGGATGTATAACCTTCTAACTCTTGACTTGGGTGCAAACATTTTACAGTAGAACATCACGGTTTCCATCTGTGATCCTAAATTAACAAGAGTAACTGCTCACAGTTACAAATGCTATAATTAATTGAGGAGTACTAATCAGAGCAACAGTCTCAAGATTCAAGCAGATCCAGTTTGTATGAACTACACTATATTACCAAAAATATTAGGATGCCTGCCTTTACACGCACATGAACTAATGGCATCCCAGTCTATGTCCCTAGGGTTTGATATTGAGTTGACCCACCTTTTACAGCTATACTAACTTCAACTCATCTGGGAAGGCTGTCCACAAGGTTTAGGAGTGTGTATATGGAAATGTTTGACCATTCTTCCAGAAGCACATTTGTGAGGTCAGGCACTGGATGTGGACAAGAAGGCCTGGCTCACAGTCTCTGCACTAAGGGAAAGGGGATTATTATGTGGGGTTGTTTTTCAAAGGTTGGGCTGTGCCCCTTAGTTACAGTGCAGGGAACTCTTAAGGCGTCAGCATACCAAGACATTTTGGACAATTTCATGCTCCCAACCTTTCGGAAACAGTTTGGGAACGGCTCCTTCCTGTTCCAACATGACTGCACACCAGTGCACAAAGCAAGGTCCATAAAGACATGGATGAGCGAGTTTGGGGTGGAGGAACTTAACTGGTCTACGCAGAGTCCTGACCTCAACCCAAAAGAACACCTTTGGGATGAATTAGTGCAGAGACTGTGAGTCAGGCAGTTCATCCATGTCAGGGCCTGACCTCACAAATGCACTTCTGAAAGAATGGTCAAAGATTTCCATAGACACACTCCTAAGCTTTGTGGACAGCCTTCCCAGAAGAGTTGAAGCTGTTATAGCTGCAAAGGGTGGGCCAACTCAATATTGAACCCTATGGACTAAGACTGGGATGCAATTAAAGTTTGTGGTTGTTTAAAGGTAGGCACCCCAAAGGGGTAATAGAGGACATAGACAAAATATGTGTATTTTGATATAGTCTTCTCCAGTCTTTCTCCTACTGTCACCATGCTGGGATAGATTCCAGTACCATAGGGGATCCTGCTAATACCTAAATACCATGCAACCTATAAAGTGGCCCTTTCACCTCATTACAAATAGTTACATTGTTGCAGCTTTAAACCTTGCTATAGTTTGCTATACCGTGTTTTTAGTTTATCCTATATTTTTATGTAAAGCCTGCAGTAAAGGAGTTATCTTCAATCCACATTTCCTGTGTTCCCTTTCCCCAGTCATTCTAACAAGAAACAAAGTAATAGGAACATTTTTTTTCCTGTGCAATAGAGTACATTGAGATGGGGGTTTAGATGATCTTCACTGTTACAAAGCAACAAGATCATGAACAGACTATGTGGAAAATTCAGCAAAAGAGGCCCTAGTTAACTGGACAGAGTGGCAATGTAATAGGTCATTTAAAAGCTATAGGCTTAAAATAAATTGCAACAAATATAGACCAACTCAAATAATAATGTTATACTGCAGTTCAAAAATAATAATGTAATGATATCATCACATCCAAGATGTGACATAGGGGGCACAAGGACACGAAAGGCGTGAAAAGGGCAGTGTATATATACAGTAAATATATAATGGCCTGCCAAAAACACCATAAGTTATTTGTGCCAGAATGGTGACCTTTGTCAGCCGTATTTGTGGGAATATAGGATTCTGTAATTGTTTACAGTGTTTCATAGAACAGACAATAAATTCTATTTTTCCCTTTTGACCTAAAAATATCTTACAATCTATGAAATACTTTGAAAGAGTAAATAATGAATGCCATTTTATTAACCCAGATCTATTGTTTAAACTAAAAGGTTCTTTAGAAGGAAAATATAAAAATACTCTTAGAACTTTGCTATGAACTAATATTTCCGGAGATGGGTGTTTTACTTATTTAAGCTGGTGTCACACTGTTTAGACACACCTGTCAATCACCAGGTTCACATCCTGGTGGACTTCTTGCAGGCAAATATAAATTGTGACAAGTTCATGGGTAAGAGAAGGGGGAAGCTGCCAATGATATTATATTTTCTGGAGAGAAATGATTTTCAGTCGGGGCATCCAATCAACTGTCAGTTGTAGTGAGGTCAGACTTTTGCCGTCTTAGGGCTGGGATTACCAAGTACTGAAACTATAGAAACACAAGCAAAAAAGCCAGAGCTGGCCATGGTGGGCTGTTTCTTTGAACCATCTTCACTTTGTGTAGATTGCTGACAGGCACACTGTTCCACTAGTATGTATTATTCTCTTTAATAAAGCTATTTTCCGACATTAAATAAATATTCACAAAGCTATCACACCAGGATAAGGGTCCTTATATATTTTTAAAGTGACAGTTATTTTCAGCTGGTGCCCCAGACTGATGATTTTATGGTTCCCATTATTCATTGTTGTGCTGGCCACCTTCAAGTAAACATATCAAAATTTCCATTTTTACCATGAGGTTGTCAAGCAATGTAAAAAAAAAGATACACTAAAAATAACAAAAGAAAAATGTATAATTTTATTACAAATTATCATATTCTTAAAACAATAAACATATATGGGGTATCTGCACCACCAAAAACCTGCACACATAACTTGAGAATAAAAGCAGCCAGCACAATTTGTTTGATTTACAAATAAAAAAGCAGAAATGTCCACATGTGGCACTAGGAATAGATGATAAACAGTCTGTTAGATGAAAGGAAGGGATGAGGCCAGTGGTGGCTGGTGAAGTTTTAGGATGGGGGGTGCCAGACCCCACCCTTCCTTTTTGACCCCTGTATTCCACCCATTGTGTCAGGAGTATACAGACCAGCATCACAGGACAGGGTATACAGCCAGCATCACAGGTGGGGTATACGGGTATACAGCCAGCATCACAGATAGAGTATACAGCCAGCATCACAGATAGGGTATACAGCCAGCATTACATATAGTGTATACAGCCAGCATCACAGACAGGGTATGCAGGTATACAGCTAGCATCACCGATAGTGTATACAGCCAGCATCACCCATAGGGTATACAGCCAGCATTACAGACAGGGTATACAGGTATACAGCTAGCACCACAGATAGGGTATGCAGCCAGCATCACAGATATGGTATACAGCCAGCATCACAGATAGTGTATACAGCCAGCATCACCCATAGGGTATACAGCCAGCATCACAGACAGGGTATACAGGTATACAGCTAGCATCACAGATAGGGTATACAGCCAGCATCACAGATAGGGTATACACCCTAATCCGACCATGCCACTATTCAAATAGCAGCACTGTAAAGGAAGGAGTGGTAATTATGCTGACGTCA
>BLSH010212355.1:1285642-1296442 GCA_018402905.1 Glandirana rugosa
GAGTTTGAAAATTCAAATTTCCTTATAAAGGTTGTGCCAAAACTCAGTAAATATATCGCTATTAAATTTGTCGCCAACCTGTAAACGTATGGTAGACTAGTGATTTACTAGATGGTTCTAGACGGTCTGTTTACACAACTAACGGTGTAGGTATTACTATTTGGGGAAGAAAAAATAATTACTTAAGGTCAAATATGTAATGTTCCTAACATTTGTAGAAGTAATATCTAAGTATGGACGAAGAAGAAACACCTATTATTTATACAAGTCACTTTATTGAGGGATTTTGACTGATCAAGACTTGTCGACTTACACGGACCCAAACCAGATCCTTTGTAAATGACTTGTCAATTTTTTTTCAAAACTTTAACACTTGCAAAGAATTGTGGAAACCTTTGGATACCCCTTACTTAGGACGTTTGAGTGAAACGGGTATAACTTCTGATTATCCTTTCCCTAATGACGTGTTTCTCGTGTCTCTCAACCCGTGAAGGCTCCCCTTATGTACGGTTACGTTCTTTTATAGTCTGGGAATAGAATTGTACGTCAGACCGACCGGTTCTTTGTTTCCTAGACCAAACCCAGGCACATTCAGCTGTTCAGAACTAGTCAGTTTTAGGGAGTTATTTCACTGAACATATTTATTATCCACAAAGAAGAAGCAGGTATGAATCTATAATGAAGATGTTTACAATCCTTGTAATGTATAAACTGGAATTCATTAATAAAAAAGAAGGGGTTTATCATTATGGATGTGGCAATCAACACATTTGTCTGGCAGATCTTGGTAGATCATTTAGTGATCAGATGGTATGCAAATGTCCAACCGCTGTTTAAATTATCGCTATATAAATGACTCAAAACCGTGTTGGAAATATTCCTTTAAACTTAAAAGTTTGAGCTTTTAAGAAAACTGCTTTTAAACAATAGTCTGCCAAGCAAAGGCCTATTTTAGTCAATAGCAGCTAAAATGGTTCCTCTTATACAATTGTTTCTAGCTATTTCCCAGAATGCACTATCTATCTCCTTTATCGTGACATCCTTTTTTAGATCTTGCTTTGTGATTCACTCCAATAGGCATAAGTGTTCATTCTGTGGTATTAAAATGAAGTCTCATCTTCTTCAGCTAACAAGATGCAATGGAATTTTCTCCTGTAGTTTGCCGCATGTCCATAAATTGATATTCTAGTTACTTAAACCAATACAGAACACTCAAGTGTATTATTACTATTTATGCTAAAGTATTTCATTGTTAAAGATACTGCTTATTAAACAGATGCATAGAGCTCCAATATGAGCACGTAGTCCATGTTACAGTTTTATCAGGGCAAGCTCTTGATTCTTAATAGCAAATTTTCTCTATGTCATTCCGTGTTTGTAAAATAAAGTGAAAAATTATTGCATCATCCATTTTAAAGTTAGGTAATGCAATGAGTATTTCAAGGTCACCCTAGACCTAACTCATGGTTCTGTATACGTATTAGGGAATTCATTCAGGAGCATCTTCAACTCCAATCTAATTTCTCTGTTTACCAAATTAACGAGGCATAGCTTCAATCTTCTAGACCCATGCTGCTCTTTCAGTCCATTCAGCATGCACAGACTCTATCCAGCATAACTTCCAGTGCACTTTGCCATTTTGACACATGCTAATACCTGTCTGCATCTAACTTCTTCACCCGTCCACCTACCTCAGTTGATAAAAATAAATAAAAATGTAATGCATTGTATTCGCACATTCCAATGTCCCTGGCATGGGGATAACACAATTAACTGCAATTTTTGTTCCAAAAATTAAAACTGGAGAAATGGTGGACCTACGGAGAAGGATGCTCTATAGTCTTGTCAGAAGTAGATTCCTATTTGAACTCTAAGCTCTGCAACACCCGCTCATGGATGTGCTCATCTATACACACAAATTTAAAAAAGGGTGCTTGGTGTATGCTGTTGATAACTTTTGACTGCTGTTGAGGTTAATATGGTGTATTGAGCCCAATAGTGATACTGTAAAGGGGTGACATGTCACCTTTAAATGTGTAATTGATCAGCTTAGAATGTTTAGAGTGAATCCCTGGATTTATAGGAACCTGTTTGGTTTGTCGTGGGATTGCTAGATAGAGTTTGGCTGTCGAGTGACAGCCATGGGACTGAGAACCTGATAGTGATACGATCTGGTAGTGGCAGTCATCTGCTGCATTGGACATATGTATGTTGGAGAAGATAGCAACAGTTAAAACAGAACATGCTAAGGTGCTCCAAATGACTCATTATTAACCTGACTATGATGTTATGTACTTTGAGCACTGATCAGCCCATTTGTTTTATGCAAGCCCTCAGAAAAACTGCAGAACCCAAGGTACCCTGTAAGTGTCCCAGGCATTGAGAAGGGAAAAAATGGTTACCTATTCCTCTAAATAGTGAGTGTTGGATATGATCTCTATGTTGCAAGAGTTGAGATGCTATGAATCATAAGTAATGCAGCAAAACCACTCAGTACCTGTAGTGGAGAGACTCATGTGTATAGGTATAAACTAAAAAAAAACTGCACCCTTCTTTCCCCTAGTTAACCTATAAAAATGCAATTACCCAAGCCCACGTAGAGCCTGGTAAAATTTGTTCTTTTAGTAAGGCCTCATGCACACAGGACATTTTTTTACTTTTTTGATCAGCTGTTTTCAGCTGCAGACATTTTTTTCTACAGTCAATAAACCCTCCATCATGTTATCCTATGTGTTCATGCACACACAGGCTGTTATCAACTGTTTTTAGCAATGGCGTTTTTGAGCTGTAAAAAAAACCCAAGAGCTGAGGGTTTTTTTGGACTGTTTTCAGCTGTAAAACATTCAAACACTTAAAAACGTCCAAAAATGGCCAAAAACGCTCAAAAACGTAAATCCCCAATGTTTTTGGATGTTTTAGACCAATTGAAGGAAAAAAAAAAAGCTGGCCCTTTAAAACGGGAAAAAATGCAAAAAAACGGTGGTAATATAACGCTGGTAAAAGCTGAAAACCTGATAAGCTACTGACATTTTTTGGCTGTTTTTTTAAAGTCCTGTGTGCATGAAGCCTTAAGAATACTACCTGATCCCCAAAGGCAATTGGATAAATCCTTAGACTGGATTAGATTAGATTAGATCACATACTTTATCATCATTTAATTGAATACAATTACATTTGACATGATAGCTCTCTGACAATGACAGTAAATACATGCATATAGTATACATACAAATGCGCTAATATACATTAACCAGCATTTTGCTGATAAGAGAAAAAGGTGGCACTAATCATAATTAGAGTTGAGCAAACCCGAACTGTAAAGTTTGGGTCCTTACCGAACTTTGGGGTGTCCGTGACCCGGACCCGAACCCGGACATTTGAAAAAAAGTGTGGGTTTGGGTTTTGGGTTCAGGTATTTGATCACGCATGTTGAATAGCTGCAGGGCAGCCAATCAACAAGCGTTTCACTGGTTTGCCCTTAGAAGCCATCACAGCCATGCCTACTAATGGCATGGCTGTGATTGGCCAGTGCATCATGTGACCCAGCCTCTTTATAAGCTGGAGTCACTTAGTGCTGCATGTCACATGCTCTCTGGGTAGTGTAGGGAGAGGATGCTGCCGGCGCTGTGAGGGACAGATTGCAGATATAATAACATCTCATCCTGCATTACAGAACGATCTGATTGTGGACTAGGTAGAGATTACTACTACTACTGCTTTTAGGGACAGATTGCAGATCTCATCCTGCATTACAGAACGATCTGATACTGGACTAGGTAGAGTCTACTGCTTAGAGGGACAGATTATTGTTCTAAAATCATCTCCTAGTTCTATAGGGTCAGGTTCCTGCTGTTTCTGTAAGGGACAGATTATTGTTCTAAAATCATCGCCTACTCCTATGTTGTCAGGTTCCTGCTGTTGCTGTAAGGGACAGATTATTGTTCTAAAATCATTTTACATCCTTTTGCAGCCCTCTAGCACTTTCCAGGACTTTTTTACAGTAATTTTTGCGCTGAAAGGTTTGGGTCCCCATTGACTTCAATGGGGTTCGGGGGAAAGTTTGGGTCAAGTTCAGAACCGAACCCGGACTTTTTCCCGAAGTTCGGCCGAACCCACCGAACTAGAACATCCAAGTGTTCGCTCAACTCTAATCATAATGGCACCAAAAACGCCACTGATTTTGCCGCAAATGTCCCACGATTTTACTGTACTTATGTTGTGTTTTTCATAGGTCATGTGACTCAAAAACCACATCACAAACATAACACGGGTGCGATATTGATTCATTTTTGCTGCATATTCAATGCATTTCAAAGGAGAGGTGTGTTTTTGGTTTCTTTTTTTTTTTTTTTAGCTGACCAAAAATGTAGCAAGCAGGTTTTTTAACATCAAAATGAAGAACAAGGGACCAGTGTGAAGGCATACATAAAATTTTACAGATACATTTTTCTTGAGCTTTTCTTGCTCTAAAGGTGCCAGTAATGGCCAACAATAAATTCATTTTCATTTAAATTGATGACATTAATTAAAAATTTGAATATAATACAATTATATATAAATATATATATATTTTTTAAAAACTGTAATTTTCGGTTTCTGTTTTCGACCAAGTGCATCCTGCTTTTTCGGTTTCGGCACCAACATTTCCATTGGGTGCACTTCTAATTACATACCCTATAAAATGCAAGCAAAAGTCTGGCTAAATAATACACAATTATATAAAGTATTGCAAATATAAAAGTAAATGAAAATATAGGAACACAACGTTTGCACACAAATGATAAAATACCAAGATGCATTAACCTTTTTTTGGAGCTTGTAGATGATGGAGTATTGGACAGCTCTAAGAAAGAAACTGTACTTCAATCTGTTGTTGTGTTGCATTGCTTTTTCTATTACAAATTACAAGGCCTGGCTGTGCACATTCATCAGATTATTGAAAACAGGGAGTGAACATGTCTCTACAGCAATACCGGAATGAAAACTAAAGTACAGTGCTAGGCTGCACTTGCTTTATGCACCTCAAGGTTTTATTTTCAGTTTTTACTAAAGTGCACCTTTAATGACCCTCTTTCTGTGCAGTTATTATTTTGTTCTGACCCAACAAACTCCAGGACAGAAAATCTGTTTTGGAATTCAAGCAATCCTGCTCAATCTCTACACAAAGAGATGGAAAGGAACAGAAGGAATTGAATCTGTGACTCCCGTTGAGATTTCCACTCTTACTTACTTATTTGACGGGTGGAAACCAAAGCTGTATTTTCATAAAATGAAAATCCTGCTAAAGCACACGTTTTAGAATACATATATACATAAAAAAATGCAAAAGCTCAAGAGAATGTAAAATATTTTAAAATTAAGTTCTATTTGTAATGCTATGTGGAAAGCAGTTTTGTACTACGCATTTCTAAAGCACTCTCAGAGTTGTGTCTGCATAGAACGTGTACAAAGAGTCACTTCCCGCAGGGTCCTGAAAATCCACAATTATATTTCTATGTTATCATTTCTATTTTATATAAATGTAACATGTCTTTTAGTTACAATTTCCTTTGGAAATCTTTTGGGGGATGAAAAAAAATTCCAATTTCTAAGCACAAGTGTTTATCTAAATGTAATACTGATAATATGGTCTTATCTTTTTTTTATAGCTCTGAATCTAAAGTCATGTTTCTTTTTAAGAAAAAAGGGGAACAAGAGATTTTAGGAAGATAAGTTAATTTTGATGAAAAAAAAGTGCACCAAGTCTTAGCAGGATGTTTGAAATACATTTATAGATGGTTATAATGTTAGAGTACACCTGTATCCAGACTATAGACCAGTGTTTTTCAAACTGATCAAAAATTTTCACAGCACACCTGAAAAGATTCAACATTTTTTGTGGTGAAGAACTTATTTATTTTTACATATATATTTAATTTTAAATTTAATGTGAAGGACGTGCCTGCTTTCGAGAGCAAATCAGATTGGCTCCAAAGTCGACAAATAAGCATGCATTTCATCGTCAATTTTAAGAATTCTCTCTCTCTTTTTCAATTTGATTTCAGTCATAAGGGCAAAAAAAAAGAGAGAATCCACCTGGACTGCCAGTCCAAGTGTTGAAGCAGACTCTTAAGTTAACACACTGGTGCAGACAAAAGAGAAAAGGGGACAGGCCCGTCTAAGTGTAGTATCTCCCAACATTTATTAAAAGAATCAAACAGATATCCACTCACATGAGGGAGGATGTATACAGCCACATCATAAATAGAAGGTGCTTTTGTGGTGCTGGTGAAGTTGGTACAGGGCTCGCACTCTTGGAGAGCTTGAGAAAGGAGCATTGCGGCATCTCTATGGACTATGGTACATGCTCTGAAATGCGTTGCTTCATTTCTTCCTGGTAATCCACTTCTGGCGGGCGCTGCATGTCACGCTGCACTACAACACTTGCAGACTACTATCAAGTCCTGCCACTGTAGCCCTGTGGGTCTGACCGCTGTTATAATTTTTGCTGATGGTTCCCCCAAAATATTTTTCAAAACTCCCATGGCACACCTGCAAATGTCTTGTGGCACACAGCTTGAGAATCATTGCTATAGACATATAAGTATTTGCATATTCCTAACATACAGTAAGACCCTTTTACACTGCTCCCCTTTAAGCTGCAAAGGCAGCGGGTGGGGATGTACATATGCTGTGGCCACAATGCTTTTCATCACGGTGCTGCAGAATTTATCCCCAGTCCCCAGTGTTGCGCTTGGCAGTACCACCCACCACACACAGCCCCATTTAACTGAATAAAGTTGTGCTGCAACTGCATTCAATGCACGCAGTTGTGGCATGGTGGTGTAGGGTTTTAGGGATTAAAGCAGGAAGAGGCATCACAACACCTTCTTACCCTCTATCAAATGTCCTCTGAAGATTGATGCAGCACAGATCATTTTTCATAGGGCAACACAAGAGTAAATGAGCCCTAAATGAGTGGTCAAACAAAACATCACTTGCTGCTTGTACTGTAAAGTAATTCATCTTCAAAGATCACACTACACATGGCCCCTTTCATACGGGCGCCTCTGTGGAATCTGCTTGCTTGCTGCTGAGCAGGCAGATGACAGGTCTGTGTCCATTCTGCTATGCAGAATGGACACGGACACAGTTCCACTTTCCTCAATGGGGAGATCAGATGGAAACTAACCACCTGTCCATTTCCATCTCATGCCATCCAATCCGCCGGACAGTTGGAAAATAGGACCGGATCAGATGATGGCGAGTGTGAGAGGACATGTCACGGCTCCTTAGGAGTGAATGGAGCATCCCATAAGGTCCGCATGAAAAACTGACAGCCCAGGCAAAAGGGGCCTAAAGAGGAAAGGAGTTGTGATTTCAGTGGCTCTGTTGTGATCTTTGAAGAATGTTTTCTCTACAATGCTTATGCAAAGGTGAAAAATAGCTTCTTTTAAAGTGCTTTTACTTTCATTGATACAGTAGGGTCAATAAGCATTGGCACCCTAAGATATTGAATTGCACGCATCCACTATCACCCCACCCCAAACAGCATATTCTACACAACAAATAAATCTAATGAAATAATAAAATATATGAATGTTGCATTATTTTGAGGTTTAAATATTTACTTAAATTCATAAAACCATAAACATTGTATACCTAATAATCTTTAGGCTAGCTTCACACATTTACTTTCATGGCTGAGTTTGACAGGTGATGGCACCTGTCAACTTGGCATGTCTTGTTAAATTTGCAGTGGCCAAGATGTGAAGTCACCTGTTTTATTGTGTCACCAGCTGCCGGTGGGAAAGAGGCAGAACTGACCATTGTAAATCATGTAAAATTCTGTCCACCCACAAAGTAGGTGTCATTACCCCAATAAAAGGAATCAGCAACATGGTAGGTGGACGGAAAACTTGCATCTTGTTAAATATAAAGAAAAAAATATAAAATTACTACAAGCCTCACTAACAGTAAATGTAAGGATACTTCTTTTCCCACCAAAATGTCAGACACCAATCCAGTGATCAGCTGAGCCTCATTCTGTTCAGCAGTTGCCACATCCTCTTCAAACGTCATTCTGGCAACATCAGACAAGCTTTCACCCTGAAAGAAAAATTGAAAAAAGCCAGCAATGATTAAGTTAAAATAACATTTTTAAAGAAGGAAATGTGTATGGTGGGAGGGGAAAGGGGGTTACAATTCTCTTGGGCCTCCTCTTTATTAAGTGACTCAGATAGTAAAGGATCCTAGTGTGTGTGTGGGGGGGGGGGGGGGGGTTGAAATGGTATATGGTTGGTCTGTAGATATGTATGCATTTTATTAGTCTCAACCAATTTAGTAACCAGAGTACATAGCTGTTTAAGCCCTAGTACACTCTGACTGTGCTTTTGTGCCTTGTGAATGGTCCTTAAAGATAGCCAGTAATGTAGCCAATACTTCAAGTTTCCAGCATAAGAATGAGACTAAAATAGTCTCCATGGGTAATGCACTGCATGGTTGCCTTAAGTCAGAATGTCCTTCTTCAGCATTTTTTTTCTAATTATCCTATCTTGAGAGAATAATATAGGCAGCTGATCTCTCATTCTGAAAATTCCTGGAAGTCATTCCAATGCTATTGCCTTTACCCAATAGGTAACTTGTTAAAGTTATTTGGGTATTCTTACCTTTCCGGTGGTCCATGTATCTAAAGTGATATTAAAGTCAAGTTTTTTTTTTTTTTTTTTTTATAATAAACATGTTATACTTACCTGCTCTGTGCAGTTTTTTTGCAAGTATTGCGCACATATAGAAGTGTAGAATATTTGCAGTGGCTAGAGAGGGGAGAAGGGTGAATTTTCAATACATGTGCCCCATAAATTTATTCATATTAAGTTTTTTTTTTTCTTAACCACATGACCTCCAGAATATTTATCCCCCTTCATGATCCAGCTACATTTTGCAATATGGCACTGCATTATTTTAACTGACAATTGCGTGGCCATACAGCGCTGTACCCAAAAAAATTTGATTTCATTTGTTCCCCACAAATAGATCTTTCTGTTGGTGGTATTTGATCAACTCTGTGTTTTTTATTTTTTGCTCTATAAACAAGAAAAGACTCACCATTTTGGAAAAAAAAAACAATATTTTTTACTTTCTGCTATAAAACATACAATAAAAAAATGACATTTCTTCATAAATGTAGGCCAATATATATTCTGCTACATATTTTTGGCATAAATCATATATTGATTGGTTTGCGCAAAAGTTATAGCATCTACAAGCTATGGGATATTTTTAGTATTATTTTTTTTTTAAGTAGTAATGGCAGTGATCAGCGACTTATAGCGGGACTGCGATATTGCAGCGGACATTCTGACAATAACTGTCATGCAATTTGCATGTAAGGCAAGTGTGATCGGCTCTCATTGGAGCCAGTTCATACATGTCTGTGGCGGCTGCAGTCCGTATTGAAAAAGGGTCCAGTGCATGTTCGGGTCCGGTTCAGGTGTGAATTTAGGCAAACATTTACACCTGAATCACACCTGAAATGGTGAACAGACATGCACTGGACCCCAGGCACAAACCTGTGGCCACAAATACTGTATGTGAACCATGCCTTAACAGGCAGATTGCAGTTCTGGCTCTCTGCCTAACGATCAGTGGGTGCCGGCGGACATCGGGTACTGTGCACACGCTAATCAGCTTCCACTGTCTGTAACCACAGCAGAAGCGAGCTGCCAGTAGCGTGCATGCGTGCCCCCTACCCGGAATGGTTGGATAATGTTTATCTACGTGATCCGGTGCACAGGTGCAGCCCTGTAGCAGTAAAACTACTATAGGGCGGACGGGAAGTGGTTAAATGTTGTATTGGGTAAAAATGACCCTGTGGTGACAGGGTCACATTAACTCTGTGGGGTTGATTTACTAAAGGATGGGAGGCTATTCACTTAAAAAAAGTGGATGTTCATTTTGAAAAGTGTATGGCCAGTTTGCAAAGTAAGTCACAGTAAATAGTGTGATCCTATGTTCACTTTAAATAAACATTCAAGTGTGAAGGAAATTTAAAAAAAAAGTAAATGGATTTTTGGTAGCACCTGACTGGTTGATTGAAGGGATCACAGCTTCATCTTATTTACTACGCTCAGTGAACATTCATTTTGCTGAGAGAACAGTCTCTATTTTTTTTGTTTAATCAACCCATTTAGGTCACTGACCTGGAACAAATGTGAATATATATGGACTTATGATTTTTCTTCAGCTTTTTTTATTTACATACATATTCTGGGTCAATGACTTAAGTAATGAAACCAGTAGGTCAGCAACTAGAATTTTCAGAAGGAGGTCAGCAATGGCAAGCTCTATACTTCTCTAATACCAGTTTTATTTTGAAATCTGGATTATTGTGTCACTTAAATAGCTTTTTTTTGCCTTATCTACAATCTATCTGCTTTTTCCTATTTCCTCATACTTGCCTAAAGTACATTATAGGGTAAATTGGATTTCTTAGGGGCATGGAGAGACATACAATGTTCATTATTATCTCTTAAGAACTGCAGCATATTTTAGTCTTACATGCATGAATAGATAGATATATATAGATAGATAGATAGATAGATAGATAGATAGATAGATAGATAGATAGATAGATAGATAGACTACACAATTTTATCAGCCAATTTTTGCTAGAGCTCTAATCTTATGGACCTATCCTTCAAGGTTTTTCGAGCAGAGAAAATAGTCTTGTTTATGTACAAGGCTTGCTGCTTTTATGTTTTTCTTCTGGACTTGATAATAAAAAATGAAAAATGGTTATGAGCCAAAGTTTGATTTATG
>BLSH010212355.1:1297463-1337814 GCA_018402905.1 Glandirana rugosa
AAACATGACCGACCACTGTTGGATTTTAACACAAAGTCATGTTTTCAGAGAAGATCATGTGTACTTTTACCGGTGGAACTGTTTATTTCTCCCTCTTATAAGAATCGTTTCTGTCACTGTGGTTATTTTTGAACTATTCCCAATAGGGAGAAGGGATAAGATAGGTTTTGTTTTTTTGTTTTTTTTTGAAATTGTGGTTCCTTGAGTTGGAAACTTTTAAGTGTTCGGTTTTTTTATCTCCACCACTAATAAAGAAAATGACTTTAAAATAACTCTAAAAGGCTATATTGTTCGTTCTAATATTCCTTCTGGACCGGGGTTCCTTCTTGCTCCTCTTTTTGTGGAGCTCCTGTGAGCTCCAGATGAATAGATTAGGCCATGACCATCTTAGATATTCTTTTTATACTTGTTCTTCCTTGGGGCCAGGTCTTCCTTATAATCTTGCTTGTTATATCGGAAAATCTCAATAAAATTTCAGTAAAAGAAATAATCACCACCTCTATTTTTTTGGCTTGTGAATTTTCAAAGGTTGAGTTCCTTGGTGTTAAAGTTTTTTTTTGTTTTTTTGTTTTGGATAGAATAGGGAAGAGGGATAACCCTTATCAAGTTTTTATTGGTGTCACTGTCTTTGCTAAGAATATTCTCCCTCTTTATTTGTCAAGGTGGCCATTTTCATGTGTACTAGAAGAGACTTTTGTACTGAAACACAATTTTAGGTTGTCACCAGCCAGTACAAAATAGAGGAGAAATCTTACAATCAGGACACTTATTTTGCTGACAGTTTCGGATTTCCCCTCACTTTCCCCTGTGTGGGGCGTGAAGTGAAATTACAAAATAAAACATCCGACAAGGGTTTGACTATTCCTTATTCTATTTAACATGAAAAAGAAAGGTCTGGTTTCAAATATACTGTACTATAAAATATCTTTTCTTGTGCAGCCGTTTCTTGGCTTTCACTGCCAGGGGCGCAGGTGACAGGGTGACAATGCAGGAGGACAAGTGGGAGACAGTTGTCACACCATAACAAACAGTACCTGAACAAATAAAAAGGGGAAGCACAATCAGCGCTACTCTGCAGAAATTAGAAAAATGGTAGAGCAATGCTAGCTGAACATCAAGGGTATCACAAAATCCCAATAGTCAATTCAAAATTAAAAAACAATGCAGCGCATAAAGGTTAAAATTCATAAAGTCTGATAAAATTGAGTGAATCCAAAGTTCTGATGCAAGATATCCACCACTGGTGCAATCGGCAAGCTAGTATAAGTGAGGGAGTCCCAACACCAATATTCGTTGCGCTGTACCTGAACAAAGACCTACTGTACATGGCAAGATCACCAACTATTCATTTAAGGGGATTTTAAAGATTTGAGAAAAGTGAGCACAACTTTTCAAATTATATTACATAAAAAGCGGTTTTAGTAACTGGGATTTGACCAATTTTAAAAACAACCAGTTATGATATGGACTTATTGAATTGGAATTAATCCTTAAAGCAAACATTTGTGTTTCCAATGTGTACAAAAATCTTTGTCAAATATGAACCATATAAACTAACCAACAGTGCATAACTGGTGTACAAAAACTCTACTCCACTCTGTCCCTTGAGGTCCAATTATTCTGCTATTGTGTTTAATGTTGGATATATCCCTGTGCTATTTTACTCCTGATGCAACTGTGTTGTCAGTTGCAGCCAATATGCCAGGCTCCTTTGCCCTTCCTTTGACAGTTATGTATCACACATTTGTGCAGGTCAGTAGGCAGGAGTTGTTTTCTCAGAGAATAAGTGTAGATACTGCCCCATCCCCCCCTGGATTACCCATGTCTCAGCCCCCCTACCCACTTCCCAGAACTTCCTCTTGTCTTTGTCTCTACCTACCTCCCAGCCATAGGCGTACGCAGGGGTGTGCCAGGTGTGCCTGGACACACCCTAATAACCCCATGCAGCGCAGATTCCGCCTGCTGATATTTCACCAAAGCCACCCCAATGGGGCTCCTAAATAATTGTAAAACAATTGTAAAAAAAAAAAAGAAGAAAAATAAAAAAATACTGAAATGGTCCACTGCCTTACAGACACTAACCTCTGCCCTACTGACAAGTCCACTGCTCCACTGACACCATCCACTGCCCTACTAATACCTTCCGTGTTTTAATACATTTGGTGTGCACATCCTAATGCAATAGGCTGCGAAAACCTATGCTCCCAGCACCACACTCTTTCAAAGAATGAATCCCCCCTCAGTATCAAGAGATTCCCTGCCAGAAACAATAGACCCCCCAGCAACAATAATAATCCCCCAACAGCAACAATAAACCCTGCATCTGCATCCGCATCAACAAATCCCCTAGAAGCAAAGATACATTCCCCAAAAACAATAAATCCTCCAAAAGCATCAATCACTCCTCCATCAGCAACCATAAATCCCCAAGCAGCATCATACAAATTCCTAGCAGCAACAACAAATCACCCAACTGCAACAATAAATCACCCAACAGCATCAATAAATCCCCCGGGAACAAAAAAACTCCCCATCAACAAAAATAACCCCGCAGCAGCAGCAATAAATCTTCTAACCGCAACAATAAATCCCCCAATGGCAACAATGAATCACCCAGTAGAAGCAATACACCCCCAGCATAGCAATAGACCCCTAGCAACACAATTGGACACACTGCAGCAGCAATGAAAAATCCCTCCTAAGATAATATACACATGCACAATCTGCCAGTCAGTGTGGGCAGGGGTATCGCATAAAGGAATATAATCTGCAGCAATCAGCCATAGTATTTGCTGTAGTCAAGAACACAGTCAGGACTAAGGAGAACCGACTGGCACACACTCAGTTGCTTCCCCTTCTTCATGTCAGTTTACTGAGGACAGATCTGCCCCTAAGAGAATAAGGATAGGAGGGCATGTCATTTTTTTGTGGGGACTGACTGAACTTTCCTGAAGCCGGAATTGTAGAAGTCTTGTTTAGAAATGTGGCTTTGTGATTACTTTATGGCCCAGCAAAAGAGAAATAATCCCACTACTTCACTGCAGTTGAACGTATGGTTATGCAGTTGAATGTAAAAAAAAATGGCAGATGATGTTTGGAAACTGAATAATTTTTAGGGGTGCTTTATCACACCCAACCACCTCCACTCGGGGGAGTATCTATGGTAAATAGCACCCATAGCAAACCCTGAGGCTGGGTTTACACTATTGCGAATTGGATGTCAGGAGACTGTGACTGGCTCTCTATTGAGCTGCTTCACACAGCTCCGGGACTGCTGCGGAGCAAATTACACAGAAGTCCTCTGCGCCTTCTGGTCCATTTCAGGTCTGAATTCAGCCAAAAATTCAGATCAATAACCGACCTGAAACGGTGAACAAGGACTCACGGGACCCCTGTTGAAAGCTGCTCTGCATGCCAGTGTGAACCTTGCCCGAAATTGTGCCCCTGTCCAAACATCTGACGCCCGAGGTCTGGCACACCCAGATACAGACACACACACTGGGCTGCTGGGCCTGTAAGGTTGGTGTAAGCAATGTACAGCACCGTGTACAGAAGGAGGCAATGTCCAGTACAATAACATGTAGAACAAGGCAGCACAGAATGGGGAATGTATGCACAACATGACATATTGAATGAGCGGAATAGGAAACACACAGCATGGCATATGCAATGAGGTGGTGTGGAATAGGGAGCAAACAACATGGCATAGGGAAAAAGGTGGTGTGGTATAGGGAATTTCCAGCATGGCATATGGAATGAGGCAGTATGGCATAGGATGCGTACAGCATGGCATATGGGATGAAGGCGTGTGGAATAGGCAACATACAGCATGGCATATGGAATAAAGTGGTGTGGAATACAGAACATATAGCATGGCATATGGAATGAGGTGGTGTGAAATAGAGAATGTACAGTATTGCATACAGAATGAAGCAGTGTAGAAAAGTTAACATATTGAATGAGCGGAATAGGAAACACACAGCATGGCATATGCAATGAGGCGGTGTGGAATAGGGAGCAAACAACATGGCATATGGAAAAGGTGGTGTGGTATAGGGAATTTCCAGCATGGCATATGGAATGAGGCAGTATGGCATAGGATGCGTACAGCATGGCATATGGGATGACGCTGTGTGGAATAGCAAATGCAAATAAATTCAGCGCTGATCTCTTTAAACAGACTCAAATCGATATAAGGCTGCTCAACACTTAAGGTGAAATTTCAAACCCAACATATGACTGATAATATAATGTTGAGCGCCTATACATGCATAATCATAAAAAACACAAGGTGCATGAGACACATGCTGTGTGGAATATGCATCATACAGCATGGCATATGGAATAAAGTGGTATGGATTACAGAACATATAGCATGGCATATGGAATGAGGTCGTGTGAAATAGAGAATGTACAGTATTGCATACAGCATGAAGCAGTATAGAAAACATAACATACAGCATGGCATATGGAATGAGGTAGTGGAGTAGGGAATGCACAGCATGGCATAAGGAATGCGACAGTCTGGAATAGGTGATGTACTGCATGGTATATGGAATGAGATGTTGTGGTATAGGAAACATACAGTGTGGCATACAGAAAGAGGCAGTGTGGAAAAGGGAACATGCAGCATGGCATAAGGAATGAGGTGGTATGAAATAGCGAATCTATAACATGACATATAGCTGTTGATTTACTAAAGGCAAATACTGTGCACTTTACAGTGTGCAATTGCACTCTAAATGTACAGTTGCTCCAAAGGTTAGTAAATGAGGTAAAGCTTCACATTGCAAAGAATACTCAATCACATGCAAGGAAAATAAAAAAGGAGAAAAGCAAAGTGCGCCAGAAACTAAGTGCAGCAGAAGATTCAATGAATGGTATATTTTATTACAATCAGCCAAATGGCTGCTCACAATTTAATAAAGATCAATAACAGTATAATACTGTGGACACTCAGCGGGGTCCCCGGGGAATGGTGATGTGTTGATGTTGACACGAGAGTAAAGGAGAGGAACAACTGGCCAGACATCCATCTCGTCATCTAGGAACCAGCATTGAACGCACTCGGAGTTTCATCGGAAGTGACGTCAGAACATGGAGATAACATTTCAAATCATCCGCTTCTTCGTCAGATCTAAATGCCTATTGATCTAAATAGTCTACAGGGTGGGCCATTTATATGGATACACCTTAATAAAATGGGAATGGTTGGTGATATTAACTTCCTGTTTGTGGCACATTAGTATATGTGAGGGGGGAAACTTTTCAAGATGGGTGGTGACCATGGTGGCCATTTTGAAGTCGGCCATTTTGAATCCAACTTTTGTTTTTTCAATAGGAAGAGGGTCATGTGACACATCAAACTTATTGGGACTTTCACAAGAAAAACAATGGCGTGCTTGGTTTTAACGTAACTTCTTCTTTCATGAGTTATTTACTAGTTTCTGACCACTTATAAAATGTGTTCAATGTGCTGCCCATTGTGTTGGATTGTCAATGCAACCCTCTTCTCCCACTCTTCACACACTGATAGCAACACCACAGGAGAAATGCTAGCACAGGCTTCCAGTAACCGTAGTTTCAGGTGCTGCACATCTCGTATCTTCACTGCATAGACAATTGCCTTTAGATGACCCCAAAGATAAAACTCTAAGGGGGTCAGATCGGGAGACCTTGGGGGCCATTCAACTGGCCCATGACTACCAATCCACTTTCCAGGAAACTGTTCATCTAGGAATGCTCGGACCTGACACCCATAATGTGGTGGTGCACCATCTTGCTGGAAAAACTCAGGGAACATACCAGCTTCAGTGCATAAAGAGGGAAACACATCATCATGTAGCAATTTTGCATATCCAGTGGCCTTGAGGTTTCCATTGATGAAGAATGGCCCCACTATCTTTGTGCCCCATATACCACACCATACCATCAATTTTTTGGTTCCAACAGTCTTGGAGGGATCTATCCAATGTGGGCTAGTGTCAGACCAATAGTGGTGGTTTTGTTTGTTAACTTCACCATTCACATAAAAGTTTGCCTCATCACTCAACAAAACCTTCTGCGTAAACTGAGGGTCCTGTTCCAATTTTTGTTTTGCCCATTCTGCAAATTCAGTGCGCCAATCTGGGTTATCCTCGTTGAGATGCTGCAGTAACTGGAGTTTGTAAAGGTGCCATTTTTGAGAAGCTAATATCCTCCGAAGGGATGTTCGACTAATGGCACTCTCCAATGACATGCGGCGAGTGCTACGCTGTGGGCTCTTGCTGAATGAAGCTAGGACAGCCACTGATGTTTCTTCATTAGTGACAGATTTCATGCGTCCACATTTTGGCAAATCCAACACTGAACCAGTTTCATGAAACTTAGCAAGCAGTTTGCTAACTGTAGCATGGGAGATGGGTGGTCTCGTAGGCTGTCTTGCATTGAAATCTGCTGCAATGACCCGGTTACTGCGTTCACCAGACATCAACACAATTTCTATCCGCTCCGCATGTGTTAACCTCAGGGACATGTCAATGGCTGTAAACAAAGAGAAACTTGAAAATAACTAATGAAAGAATAAAGTTACGTTAAAACCAAGCACACCATTGTTTTTCTTGTGAAATTCCCAATAAGCTTCATGTGTCACATTACCCTCTTCCTATTGAAAAAACAAAAGTTGGATTCAAAATGGCCAACTTCAAAATGGCCGCCATGGTTACCACCCATCTTGAAAAGTTTCCCCCCTCACATATACTAATGTGCCACAAACAGGAAGTTAATATCACCAACCATTCCCATTTTATTAAGGTGTATCCATATAAATGGCCCACCTTGTATATAGAGATCCATATGGATCGAGGCAAAATAACTTATTGTGAGAAAACATCTAAACAATTAAAATACATGCCATGAGGCAAACATAAGGTATATATCTGAATTTGGGTATTGTTATTCATTCTTCTGTCTTGTAACAATCACTAATGCTCAACAATAAAGAAGCTAATGACCGTACGAATGTACTTAATATATAGCAATATAATAAATTCATTTTAAATAATGTCCCCTTATTTTAAAATAAATAATGTTCTCTTTTAAACTTTACTTATTTTACTATAGCCTAATAGGAACATATCATTTTTGGCAAATATATCTCTCTCACACAACACATCCCTTATTTAAATATATTCATACCCACAGTCATTAGCTTGTTGATCATTACTGATTGTTACAAGACAGAAGAATGAATAACCATACTCACATTCAGATATATACCTTGTGTTTGTCTCATGATATTAGACTGTCAATATTTAACATGTATTTTAACCACTTCAGTCCCAAAAGGTTTTACCCCCTTAACAACTTCCCGCCCGTACAATGTCATATGCATCATGGATTTTAGTGGGGATATCTGGATGATGCCTGCAGCTACAGGCACCCTTCAGATATCTTTTTTTTTAGGCGAAGATTCTGTGCACCATAAGAATGATCATAGTGGCAGTTCAGTCGCTTGATCGTTCTTACAGGTGACAGGAGGGGACTCCCTCTTGCCGCCCTCCGGTGCTTCTCCGAGCTCGACTGTATGATAGGCGAGCCAGAGAATGATTCGGTCGCCACCAGATGCCATAGAGATTTCTGCTGAAAAGATGGTCCCAACTCCCCAGTCATCTCTATTATCCTCAGAGGCCGGGGCGTGACGTTATTACCTCACATCCAGGCCAGCGATAGTAAACAAAGCTGGGGACATGGCTGGAAAAACCGAGACAGTTCATTCTTTTATCTCAGTCTTTCCAGCCTGGAGGAGAGATGTGGGGTCTTATAGATTCCACATCTCTCCATAAAGAGGACCTGGCTTGCCCTATTCCTATTACAAGGGATGTCTACATTCCTTGTAATAGGAATAAAAGTGATCAAAAATTTTTTTAAGAAAATGTATATAAAAAAAAGTAAAATAAATAATTAAAAATATATATATTTAAAACGCTCACGAACAGAAGCGAACGCATACATAAGTTGCTCCCACATATGTAAACGGCGTTCAAATCCCACGTGTGAGGTCTCACCATGTGCAATAGAGCAAGAGCATCAATTCTGATTCTAAACCTCCTCTGTAACTCCAAACAGGTAACCTGTAAAAATGTTTAAAGTGTTGCCTATGGAGATTTTTAAGTACCAAAGTTTAGTGCCATTCCATGAGTGTGCACAATTTTAAAGAGTGACATGTTGGGTATCTATTAACATCATCTTTCAAATTATACAAAAAAATTGGGCTAACTTTAGTGGTTTTTTTTTTAATTCATGAAACTGTTTTTTTAAAAAAAAATGTGATTGAAAAATCGCTGCGCAAATACAGTGTGACATGAAAAGTTGCAATGACCGCCATTTTATTACCTAGGGTCTCTGCTAAAAAAAATATATATATATAATGTTTGTGGGTTCTGAGTAATTTTCTAGCCAAAAAAATAGGATTTTCACATGAAGGAGCAAAGTGCCAGAATTGGCCCAGATGGGAAGTGGTTAATGACCTGGCTATTTTTTGCTATACGGCACTGTGTCCTTTTAACTGACAATTGCGCGGTTGTGCGATGCTGTACCCAAACAAAATTGATGTCCTTTTTTGCCACAAATAGAGCTTTCTTTTGGTGGTGTTTGATCACCTCTGCGGTTTTTATTTTATGCGCTATAAATAAATAAGTCCATCAATTTTGAAAAAGAAGCAAACAATATTTTTTACTTTCTGCTATAATACATATCCAAAAAATAAAAAATAAAAAAACAAATGTATTCATCAGTTTACGCCAATATGTATTCTACATATTTTTGGTAAAATAAATTGCAATAAGCTTATATTGATTGGTTTGTGCAAAAGTTATAGCGTCTACAAAATAGGGGATAGATTTATAAACTTTTATTTTTTTTTTATGTTTTTACTTGTAATGGCGGTGATCTGCAATTTTTAGCAGGACTGCGACATTGCGGTGAACAAATCTGACCCCAAGTGACACTTTTTGGGGACCAGTGACATTATTACATTGATCAATGCTATAAAAATGCACTGATCAATCTATAAATTACACTGGCAGGGAAGGGGGTTAACACTAGGGGACGATCAAAGGGTTAACTGTGTTCCCTGGGTGTGTTCTAACTGTATGGGGGATGGGCTGCCTGAGACAACAAAGAGATTGCTGTTCCTGATCACTAGGAACAGCAGAACTCTGAGTTGTCCCCTGTCAGAACGGGGATCCGCCTTGTTTACATAGGCAGATCCCCATTCTGCCTCTCTGTACCGCGATCACAGGCGGCCAGCGGATATCACATGCCCACAGTTTCACATGCACTGACCGCCATACAGGTACGGCGGTTTGCACAGGAGAGCCGACCTGTTGCCGTATATATACTGTCGCTGGTCGGTAAAAACATATTTTAATTGTTTTGATGTTTTCTTACAATAAGTTATATTGTCCACGCTCCGTATGAATCTCTATATAGACTGTTTAGATCAATAGACATTTAGATCTGATGAAGAAGTGGATGATTTGAAACGTTATCTCCATGTTCTGACGCCACTTCTGATGCGACTCCTAGTGCGTTCAATGCTGGTTCCTAGGTGACGAGATGGATGTCTGGCCGGTTGTTCCTCTCTTTTACTCTCGTGTCAACATCTACACATCACCATTCACCAGGGACCCGCTGGGTGACCACAGTATTATACTGTTATATGCCTATTGATCTTTATAAAAATGTCAGTAGCCATTTGGCTGATTTTAATTAAATATACCATTCGTTGCATCATCTTCAGCACTTAGTTTCTAAGGCACCTTGCTTTTCTCCTATTTGTTCTTCCAGAGACTGCTTCGCTCTCAAGGAAGCTGCCACTAATGGACTTCATAGACTTTTAGTTGTTTTAAGTGTGTTTCGGTACCCTCTCGTGCACCATTCTGTTTTGTCTTAAGGAAAATTTAAAAAAAATGCATTTTTGCTTGCACATGATTGGATGATGGAAGTCAGCAGAGCTTCTGCTCATTTACTAAGCTCTGGAGCAACTGCACTTGCAGAGTGTAACTGTACTTTGCAAAGTGCACAGTCTATTTGATTTTGGTAAATCAACCCCATAGAGTGTACTAGAAGAGATACTTGTGTACCTCAACAGGATCTCCAGTGATTGCAGTGACAGCAAAGGCAATCAGTCCCCCATAGACATGTGTGGTTTGTTTTGTTCAGGATTAATATTCAGACACATTTTTCATTGTTCGGAGATTCGGATATGTCCGAATACCCAGATTACAATATAAACACATTTTACCAAATGCTCCGAATAATGACATGAAATCTGTCCAAATTTCGGAAATTCGGACTGAAATTTGAATCGAATTTTACATCAAACTCCAGTTGTATTCTAACTGTATGCATATTGCTGAAATCAAAGACTGAGTGTGTTATTAGAGTACCATTTCCATATAATGATGTTTTAATTAAGCCAAAGGTGATTTAAAGAGTCATTGTAATCATGTGATGGAGATTTTTCTTTTGCTTTGTTCACTTTGCCACATTCGCATAATAAAAAAAAATCTAAAGTTTTCAATTTGATTCAAAATGTATGGATTTGAATGTTCTGAATCAAAAAAAATCTGTAATTTCAAAGAAAGTTCAAAAAATTTTGAATACGAATTCTGGGTGCAAATTCTGACTATGAATCCTGAGTATGAATTAAACGAATCAACCAAATTTAACTAAACTAAAAAATGAAACAGATGTTTTCGTCATGCACATGTCTAGTCCCCCAGTCCCAGGGATAAGGAGAGGTGTTTGCCCTTTTAGTTATCCACTTTCCGATCGCGTGCTGCCTATTTACGGCCGCAGCGCGGCTCTATTCTGAGAATAGCCGTAAATAGGCTGCGATTTGCGGAATGCCAGCTAGGGGGCGCAAGCGCGCCACCGGTGGCGCGCGCTCGTGCCCGCCGCACTCCAGAGGAGTGTGCTCACGGCTCGGGCGGATTCGATGTCTGCCGGCAAGCCGCGATGAGCTGCCAGAGGGAAAGGACAGGGAACTGCCAAGGTTCCCTGTCCTTTCCCTGGGTCCTGTTCTATTCAACCTATATGTAAGTGATATAACTAAAGGTTTGCTGGGCAATGTATGTCTCTTTGCTGATGATACAAAGGTGTGTAGTAGGGTTGATATCCCTGGAGGGGTCTGTAACATGGAACAGGATTTGGCATTGCTGGAAGATTGGTCAAAGCAGTGGAGACTGCAGTTCAATATTTCTAAATGTAAAATAATGCATCTAGGGAAAAAGAATCCGCTTAGAGAGTACAGCATTGGGGGCACAGTGTTAGCCAGCACTACAGAAGAAAAAGATTTGGGGGTGCTTATTTCAGATGATTGCAAAATGAGCAAACAGTGTAACCAGGCAGTGGGAAAAGCAAATAGAATTCTGGGATGTATCAGTAGAGGGATCACCAGCAGGAGGAAGGAGGTTCTGATTCCTCTATATAGATCTTTAGTGAGACCTCACTTAGAATACTGTGTCCAGTTCTGGAGACCTCACTTACAAAAAGATATTGATAAAATAGAACGAGTTCAGAGACGGGTAACAAAAATGGTGAAAGGTCTGGGGGATAAAACATATCAAGAGCGACTTCAGGAACTTAATATGTACAGTCTGGAGGAAAGAAGGGAGAGGGGAGACATGATTGAAACCTTTAAATACCTCAAGGGGGTGAATAGGGTTCAGGAGGGCAGTCTTTTCAATATGAAACCAAAATCAAGAACACGGGGACATGACCTCAAACTAACTGGGGGAAAGTTCAAAACTAATCTTAGAAAGTATTATTTTACTGAAAGGGTGGTTGATGATTGGAATAAACTACCAACAGAGGTTGTGAGACAGTCAACAGTAAATGGCTTCAAACATGCTTGGGATAAACATAAATCCATAGTCAGACAACAAGGTTAATGTAAAAAAAAATAAAAAAATAAAAAAAAAAATAAAAAGGGGCAGACTCGATGGACTACTCAGTCTTTTTCTGCCGTCACTTTTCTATGTTTCTATGTTTCTAAACACGGCGGTTCCCCTCTCTGTCAGTGGGGACATAAGAGATCTACTGATCCCTGTCACTGGGATCAGTTAGATCTCTTATGCCCAAGGTATCCCAGCCCCCCCACAGTTAGAACACACCCAGGGAACACAGTTAACCCCTAGATCTCCCCCTGCAGGTTAACCCCTTCACTGCTAATGACATTTATACAGTAATCAGTGGATATTTAAATTTATGATCACTGTATAAATGTCATTGGTCCCAAAAAAGTGTCAAAAATGTCCAACATGTCTGCCCCAATATCGCAGTCCTGATAAAAATCGCAGATCGCCGCCATTACTAAAAAGAAAAAAAATGTAAAAAGCCAGAAATGAATTCTCATGGTTTGTAAACGCTGCAACTTTTGCGCAAACCAATCAATAAACGACGATTGCGATTTTTTTTTAACCAAAAATATGAGGAAGAATATAAATCGGCCAAAACGATGAATAGGTTTTTTTTTTATTTATTTTTTTTAGGATTTGTATTTTAGCAAAAAGTAAGAAATATTGTTTTTTTTTTTGCAAAATTGACTCTCTTTTTTTGTTTATAGCGGTGATCAGAAATGATCCAGAGATGATCAAATACCACCAAAAGAAAGCTCTATTTGTGGGGAAACAAGGACACAAACTACGTTTGGGTACAACGTAGCGCGACCACGCAATTGTCAGCTAAAGCGACGCAGTGCCAAATCGCAAAAAGTGCTCTGGTCCTACAGTGGAAAATCCTTCTGGGGTGAAGTGGTAAAATTGTGCCTTTTTCATATCTCCAGTAAGGGTGAACCTGCAGTGACAGACAGCTCAGACAATCACTGTTGTCACATGTAAACATACAGCCTGGTTGTCCATCACAGCAGGTCCACGCTGGCTAGAAATCAGACAGGGTCACAGTTTAACTAACGGGGCAAATGCATAACTGTCCCTGAGCCAGGAGAGGTGACTGATGGAGTTGCTGTTACCTGTGCTGGGTTTTGGTGTATACTGACAGTAGATATATGGTAGTGAGGATGGACAGTGGTTAGAGATGCACATGAGGGCTTAACTACTGAATTTTGATAAAGATATTGAAAAACGGCACATCAGTAACAACAACACTGTTTATTCTGCTTAGTTTGCATGTTTTAAGGAAAGAAGGAGTAACTGTAAAACTGCTGATGGAAAACATGAGGGAACCTTTACTTTTAAATGTTACTACTTTTCCAAAAAGAGGTTTACTTTCAAATATAAAAAAGGGGCGGTTTTGGGGACTTTAAATGACCCGCACAGGTAATCAAAGCAGTGGTGTTAATTGAAAAAAATGATAAGAATATTAATATATGGTAACATTCATAATATCAGTACATTATACACATTTCATACGCATATACATACATACACACATCTTGGGCATCTAGCCTCTCAAATTCAATTAATACATATGAAAAAATGACAAATACATGAATCATAGAAATAAAAAAATTCATTGCATGATGAATTTAGGCACGGCATATGACAGCTCTACGCGTTTCGTGGAAGTTAATACCCACTCCTCAGGAGCATGCACATGTTTAGTGGCTGTAATTAATAAAAAATGTATATAATATTATACAGATAGTATCACGAAATGCATAGAGCTGTCAAATGACATTGAGAGGCTAGATGCCCAAGATGTATGTATGTATATGCGTATGAAATGTGTACAATGTACCGATATTATCAATTTTACCATATATTAATATTCTTATCATTTTTTTCAATAAACACCACTGCTTTGATTACTTGTGTGCATCAGTTAAAGTCCCAAAAAAAAAACTTTTTTATTGTTACCAAACCAGGGATGGAGGCATACAACCCACATGATCTCATTTAAAGTCCCATTCTGTTCCTTTGTTTTCTTTACTTTCAAATATACTTTTGCAGACACACATATAAAAGATTCATATATGTCCCCCTTTTAGGTATATATTGGGAATGTCATCTTTTGAACTAAAAGGTAGAGTGTCATACATGCAGTATTTCAATTTCCCTGAACCACAGAGCTCTTTGTTTGACACTGTTGTGCACAACATGTGTTAGAAGCATAGTTGACTTGAGAACAACTTTTAGACCTCAGGAGATTCTCAGGTCTGACTCTGAACTCTAGAGTCCTCCTCTAGAATGTAAAAGCTAAAGAAAATAGCATCATCTAAGGGAATGCAGTTCCTAGGCATAAGCAGAATGAAAAGGAAAAAATAAATATAAAAATCATCACTATCTGGTTTAATAAACATGACTTGACAGGTGAAGGCACACTTCAAGATAAAGCTGTCACAAGAGGACGTTAGATATTTCTGACCTCCTTCTTAAAGTGTTGGTTGACTGGTTATAATGTTAACTTGCTGGCTGCGATACTTTCTTAGCTGCTGACCAGGAAAGAGTGTACAGATCAATAAAGTCAGAAGAAGCCAAAAGTTCTAATCTGCATTCTTGTTTTGGATCCATGACTCAAGTATTGACACAAATTAGTTAGTAGTACAACACGACTAGGATTTTCCATAGGAAACATCAGACATGATAGCAGCCATGTTTCTTTAACCACTTCAGCCCTGGAAGGATTTCCCACTTTAGGACTAGAGCACTTTTTGCAATTCGGCACTGTGTCGCTTTAACTGACAATTGCGTGGTCGTGCGACGTTGTACCCAAACAAAATTTGCGTCCTTTTTTTCCCACAAATAAAGCTTTCTTTTGGTGGTATTTGATCACCTCTGCATCATTTCTGATCACAGCTATAAACAAAAGAAGAGCGACAATTTTGCAAAAAAAAAAAAATTTCTTACTTTTTGCTAAAACATTTTTTTCCATCGGTTTTGGCCGATTTAGATTCTTCCTCATATTTTTGATGAAAAAAAAAAATCAGCATTTATTGATTGGTTTGCCACGTTTATGGATGATGAGAATTAATTTCTGGGGTTTTTATTTATTTTTTTATTTTTTACTAGAAATGGCGGCGATCTGTGATTTTTAGTGGTACTGCAATATTGCAACGGACATGTCGGACCATTTTGACACTTTTTTGGGACCATTGGCATTTATACAGGGATCAGTGCTATAAAAATGCACTGATTACTGTGTAAATGCCATTGGCAGTGAAGGGGTTAACCTGCAGGGGGCACTCTAAGGGTTAACTGTGTTCCCTGGGCGTGTTCTGTGTGTGGGCTGGGCTGGCTGGGGAAAGGGGATGATCATGGCTTCCATATAGAGGAAGCCTGTGATCACCGCCCTTCCCCCTCTATGAGAACAGAGATCCATGTTTAATTACACGGACCTTCATTCTCTCACTGCGGGGGGGCCATCGCGGGTAGCCAGCGGCGATCGAGTCTGCCCTACCCGCTCCCTGGCCCCCCCGGACACAGTGAGCGCGCAAGTGCGCCTTCGGCGGCGCGCTCACAGCACTAGTTATTGCAGCCACCGTCATATGATGGTGGTTTGCGATAACGAGCCACTCTGTCGCCATCAGACTACGGTCGGCGGTCGGCAAGTGGTTAATGACAGGTTAACGTTAACCTGTCACCATCAAACACTCTGCCAAAGTTTCATACTCTCTTGCCCCTGCTCCTGTAAGGTCAATACTGAGAAATGCAGCAAAATATCCAGGTAGTCTGTAGCTTCTTCCATGTTTTTTTTCTGATACTGAAAATGCCAATCATTTCTAAAGAGAAACTGTTTATTATGCATTTCAATTATATACACTCTCTCCGAGATATAAATGGAATTGTCTTAGTGCAGACACAGAGGGGTTCATTTACTAAAGGCAAATAGACTGTGCACTTTGCAAAGTGCAGTTGCCCTTTGCAAATTATTATTAGTAAATGAGCAGAAACTCTGCTGACTTCCATCATCCCATCATGTGCAAGCAAAAATGCTTTTTTTTCCCTTGCATGCGATTGGATATCCGTTGCTTGGTGAAGCTTTAACTCGTTTATTAAGCTCTGGGGCAACTGCATCTACAGAGGGCAACTGCACTTTGCAGTGCACAGTCTATTTGCCTTTAGTAAGTCAACCTCAGAAAGAGACTCTGACCTATGAATTTGCAGCTGGGGCTGTGCAGCTCACTGATGCGGGAAAGGGATTGCCCAACAAATGGCATGAGGCAGCTGGGCACTGCCCTAAGGAACACGAACTAAAAAATTATAAAAAAAATACTTTTGGTAGCAATAATAATAATGATTTAGGGGCCACATTAAAATGCAAGCCTTAGAATAAGCAAAATTCAGTCCAAACCTAGGTATAGACTAAACCGGCAGCTCATTCTTACTTACCTGAAACACAGTGAATTCATAACGTGCACAAATGATTCACAGCAGCACAAGTGTTTAAATAACACCCTTGAGAAATAGTACATGAAAATAGTTCATGAAATAGTGAATATATATTCCAACATTCAAAGATAGTCCAGAAAACATCCATGATCAGACAGTGTATGTGTGGATGTAACAGACACCCTTAAGCCTTCCTCCACTGTGCACCAGTGTCTCCCACCACCCAATAATACTGAGGCTCACCAAACATCAATGAAAAACCAGCATAGACCGTCCAATATAGGCTTCATTCATTCAGGCAAGGCAATTCCTCCACTCCTATATTAGTCTGTGTAGGGTCTCCGCTCATGTATGGGAACAAAAATAAACTCCTCATAGTGCAACACCATACCACTTAGTATAAAACATTTATTGAATAAGGTATTGCTCGTACATTTTAAAAGCCAACATATCGCATAATGACTAGGTTACTGGTGTGTTACCGTGCCGCCAAACCGACTTGCATCATGCTGCTCCGGTCACACATCCAGTTCCCTCAAAGTTGCCGTGTAGTCACTACCCTTGGATGTATTTTGTCATATCCAACTTGTTCACCAGGGGTCCCCGGAAGGCTTAAGGGTGTCTGTTACATCCACACATACACTGTCTCATCACGGATGTTTTCTGGACTATCTTTGAATGTTGGAATATATATTCACTATTTTATGAACTATTTTCATGAATTATTTCTCAAGGGTGTTATTTAAACACTTGCACTGCTGTGAATCATTTGTGCACGTTATGAATTCATTGTGTTTTATGTTTTATTATTATTAGGCAGCTGCTATTATCATTATTGATAGATTTTTTGTATTATTTGTTTGGCGCGGTGCTTTATATATATATATATATACATTTTTATTGTCATTCTTACTTACCGTGTCTTGTTCTACGCTGTATCTCTGTGTGGAGGCGGACATCTTGGTAGGGGCAGAGCTTTTGTTTCCTCATATTAAAGTCTTCAGAGCAAGAGTGGGCTTGACATCCCCAAATCTCATGAAACTAGCAGCCAAATGCACAATTACCTTAATCTCACATTGCAGATATACAGCTAAGAGGCTGTAGGAACAGATGTGCCCACACTTACATATTAGGAATTTCACTGTTATTTTTTGTAAGAAATGTAAAGTTCTTTTTTTTCAAATAACAAACATGTCTATACTTACCTATTTACCTGCTCTGTGCAGTGTGCTCTGTCCCCACCAGTGCTTCTGGCCCCTCCCCTCTGTACAGTGCCCCCATGGGAAGCTGTTTCTTATGGGGGCACTCGTGTGTGCTCGCAACCAAGCCCATTGCGTCCATTGACACAAATAGCGGGACTCAGCAACGCCCCCGCTCCCTCGTCACTGGCTTTGATTGACAGCACTGGGAGCCAATGGCTCCAGGAGCCCCAGCAAAGCCAGCTAGACCCAGAAGTGAGTGGAGAGAAGAGCTGAAGACGTGCATGGAGCTGGATTGAATGAGGGCTCAGGTAAGTAAGGGCGGGTAAGGGAGATGCTGACACCTAAACATTTTTTACCTTAATGCGAGGAATGCATTAAGGTACAAAATGTTTAGGCTTTATAACCACTTTAATAGAAAATATAGATTTTTCAGGGTACTATCTAGCTACAGTTAAAGAGTAACTCCCCTTTCATAGGGAAAAAATAGCAAATAAAGAAAAAATAATATAGCGCATATAACTGCGACACAAGTCATATTGTAATTGAATGTTATTAAAAATTACCTTTCCTTTTCAATCTGCAGCCACTGTAATTGTCTGAAAATGCTGTGAAATATGGCTGCCTGGAGTTGTTCTGTACACAGAGTGTGTACTGACCACTTCCCAGAAACATCATTTCCTGCTTGTGTGATTGGTTCACTGATTTTCCCAGAAGTCTGCCTAAGATACAAGTCAGATTTCAGATATCCCCTGCAACAAAAATGTAATTTTTGGTGAGATACTTCCAATATGAACACGTCTAAAGGGATGCAGACCCAGCAGCTTCCCTCATTAGAGCCCTGCAGCTGCACAGCTGACAGACAATTATGAAACCCCTCCCATTAGACCCACTCAGTACAGAGACACACAGAAGGATTTCTTCACAACAACAAAAGGTAGGAATCTACAACAAACTTTGTTATAATCCTTGCAATGAACATAGATCACCCAGACGGGAATGTTTTTTTTTCAACAAAAGTGGAGTTACGCTTTAAAACATTTAACCTTTGTTTCACAGCATTTAAATAGTTATTTTAACATTTTAAAGAAGTCTTTTTTTTTTTTTGTTTCCCTAGTCTATGAAAAACAATGAAGCATCATCCAAAAGTGATGTGCAAAAGCTTCTGGAAATAGAAGAAAAGCAGAGGTAAGATAAACAACTACATCCACAGAGATTGTAACAAAAATCTACTCAAAATGTAGTCTATTATTCTGTGTTGTCAGTAACAGTTCAAGTGGACAGGTGCTTGTATTGTGCCTATTTTCTGTCTGCTCCAAACTTAGTTTGAAGGGATCTGAGTGGAGCTCAATTATATCTTTTGTAAGGTTTATTGAACCCTATGGACAGTGCACCTGCTGTGCATACAAACACTTCCCAAAGGTGGCTATACAAGTGGATAAGAAATATTCTTGTCTTTTTTATATCAGCCTCCTCTAGGCTGTGACAGTTTACACAAACCCTTATGATTTCTTCATAGATGCTAATCCTTTTCTTTCCCATCATTCATGTATTCTGGAGAAATTCCCAGAATTATGTTATTTCTATGAAAAGCTTATATATGAGTAGAGCCACTGAACAGAGATAATATTACATTGATTTGTAGAGAGGATATAATTTTAAAATTCATTGTTCTAAACTCGTGTTTTAGTGGGTTTTTTTAACCATCTTACAGCTAAAAAACATATTTGCTAGTCTTTTGGACTCCCACGTTGTTAAAATTAAAATACAATTAATGGATTCATATAAATCAAATCTATTGGATTCGTCTATAAGTGCCAATTTCACCAGTTCAAGCCACACCACTTATGCAAGCCAACCAGAGAATTTGTACAGTTTTAACACATCAAAAAAGAAAAATACCCTAAATATGGCTGTGTGGGAGGTGATTTTACTAAGGGAAGAAATGCATCCTTGTCCCTGCTTTGAAGATCCATGCCTTCCCTAATGACAGAATGGCAATCTGCCTTGTTTACATATATACGCGATCCAGCACACAGCGGCCACCCTGTAGCAGTAAAACTGCTATAGGGCAGTTGTGAAGTGGTTAAAGAGATACTGCCATTTTGCATTGAGGGCAAAGTGAAGCCTTACTGGACCAAGCCACTGAAACTCACTTTACCAGTATTCTGCAACTTCTTTGGTCACAGCACTAAAATCCCTAGTGCCAACTTATGTCAGATATCATTGTCTCATCCTGTGTCACCACTGGGGCTTAAAAATGAACTGTTAGACCTGAGCACTATCACATAGGATGTGGTCACATTTTCCCCATATTAGGAAGGTTCGGGTATTGTTACCAACTGAAATGGGGACTGTAGTGGTAAAGGAGGGCTGGCAAAGTGAAGCCAGGGGTCAAGAGAGTTACACTGTCAGTTTACCATGAATGGGTAAGGTGACTGTGTCTCTTTAATCTATTTCCCATGAGCAATAGAAATTTGAAAAAAGTACAATCTTGACAAAGTTTTTTTGTGATGACTAACTATTTCAAATTCTAAATCATATCCCTCATTCCCAGGAAAGACCTCAAATGTCAGGATCATAAAACATGTTTCAAAACACTGCAGAAGCTAAAATGTGGGCTGAAAATTTATAGCATTCCACTGTAAATCTTTACAATTTCAGTGACTTTATTTCTTTTGTGATCTGACTTCACTGAAGTACAGAGCTTCACTCTCAGAGAGGCTTTTCAATTTGTAAAATTAATCTATTTTCTACATGAGTGGTGTATACAGAAGATTTCATAAATCTAACTCTTTTTTTTTTCTGAGCAAAATGAGAGAACAGTTTTCAACAAAACATACCTTATAAAATCAAAGCATGTTAAACCTATTGAAAATCTTCACTTGACCTGTCCTTCACTTGTCTTCATACTTCAAAAGTAATATATTACATGGTCATTTCTGTATGCATTCTAAGATACTGTTATACTTTAGCGGCATACATTTTATTTTTTATTCATTTTATTGCTTTTTAGAAAGTACTCTAAGCTGTCTTTTTATCAGTGTTTTCACCCATGATTAACCCAATTTGTACCCAACATTCATTCATTTTTATAATTTAATCCTATGCAAAAAAATAAGTGAAAGCCTTGCGTGAAAGTTGTGGTAAAACATTGACAAATAAACAAGTAGAATTTTTTTTCCAGGCCAAAGGCTTGCTTGCTATGCATTTGTTAAAGCGTAGCTGTGGCTCTCTGACTAATTTTCATATGTAAAAAAAGTATTGGCAGTAGTAAACCATTACATAAGATACGGGCACCCAGGAACAGTCAAATCAGGTTTGTCCGGCACTGTTATTCAGTAAGGCAACAAACAAACACATTTTTAATGCAGGGAGCCTTTGTACAGCAAGTTCAAAAATAAACAAAGCATCTGCTCAGTTGAGCCACTAACTAAACTTAGGTCAGTTCCTAACTAACAAGGGGCCTCCCTAATGGGTTCTCCAACACAAAATGACAGCACATGTACATTTTTTCCTGTTCTGTCGGCACACAGTCTTTTCACCCAGCTGCACAAAAAACTTTCTTCCTCCCAGGTATTTACAAAACTGACACTTGTCCCTTAGTGCAATACAACTCTGTAGTACCACAGACAATACTTGCCAGCTTGGAGAGAATCTAAGAAATGCACATCTTTCAGGCAGGCCAGTATAACAGTTTCTCCTGAGATGCAGACTTACAAAATATCTCTGTCCTGTTCACACATTAACCAGCCTATCTGCACTTATCTGAATAATTAGCAGGACTGTAGGAAGAGTATCTGCCCTCCAAATTTAACACCCTCTTAGTCGTGTCTCAGGCTGACTCACTGCATTTCCTTCATTTCTCACCCCCTCTGTTTCAGGACACTTTAAGAAAATTGGAACAGACTCAGATGGGTTGGCCCAACTATTAGTACCAGAGGGCACACTTGATTGTTAGACACTCTCTTTCCACAATCAAATATATATATATTTTTTTGCAAGAGCGAGCTTTCATCTCAAGTACACAACAGGGTGCTTTTCTTCCCAATTAGCTGGAACATGACCATACCCTGGCCCAGTTTCAAAGCAGCCATTTTTACCAGGAACTTTTTCTGAAAACCCATGGCTAAAAGGACTGAATCCTGGCATAAAGCTTTCTTCAATTGGCAGTTGCTTCTGCCTTTAGGAATCCCATAAACAATAGTGGAGGCTTTTCCCATTGTGGAGTCTGTTAAAGGTGTGGCCACACTGGCAAAGTAGAGGATAAATCTCCTATACTATGATACAAGGCCTAGCATAACTGCATTTTCTGTGAGGGGTGGAACAAGGCTTCCACCTTGTTCAACTGGAGTTTTATGAAACCTCTGCCTACCATATATCCGAAATAGCAGGCTCCTCCAGTTTCATTGTGCTTTCTCAGGGTTTACCATTTACTGTGGCTTCTATAGAACATCCAGGATTACCTGGATCATATTTACAGTGCCCAGGCTACAGATGACAATGTCATGTAGGTATGCCCTTGAGAATTACTATGGGGTCTCTTTGCATAACTTCGTCTGTGGCTCTCTTAGAAGTGGCTCAGAACTCCTAGTTAAATCAAAAGTAATGATGTACTGGGCTGGATCTAAACCAGCTTGGGGACTTCATTTAATTTTTGAATATCCATACAAACCCAACAAGTTCCATTTGGGTTGGGGACTGGGACTAAAAGAGCATCACCACTTCCGGATCCGGCGCCGTATGGAACGGCAGCTTCCCAGCTAGCTCCCGCTGAGAGGCCCTCAAAAACCCGCATATAAAAACATCCATACACCGGGGATCACCCCCATAACTATAGGCAGCTCCCCCCTAACGCTCCCAAGGCCACATGGAGAAATTCCTGGAAAAAAAACGGACCGCGAGCGGCCCCATCTCCGCCGCGGCAGGCACCCGAAATTGAGGCCCCGGCTTCGGCCTACAATCCCGGAGCTCAGCGCGGCGATTCTGCGGCCCTAAAAAGCTCACAAAGGGCTCACACTGACCCTCTATCACAGCCTCTTCCCACCACACACTCAGAAGACCTGGGAATGGAGGTAGGAACCCCTGAACACACCCCGCACAATTTAAAGGGGACGCGTCCCCCGACCAAATCGCACGGGAGGTGGCCGCTCTCCTGGCCCCAACAATAGAATCCTCTGTTCAGTCTGCAATCAACAACAGCCTGACCCAGTTCCAGAGAGTCATCAGCGAACACTCCGCCAGGCTTAATGAAGTCGAACAGCGCGTCTCCAACGTGGAGGACGAACTCTACCAGATGCAAAACCCTGAACAATCTCAGGACAAATCGCTCCAACTCATCGCCCAGAAACTTGAAGATCTAGAAAATAGATCAAGACGGAACAACTTGCGATTTGTCGGGGTCCTGGAATCGCTACAAACCCAAGGCCTATCTGACTTTTGCGCAAATGGCATCCCCGAAGCCCTGGGCATCACTTCACCTGTACTAGTGGAAAGAGCTCATCGCGTGGGCCCACGCAACGAAGATCGTTCCTCCCCAAGACCTGTCATAGCTCGCTACTTGAACTATGCAGACAAATCCACCATTCTGCAAAGATTCCGCCAGACTAAATCCTTCCAGATAGACGGGACCAAGATTTTAGTCTTTGCTGACTACTCCATTGAAGTTTCAAAGAAGAGAAAAGCATTCCAAAGTGTCTGCTCTCAACTCTTTCAACGTAACATAAAGTTCACACTAGCGTATCCTGCAGTACTGCGCTTGAAAGCACCAAACGGTGATCAACTCACCTTCCATGACCCCGCAGAAGCGGATCACTTCATCCGGTCCCAGCATACCTCAGCGCACTCAACTCAAGCCGGCGCCTCCCCAGCGGTCAACCGCCCTCAAGTACAGAGAAGCCCGAGGAAGGACTCCCCCAAGCGCATAAGATATTCCAAAGACGGAAATCACCTCACAACTTGCTGAAGTCCTAATCACACCTATGCGTTAACCTTTTCCAAAGAGATGTGGTACTTGGGGGCTTCCAGGTGGCCGCTTCTGTCCCCGCACAGAGCTAAGACCAAGCACCTTCATCACGTTCATCTCCTCGGAACGTAAATATCAGTTGAAATGCCTTTTGCAGATATAGTTAAACTACTAGACCTGTCCATTCTGGTGACGACAAAACTTGCGAACCACGCGGACCGGTAAACCAGTGTCGCCACCAGTTTGTACAGAGCTGATGTTAATGTTAGTGTTATAACACTATATGTTTCTTTCTTCAAGGGTCACTTTTATGTTTTCGGAGCTCCCCGCAGGAGCAAACTGCAACATGCGCTGCTCCTCTTTCCCTCCATGCTTTCCTATTTCCATCGAAGCCATATTGGGTGTTCTCCCCCCCCATGATGAATCTGATGTATAGTGCCCTGTCTCTCGGATTCACTGAAAATGCGACCGAGGTGCTCCTTTGGGAGCTCATGGATGCAGTTCGTTCATGCGGGAAGAAGCGAAGTGTTCACAAGTTATGTTACTTTCTCTTTTTGGTATTCTTTCTTGCACATCTCAGTCCTCATTTTGCTTAAAAACACCTACCCACCTACCCCCATTCACCCCAACCTCCTCCTCTTTCCTGTCAGACACAACACCGCAACCCCCTCTCCCAACACCAGCAGTCTCCCTAGAGTGCTCCTCAGCTCAAACCCCATGTTTTAGCATCCCACAGCAAGTAAACCCCCCCCCCCTCCCTCCCTCTTGATATAAAGATAGTATCATGGAACGTTAAAGGACTCAAATCCCCCACGAAACGTACTAAAATTCTTCGCCATCTCAAACGCCTAAAAACCGATATAGTTCTTTTACAGGAATCCCATCTGTCATCATCAGATTACCACCGTATGCGCAAACTGTGGGTCGGAGAGGTGTTTGGTTCAGATGCCATTGGCCGTAAAGCCGGGGTCTTGATATTGACCCACAAAAACCTCCCATATAAAATTTCCACAACTGACTCTGATAGCCAAGGCAGGAGGGTCACGATAAAGATCCATCAGGCTAATTCAGATCTCCTAATCACAAACATCTATGCCCCCAACACCCCAGATAAGAACTTTTACACTGATCTTACAACTTCCTTACTGAAGCACCCAGATACCCCCCATATCCTAGGAGGGGATTTTAACGACATACTTCACCCCCTGGAAGATAGGTCCCCACTGAAGGCCACCAACACTTCCCAACATGCTTGTCACCCCACATTTCTGGCCACCATGATAGACTCCCTAGATCTTACAGACATCTGGAGGCTACACCACCCCCTGAATAGGGAATTTACCTTCTTCTCCCACCCTCATAATTCCCTATCCAGAATAGATTACCTATTTTGCACCAGAACATTACTCCCGAGAATAACGGAAGCTGCGATCCACAATATTGCAATCTCGGACCACGCCCCCATCTCCGTATCCCTAGGACTCAATACTCAGCAGCAATCACCCAACCTATAGAGGTTCCCCTCCTTTCTCCAAAACAATGAGAATTTCCGCTCCTTTTTAACTGACAAATGGCGAGACTACTTGTCCAACAACCAACCCCACACAGACAATCCAAACTTGCTTTGGGAGGCAGGTAAGGCATGTTTAAGAGGTCACATAATCTCCTACGCAGCATCGTACAAAAGGCATACGCGTCATCATTATAAGCTAGCCTCTGACAACCTTAGATCTGCCCAGAATGCCCTAAACACTCATAACACACCTGAAAACAAAGCTAACTGGTTAGCAGCAAAAAAATCTTTCGAGGCTTGGGCCGACAAGACTGAGACGATTCATAGAGATCGCCTAGAAGCCCATTTGTACAAATTTGTAAACAAATCCGGAAGGCTGCTAGCCAAACTAACTAAAGGCCCATACAAACCCACACATATATCTACCTTAAAGGATCCCGCAGGCAACGATAAATCCAAACCCGAGGAAATCAGCCAAATTATGCTGGAGTTCTACTCCAATCTGTATGCCCATGACCCTATAGACAAAGAAAAAGCTCTCGACTTTCTAGCCCAGGTCAATCTCCCAAAAATTACCCCCTCGCAACTAGAGATGCTAAATGCAGATATTTCAGCCACAGAAATAGCCACAGCCATACGTCATTTGGCCCCATCCAAAGCCCCTGGTCCTGATGGCTTCACTGGGGAATTTTACAAAATGATGATCGACGACGTCTCCCCAACCCTAAAAGAAGTCTACTCCACTCTTTGGAAAGGTGGCGCTTACCCTCCCACTGGAAGCCAAGCCATCATTAAACTTTTGGAAAAAAAGGGCAAAGATCCCACCCAACCCGGCTCATACAGACCCATATCCTTATTAAATATAGATTAAAACTTTTATCAAAAATTATAGCATCTAGGCTAGCCACTATTATCCCTGACCTCGTAGATCCCGCTCAATCCGGTTTTGTTCGGGGCAGAACTGCCACACTAAACATCAGAAAGGTCCTAGCGGTGCTTGAGACTGCAAAAAGAGACGGGGGGGGAGCACGCCATCATCACCCTGGACGCGGAGAAAGCCTTTGATAATGTGAGCTTTGACTGGCTATACTTAGTACTTAACCAACTGAGCTTCGAAGGTGCCTTTGTGCATCTTATCAAAACCATGTACTCTACTCCGGCAGCCAGGCTGGTGGTGGCGGGTCTCCTCACCCCCGACTTCAGGCTCCACAAGGGCACCAGACAGGGATGCCCTCTTTCCCCCTTGCTGTTCAACCTAGCCCTAGAACCGCTCTCTAGGTATCTCAACTATGTAGCCCCGCTACATGGTGTTAAAATACGAGACGTCGAACTGCGCACCTCCCTGTTCGCCGACGACGTACTTATTTTTACCTCCAAACCAGCCACGGACATACACGTCATTAAAAACATATTCGATTCCTTTAGGTTATGCTCAGGCCTCCGCATTAACTTCCATAAGAGCGAGATACTCTCTCTAGGATCATCCTCCACCCCCTCCTGGATCTCAACCTCTCCCTTTGCACTGGCACGTTCCCACATAACATACCTAGGCATAAACATAGGCAAACTACCATCATCCCTCTACCATCTTAACTTTCCCCCTCTTCTTACTAAGGTGTGTTGGCAGATGGACAGCTGGATGGATCTGCCCCTTTCACTCATGGGGAGATGCTACCTAGTAAAAATGGTTTCCTTCGCCCGTGTCCTATACCCCCTCCAGACAATCCCTCTGCTACTTAAGCATAAGGATGTTCAATCATTAAACAAAAGTATCTCACGGTTCATTTGGCAGGGAAAACGCCCCCGTATCTCTCTTCAAAAATTGCATCTCCCCAGGAGTGAAGGGGGAGCAAACCTCCCCAATATCCGACTATACAATATAGCTTGCCTGCTAAGATTTAGTTTGGACTGGATAACCAAATCGTCACGTCACTCAAACTTTCAAATAGAAACAAACATGGTCTACCCCAACTCCTTGGCAGCTCTAATCCACTCCAAGTGGAAAACTGTACCACCGGACATACAACACAACCTCTTGATCAGGGACACTGCAATCGCCTGGAGGGAGCATAGGAAACTTCTTAAACTCCCCTCCCACATGTCCAAATTCCTCCCAATCAGAGGCAACCCAAGCTTTCCACCAGGAGAGGCCTACGAAGCGTTCAGCTACTGGGAAACCAAAGGCCTGACAAATTTTTCCTCTTTATATGAGGAGACCTCCGGCTCTCCTCAGGACTTCTCCATCATCACCGAACAATACTCTCTACGCAAAAACCAAATTTTCCATTTCTGGCAGTGCATCAGCTATGTACAATCCACCTGCATGGAAAAAACTAAGAGATTCCGAAATAGTATTATAGATACCCTCATCCAAAGTAACTCCTACAAGATTTCAGATATCTACAAGCCGTTGCTAACATCGACCTCCTCCACACTTGAAGCCTCATCTGTGGCAAACTGGAAAAGAGACTTCTCGGACCCTGACCTGGTTGGGAAAATTTTGAAAGGAAACCTCCTTACCCTAAAGCTCACCCCCAATGAGATATGGCGGGAGACCCAAATGAAGATTATGCACCGGGCTCTCATCCCGTTCCTCGCTAACAAATCAAGCCTTCAAGCGGCATGTTGCCCCCTCTGTCAACAACATAGACCTTCTCTCGCACACCGCCTCTGGAAATGTACCCATATCGTCACTTTCTGGAAACGCAGTCTAACATTTCTACATTCTGTCACGGGCACCTCCCTTCCGATGGACCCCCTACTTCTACTATTTGGCTACTGGGATTCGGAACAAATCTCCCCCAAATCGGAGATCACAACCTGGCTTCTCACCACCCTCTTGTTGGCCAGAAGAGCCATACTAAAAAACTGGATTTCTCCCACTGTCCCCTCGGTCATCCAGGTCAAAAAAGAACTGATGGCACTGTACATCAAGGAATTAATCCTAACGGATTTCAATCTCCCTAAAGCAGCTGATTCCTTTCACGGAAAATGGAAGCACTTTGTGTCGCATATGCCACCAACAAAGATGGCCATGGGCCAAACGACCTCCTTTAACTTTTAACTTTATTCTAGACAACTCTCACCAACCTATGCACGCTGTTCCCAATGGAACCAAAGCTGTCTCCCTCCAGAGCTGATACAACCCTCCCTCTAGGTCCTCTGCACTCGGACTTCTTGAGAAACTTACCTGTTCTTCTGTCAGAGTATTCCCATTTTCTTAGGCATCATGATCTGACAGACATAGCCTCCCCCCCCACCCTTCCCCCCCCCAATCTTGTAAGATCTATCGGGCGGTCCGTATAATTGACTGTCCTGGTTCTCAGTACCATATCGTTATGTTATGCCTTTCCCTGTTATTATCTGTTCAACTCTTTATTATTATTATTATTATGAAAATATGCCATATCTGCTCTGAGTCGTTATCACGACTCAGCGCCTTGCAATATTCTACCTTTTTGTATGTACATCTTACTCAATAAAGTCTCTTGGAAAAAAAAAAAAAGAGCATCACCAACTACCCTCTCAACAGGCTTCGAGACTGTTTAAGATTTACAGGGACCCCAGTCTGTGAGAATATTGTGCTCATTATACTAGCTAGCTACATATACACAAAAAACAAATACACTTCCTGATAAATCAAGCATAAAAAGTGGTTTAAAACAAATGCATGTAGCTGGCTTTTAACATGTGAGTACCTGTCTATGCTTTTATTAAATATTTACCTAGCAGGCAGCTTAATTATGCAGGTGGCTATGAGCCTCTTGCGAAGCTTTCAAATGTTCTTTGAACAATTTTGTTTTAAATGCTGCTTTATGCATTGACATACCCTCATTGACCCCATCTGTCTGGAAAGTATGGTCATCCTCTGACTTGGCACCATCCACAGGCAGCCTGACTCTTCAATAGGGATGGGCCGAATACCCCCCAGTTCAGTTCACACCAGAACATGCGAACAGGCAAAAAATTTGGTCGAACATCCGAACACCGTTATAGTCTATGGGACCTGAACATGAAAAATCAAAAGTGCTCATTTTAAAGGCTTATATGCAAGTTATTGCCCGAAAAAGTTTATGGGGACCTGGGTCCTGCCCTAGGGGACATGTATCAATGCAAAAAATGTTTTTAAATCAATAGTTTTTTCAGGAGCAGTGTTTTTAATAATGCTTAAAGTGAAACAATAAAAATTAAATATTCCTTTAAAAATTGTGCCGGGGGGGGGGAGGTCCCTTAGTCTGCCTGTAAAAGGGCAGACTAAAAGTGATATTTAGAACATAGCCAGAGCAAAATGACATTTGTGAAGGAAAAATTGTCATTTATTATCGCGGCTGTAATGTATTGCCAGGTCCCGGCAATATACAGAAAAATCACAGAAAAAATTTTGCGTAGGGTCGCCCTTCAGGGTCTGGTTTAGATTTTAAGGAGAACCCTGCACTAACATTTTTTAAAATTGACGTGGGGTCTCCCCTAAAATCCAAACCAAACCCTTATCCGAGCATGCAGCCTGGCGGGCCAGGATGGGGGGGTGAGTGCGCGCCCCCCCTCCAGAACTGTACCAGGCTACATGCCCTCAACATGGGGAATATGGGTGCTTTGGGGCAGGGGGGCTCTGCGCCCTCCACCCCAAAGCACCTTGTCCCCTGGGCTGTGGTTGTGGGGGTCTGCGGGCAGGGGGCTTATCACAATCTGGATGCCCCCTTTAATAAGGGGTCCCCCAGATCCCGACCCCCCATGTGAATTAGTATTGGGTACATCGTATCCCTACTAATTCACCAAAAGTGTCAAAAAAAAGGAAAAAAAAAAACGCAGGAGACAATTAGGGAAAAGTCCTTTATTAAAGAAGAAAAAAGAAAAATAAGTGTCCCCCGTTGTAATACATTGTCAATAACGGCAAGCGACGGACCCGAAAAAAAACAAAAACACAAATGCTCCTCCTCCATGGGAGGGCTCCCACCGACTGAGCTCTGTTTGTTGTGACACTTTATTTATATGGCAGGGCAGGGCCATTTGGTGATTTATGCACATGACCCGTCCCCTCTTATGTCACATGATGTCAGAGGGGTGGGGTCACGCCAGGTGGCCCCGCCTTACCATATAAATCAGGGGTCTTCAAACTATGGCCCTCCAGTTGTTCAGGAACTACAATTCCCATCATGCCTAGTCATGTCTGTGAATGTCAGAGTTTTACAATGCCTCATGGGATGTGTAGTTCCACAACAGCTGGAGGGCTGTAGTTTGAAGATCCCAGATATAAATAAACTGTCATAACAAACAGCAGGCAGACGGCGGGAGCCCTCCCATGGAGGAGAAGCTGTGTGCGCCGTCTGCGCAATGCATTATGGGGTGCTCTGTGGCGGAGAAGTCGCTGCAAACAGTTCATAATGTTCTAAATTCAATGAATGGCGCGAACGCCCGTTGTTCGAGTCGAACCTACATTAGACTTGAACCACGAGCCCACCTCTACTCTTCAATAAGACACCAAGGTTTATGCCAACACAGTTTTACTTTGGATGAGTACATCACAGAGGATGTTTTTCAGTCTTTTGGATTGCAAGAAGACAATGACTTTGCTAAGCCCTGTCTCTGAGAAGAACTAACACTGACTGAGGCAACATGGAAGAAACAGGAAAGGTCTAGCTAGGATTGCACTAACTAGTACAAAACAGAAGAGAGGGGGCAGAGGGAGATACCAAATCAAAGTAAACTAGTTTTAGTGGCTCTAACCCACTATTAGGTTTCAACATACATCAGAATGATAGTAACCTGAAATAGTTCAATACAACAGAAAAAAAATATATGCAGGTAGGACAGCACTCCTGTTATCAGTGAGAACCAGTTCTATCAGTAACAGCCACACTTGAGAGTTGTCAGTTGGTGATGGTCAAATAAAGGCATAGGACATTGTCCTGGGGAACGTTTATGTACAAAACTACTATGCTTTTCCTTTAAAGTAGAATTGTGGGCCTTACCTAACTAACTAATCTCAAAACTGTTCCCTCCTCTCCTAACACCTATTCTGACAAACCTTTGTAAGAAAGATCTGTATAAGTACCTGTTTTCAGACTGCTCTGGTCTGTTCACATGATTCAGCTCCCCTATGTCAGCCAACTACTGCTGCAGGGAAGAGGTGGGAGCACAGACAATGAGTGTTTGGGAAATTTCACATTACATATTTCCTTATTAATAATGTGGCTCACTAATGCTTTAAAGCCTTTAAGACCATATGAGAACCTAAGCATGGCTTTACCTTCCCACCAAAGGAATGTTATTGTTAACTAATGACCAAGTCTTTGAGGGGTCATATTTCAAAGGGAGTTGGCCGGGGGTGTTTTTTTTCCTTACACACCAGTTCTACAGTATCTCACAAAAGTGAGTACACCCCTCACATTTTTGTAAATATTTTATTCGATCTTTTCATGTGGCAACACTGAAGAAATTACGCTTTGCAACAATGAAAAGTAGTGAGTGCACAGCTTGTATAACAGTGTAAATTTGCTGTCCCCTCAAAATAGCTCAACACACAGCCATTAAAGTCTAAACCACTGGCAACAAAAGTGAGTACACCTTGAGTAAAAATGTCCAAATTGGGCTCAATTTGCCATGTTCCCTCCCTGGTATCATGTGACTTTTTAGTGTTACAAGGTCTTAGGTGTGAATGAGGAGCAGGTGTGTTAAATTTGGTGTTATCGCTCTAACTCTCTCATAATGGTCACTGGAAGTTGAACAGGGCACCTCATGGCAAAGAGCTCTCTGAGGATCTGAAAAAAATAATTGTTGCTTTACATAAACATAGCCTAGACTAGAAGATTGCCAAGACACTGAAACTGAGCTGCAGAACAGTGGCCAAGACCATACAGAGGTTTAACAGGACAGGTTCCACTCAGAACAGGCCTCACCACGGTCGACCAAAGAAGTTGAGTGCACATGCTCAGCATCATATCCAGAGGTTGTCTTTGGGAAGCAGACATATGAGTGTTGTCAGCATTGCTGTAGAGGTTGAAAGGGTGAGGGGTCAGCCTCTCAGTCTTCAGACCATACGCAGCACACTGCATCAAATTGATCTGCATGGTTGTCGTGCCAGAAGGAAGTCTCTTCTAAAGATGATGCACAAGAAAGCTCACAAACAGTTTGCTGAAGACAAGCAGACTAAGGATTACTGGAACCATGTCATGTGGTCTGATGAGACCAAGATAAATGTATTTGGTTCAGATGGTGTCAAAGATGTGTGGTGGCAACCAAGTGAGGAGTAAAAACACAAGTGTGTCTTGTCTACAGTCAAGTATGGTGGTGGTAGTGTCATGATCTGGGGCTGCATGAATGCTGCCGGCACTGGGGAGCTACAGTTTATTGAGGGAACAATGAATGCCAACATGTACTGTGACATACTGAAGCAAAGCATGATCCCCTCCCTTCAGAGACTGGGCTGCAAGGAAGTATTCCAACAAGATAATGACCCCAAACACACCTCCAAGACGACTACTGCCTTACTAAAGAAGCTGAGGGTAAAGGTGATGGATTGGCCAAGCATGTCTCCAGACCTAAACCCTATTGAGCATCTGTGGGGCATCCTCAAACAGAAGGTGGAGGAGTGCAAGGTCTCTAACACCCACCAGCTCCATGACATCACCATGGAGGAGTTGAAGGGGACTGCAGTGGCAACCTGTGAAGCTCTGTGAACTCCATGCCCAAGAAGGTTAAGGCAGTGCTGGAAAATAATATTGGCCACAAAAATATTGACACTTTGGGCCCAATTTGGACATTTTCATTCAGGGGTGTACTCACTTTTGTTGCCAGTGGTTTAGACATTAATGGCTGTGTGTTGAGTTATTTTGAGGGGACAGCAAATTTACAATGTTATACAAGCTGTACACTCACTACTTTACATTGTAGAAAAGTGTCATTTCTTCAGTGTTGTCACATGAAAAGGTAGAATAAAATATTTACAAAAATATGAGGGGTGTACTCCCTTTTGTGAGATACTGTATATTGCCACAGCCAAATCCTATAAGGTCTTTGTCTCACATCGAAGCTGCCCCCATGAGTGGTCACCTGTGCTATGTTGCGCAACAGCAAACGGGACCCATGGCAGAAAACAGCACCTTTAGTTAAGTATTTTTGTTATATTTTCTATTATTATCTGTATCTGTCATTACTTTTAACAAATGTTTGTGTGATCTCTCTTTGCACATATTGAATAAAAACCCTAAAAAAAGTAAACTATCTTGTGACCGAGATAAAACACATAGTAAACCTATAGATGATGTCACTGCTCCCAGGAATAACCAGCCATTGTTGAGCGCCCTTTCCATTCCCCTGCAGCTGGCTCTGGCTGACGCAGAGCGATCACGTTACCTTAACAGAGCAGGCTGAAAATAGGTAAGTATACAGATCTTTCTTACACAGGTTAGTCAAAAAGGCGTTAGGAGGCGGAAGACCGCATGTTTAGGACTAGTTAGGTAAAGCCCAGAATACTATAACTCATGCACATAATCTATATAAAAATTAAAATGGTAACAAGCAACAGTGAAGCATGGTGGAGGTTCATTGCAAGTTTGGGTCTGCATTTCTGCAAATGGGCTTGGAGAATTGGTCAGGATCAATGTTGAGGAATACAGGCAAATACTTATCCATCATGCCATACCATCAGGAAGACAAGTGATTGGTCCAAATTTAATCTGCATCAGGACTAAAAACCCAAATATACAGCCAATGTCATTAAGAACTATCTTCAGCATTAAGAAGAACAAGAAGTCCTGGAAGTGATGGTTCGTCCCCCACAGAGCCCCAATCTCATCGAGTCTGTCTGGGATTACATGAAGGGACAGAAGAATATGAGGCAGCCTGCATCGACATAAGATCTGTGGTTAGTTCTGAAAAGTTGTTTGGAACAACCTACCTGCCAAGTTCCTGATGCTGGTTTGAAGCCAAAGGGTAGTCATGTCAAATATTGATTTGATTTCGATTTTTAATTTGTTTGCTCACTTTGCATTTCATAAATTGTTAAAAATATACATGTAAAATATATATTTTTGAAAACACTTGTACTTTACAGCAATTCTTCATACCTGCCTAAATCTTTTGCACAGTAGATACTTAAAGGCTTGGCCTTGTCACTGGTAAGACTGAGGGGCTCCAGAATGGCTGTTTTGAAAGTAGAAAATTGGCTTTTCAGATTTCTCTAGGATTTTCCCAGTCTGGCATCCATGGTGTCAGGACCTGGTCTTGAACCTGGGACCTCTGCTGTGTGTGGTAATAACTCTGCTTGCTGAGCCGCCTGGAATGCTGGGCAGCTCCCTGGATAGTTCTTTGAATGATCCTGCCTTGAATCTTGTGTGTCTAAAACCTTGACATTTTTGCTCCTCCCATTAACCTCCTTAGCGGTATTCCCGAGTGTGGCTCGGGGTGGATTTTCAGTACCTAAAGCGGTAACCCCGAGCCACACTCGGGCTTGCATCGCTGGATCCAGGCAATGTTACTCACCTTGTCCCCTGGATCCAGCGATGTCCTCCCGCGGTGTCAGCGTGTCTGCGGGCTGTGTCCGCAGCTCCGATGCCTCTGTGTGCCTCCGGGCTCCGTTCCCTGCGAGCGTCGCGTCGCACGGGGGCGGAGACCGGCGGGAAATTCAAAAAGTGAAACACACACAGTACATACAGTACACTGTAATCTTATAGATTACATTACTGTATGAAAACATTACACATCCCCTTTGTCCCTAGTGGTTTGCCCAGTGCCCTGCATGCACTTTTATATAATAAATGCCATTCTTTCTGCCTGGAAACATGAGAATGTCCATAGCAACCAAAAAGTGTCCCTTTGCGTCATAAGTGGTTTTTGATCAGCTAGAAAACACCGATAGTAAATAAGAATCATTTGCAGAATTGAGTGATACTGATTTTTGGGGAAATTTATCATCAGAAACTGAAAGTGACGACAGCGACAATTCTGCAACTGAGCAAATTTCTGCGTTTTTGGTTTGATTACATTATTGAATAAATGCAAAATAATTGTACCGCTTTCAGCACCAAAAATCAGACATAATCATACCGCCAGGGACACTAACCATTGCAGGCCTATAGTACATAACGCCATATCTCCATGCAGAAAACCATTACCGCTTTCAGCAATAAATTCCAGAGTCAGTCATACCGCCAGGGAGGTTAACTTCCTGATTTTAGCCATGTCTCTGCATCTGTTTGCCAGATTATTGTGCTCGCTCCAACCAATATCCAGCTTTTGTCTCAAATCCAGCCATCTGTATCTTCACTACCATTGGTTACTGACCTTTGGCTTGTTCCTTGACTATGCTTCTGCTTTATCCCAACCTACAACCATTCGTTACTGGCCTTTGGCTTGTTTCCTGTCTATGCTTCTGCTTGATCCCTACCTGCTATATCTGCTATTGCAGGACTGCGGTCTGATAGTAACATTCAGCAAATCCCATCTCCACCATCAAGAACTCTGGTGAATACAGGTTAGTACTACCCCTCATCTCAGCTGAACTAGTGTCATCAGCCAGGGTGACGTTCTTGTATACCTGTCCCACTTATCGGTGGGTGCTACTCCACTGCTATAGCTACTGGCCAAGCCTGACCATGACACATGGACTTCAAAGTGCCTTGGAAGGAGAGAAGCCTCTAGTCCTATATCCAGGTCTTATCGGAGACCAGCAGGCTGCGTGTGCAATTGTGCACAGCCTTCATAATCAAGGACCTGACAGTGGTTCAGGGGTCCTCCCACCAGCCAAGACTAGTGTCAGAGCAGCAGGGAGCTGCAAGAGGGAGAGAGGTGCAGAGTTACATGTGAGCACAGGGGTGCTGAAAGATGGTCTAAAGGGAACAGCAAAAAGGCCTAGCCTTGAAGCCTGAGTAGCAGTAATGTAAAAGTGAGTCTGGAGGCTTAAAAACATTTTTTGTCTTGGAAGTGGCGATGGAAAACCCAGGCTCTTGCTTGAGGTCAACCTTTTTTGATCTTTTACTTTCTTCAGAATTTCCTGGCTGGCTGTTTGCGAAGCACTACACTCAAGCAACCCCCCCCACCCCATATTACTGTATATCTGTTTATTAGTGGTGTGGTCATTGCACATATCCCCAAATAAGTGCCTGGGTGCTCCACAATATAAAGAGTATGTAGACAAAATTGTTGAAGTCAAGGACACATTTAGGAGGCCACAGGAGTATAACACATGGGGTAGACTGCCAGCTAATCTGCACAAAACACAGAGAAACTACTTCATGATCTTGGTATGTTATTGATTTTTCTGTGTTTTTTCTTTTATGAGGTTTTCATAGTTTTCAATATTGTGGTATAGTACTTGTGAAATGGCGTCTGCCCCTTTTAATTTTCTCACTGTGGGTGGAGCCATCACACCTGGGGGAGGTATAGTTGTTGCAGTAAGGAGTATTGAGGTTTTTACTGTCACAATTGCTTGTTGTTGTGACAAAGGTGGCCGAAATGGCGAGCATGCAATAAACTGTGTCTTGGTATGTTATACTCCTGAGTGTTCCTGGACAGCAACATTTCTGTAGTAAAAGCTAAAAATTAAAGCTCACTGTAATCCATAAGAATTTCCGTTTACTAAGGCAACATGTTGACTGCAACAACCTATGACAGCCAAGTGGTAAAATCTGATTGGTAGTTATAAGTAACCATGCTTTGAACATCATCTTTGCAGTATGTTATTGCATAAGCTTGTTATATAATATCGTGATTAAAAGCAAATAGAAAAAAGTTATTTTTTTTGTTTTTTTTAATAAAACAGAGAAGAAATGAAATCCCTACAGGAAGCGTTCACGAAGCAACTTAATGAGGCTTCTGAAAAGGCTGAGAAGCAGCAGGCCACTGTAAGTGCTTGTGTCATGTGACCTTCCAATTACTCTGCTTCCATTTCTCTTTTTCTCTATGTGCGTTTTTTTTTTTTTTTGCTGTGCTTTTGTTGGGTGCTAAAGTGACGTTTGAAGTGCTTTTAAAACACATAAAAGCATATTTTTTTGGTAATGATCTGGCTTTGTGTCCCAGAGCTGGGAAGTGCAGGGTAATGGGCAGTTTAACATTAAACAGAATGACTAGCAGTTTTAGGGTTTTAAACGCTTGTGTTAACATTATCAACAAAAGCTTTTTTGAGATTTCACATTTATCTCCTTCAAAATAAAAAGGGACTTTATAATGTGGGTCTCTATGCTGGAACTTTACTCCCTTTTAAGTAACGAGGAGGATAAGCATATATCGGAAGATATTTATGATCTATGGTACCAGATTTAAAGCTGTATAAACCTATCCATGAGGTGGGCTGAACAATTTAATCCCATTCCCACAGCACAGCAATTTGCACATCATATCAGTTATAGATGGAATATGGCAAATTCAGTAACAAATGTGGTTTGCTAAGTAATGTACACTCCAGCATTTAAATGTAAGTGAGTTAAGTAGTGGTGTACACCTAACATCGAAATGGGATTTTTTAATAATGGTTTCGCTGTGTGATATGCGTAAGTTATTTTGCATGTGTATTTCATTCAAATAAGCATGTAGTGCAAAGTGATGTTAGTTACTAAGATGACTGCTACAAACTATTGACAGTCAAAAGCATGTGCAAATAGGTGCATACAGTATGTACTACAATGCTATTGCTTGCAAATGGAGCTTCTAGTGATTGATACCTGTACTTATACTGCCTTACATGCTCTGACACAACAGCATATGGGTCTTTTAAAGCTGATTGTTTGTTTGGTGCATGTGTCTTTCATACTTTATCATATGACATTAATTAAGGACTTGACAGCCCCACTGGATTAAGGATGATATGCAATGCTGATTAATGGGTGCCCACTTATGCAAAGGAGGAAATACTGTTCCTATTAGAGATCTACAACTACTCACAATGTTGTTTTATGTTGTTTTATCAATACAAAAATGATGTTTCAGGCTGGGTTTACACTGCCGTACGAAGCGGCTCACAGCAGGGGTCCGGTGCGTCCCTGTTCACCATTTCAGGTCTGATTGTGGTCCAAATTTTTGGCTGAATTTGGACCTGAAACAGACAAGGATACGCACAGGTCTCCTGTGCAATTCGCTCCGGAGCCGATTTGGAGATGTGTGTGCCGGCTCCATTGAGAGCTGGTCACAGTCTCCTGACATGTGAATTGGATGTGGGGAAACCATCCAATTTGCAATAGTGTGAACCCAGTCTTAAAGTAGAACTATTGGCGAAAATTTGTTTTTCATTTTGGATACAGACGTTTACGGATATAACACCTGTTTTTTCCACCATCTGTGTCCCATTTCTGAGATTTCCCTTCACTTCCTGTCCCATAGCCTAACAGGAAGGGAGAGGAAATCCCTGCAAATTAAGAGAATCCCTTGGGGACCAGGTCATCAAAACTAGTGTCCCCATGGAAAGATTTCCCCTCTATTACTTTTCTGGGGAAAACCCAAAATGTGGGTTTTACTTTTACTTTCAATAATTATGGTAAACAGGACACATAGAGAGAGTGAATCTCCTTAACAGGGGCACAGACAGCAATAAAAACCCGATGGGAGTTTTAATCCCTCACCACTATATCTAAAACTAAAAAAAATTGCCTTTAGCTGTACTTTAACTTTAAACAATTTACGTGTAATTCCTGAATACCTTAAAAGTCCTTTTACACTTCACATTCTTTGATATATAATTTGATGTGGTACTCTCTTCTTTCTCTCCACTTACCCACCACAAATACAAGGTCTTTCATACCCTGGTGAGCAATTTTGCTGCTTATCACGCTTTTTTTTTAAGTAGAATTGTTCCAGCTTATGGACACATAAATAATAACATATTTGAAACAAGCAGTAATTAACTGTTTTAAGTTTTTAAATAAGCCATCACTGACCTCCATATTTACAGCCATTGTGGAGCAATTCATCCTCAGATTTCACAATAGAAACAGTATTATTCTAGTTTGATATTAGCACTTTGATCTTTTCCTCTCCTGTGTGCCTGCTATGTGTTTACAGAAAAGATTCAGTTGGAAATCTTAAAGTAGAACTATAGGCAAAACTATTTTTTTCCATTTTCGATAGAGCAGATGAGGGTTTTTTTTGCCATCTATGTGCTATTGGGCAGATTTCCCTTCACTTCCTGTCCCATAGCCAAACAGGAAGTGAAAGAAAATCCCTATAAATGAAGGGACTTTCATGGGGACCCCCAGGTCACCAGAACTAATGTTCCCATTGTAATATTTCCCCTCTATTACTTTTCAGGGGACAACCCAAAATTTGGGATTTTCTTTTACTTTCACTTTCAATGATAATGATAACCAGGACAAATAGAGAGGGGGAATCTCCTTAATGGAGGCACAGACAGCAATAAAAACTGACAGGGGTTCTAATCTCTCTCCACTCGATCCAAAACTAAAAAAGTTTTGCCTTTATAATTTAAGAATTTGTTGTTCCACAGTTGTTGCAGCTACAAAAGTCTAAGGAACATACAAGAATATAGAATATAAGGCAGAAGTACATTATTTGAGTGTTAGCCTTAGCATTATTGGTCAATAGAAATCCCCCCATTAAATTTACTTTTACATTGGTAGTCAGTGTCGGGGTGCACTCACAATGTGTTTGGCTGACAGCACTGCAGTCTTGGTGGCTGAATTGCACACAGAAGAACCACAATCTATAAAGCTATTGCATTCAATGGGATGAAGAAGGCCCCTTTAACTGAAAGCTAAGAGCTTTCTTTAGCATTAGAAATTGTGGCAATTAACAGAGTAGCAGGACAATAATTTTAATATGTCTCTCTCGAGCCTTGAGTAGCCCCCTGCATTATAGTTTGTCATTATTTGGTGTTGCTTTATGTCTTATTTTTAATATACATGTAGCCTACAGGCTGGTTCAATATGATTGTCTGATCCATTGTTCTTAAAATATAACTTTATTCATGTTTAGTGTTGAGCGAACCCGGACTGTAACGTTCGGGTCCGTACCGAACTTTAGGGTGTCCGTGGCACGGACCCGGACCCGGACATTTCAAAAATCGTTCGGGTTCGGTCCGGGGTTCTGCTATTTTACTCCACGTGTTGAGAAGCTGCAGGGCAGCCAATCAACAAGCGTTTCACTGGTTTGCCCTTAGAAGCCATCACAGCCATGCCTACTAATGGCATGGCTGTGATTGGCCGGTGCATCATGTGACCCAGCCTCTTTATAAGCTGGAGTCACAGTGCTGCAGTCACATGCTCCTTGGGTTAGTATAGGGAAAGGTAGCTGACGGCGTGAGGGACAGATTTTAGCCATTTTAAGACCTGATCCTGCATCCTGAGATAGATTACTTTACTACTGCTGTCTGTGCTGTTGCTCTGAGGACAGATAG
>BLSH010212355.1:1347233-1364874 GCA_018402905.1 Glandirana rugosa
AGGACCAAACGTCTAAACCCTGCACTTTTGGTCATTCTGTATCCTTCGACAAGTGGTCGACTGGAGTAATCATCACAACTCGCTTGGGCCTGACATTGCAAGCCCAGGCATGGCTTGAAATCCCACAGGCACCGTGCCTGGGCCTGGGCCTGTAAAGTTTTTAGCAAGCCCAAGCCAGGCCCCAAGACGATAAAATGAGGTGCACAACTCTTCGACGTCCCGTCGGTTAGTTGTTCGCAAAGTGACCAAACGGGAATCTTCGGTAGTGTCGGTACGGATGATTACCGTACCGACACTAACCGGCCACGTAGTACACTGGGTCGGAGAAATATTCGACCTCAACCCGAACGATTTTTGAAATGTCCGGGTCCGGGTCCGTGCCACGGACACCCTAAAGTTCGGTACGGACCCGAACGTTACAGTCCGGGTTCGCTCAACACTACTAATGAGGTCAGCTGGTGAACAGCTTCCTATGTCTTACTGGTTTTCACGTCCCAAATCTGCAAACCAGGAAGTCATAAACTTTTCTATGGAACACACTAAGTAAGGCTTTGTTCTAAAGATCAAAGAAAGCTTTCATTTTTCTGCAAAAGAGGTACATTAATGGTATATATATATTTTTTTTCTTTTTGTTTTCTTCTATGTTAATTCATCAATGTGCATTGTAACACACATTGATGACACGTATCTTTATCTATTTTTTAAGCACATTGAAGAAACACAGAAAAGGCTATAGCTTACATTTAAGTCATTTTGTAAGGCATTTAAGTTTCTAAGTAGAGCAGTACTTTTAAGAAAAAGATTAGTATGTACACCTTTTCTTATATAGATACATTTTCATTATCCTTGTATTGTTATTTCCATACACAGTAAATGTAATATACCTTCGATTCTAGATAGCCCGACTTCTGAAAGTATTAGAATCTAGCATTTTGTCTGTACATTAATCAATATTTGAAACTACAAGCCTAGTACAGAAATTCTATTAAATAGTCTTTATGACTATTGACCTTGCAATCCTTGGCGTGCTCCTTAGTTTGCTAGCTGGGTAAATTCTTCAAGCTTATTGCACTGTGTGTCTGTTTTACAATTAATGGAATAGTTAACTGATGAATAATGTGAGACAAAAATTCTAAACTCCAGATGCTCAGCTGAATGTGTCAAAACAATTTTTGGTTACTGCTATTTTAAATTTGTACTCACGCCGTTCAATGACAAGATATTCAGAGAAAAACCGTTTGAACAATTAGTTAACATAAAATGCAACTTTGTTAAAAATAAAGGAAACATAAGCAATGTATTCAAAACTGTTTGCTATTTTAATGTCCGTCTTTGGCATCATATTTTAAAATTCAGGAATTAAAGATTAGACTTTGAACCAAACATTATGCACGTTTTTAAATGGTCATATTATCGCCTAATAATAATAGTTACTTTAAATCAATCAACTTAAGTTACCATATTTTGATTTATTTATGATTTAGGAATACATTTCAACTACAAATTTTGACATTTTGAAGCCCTCACTGCACTGCTATCTAGAAACATACCTTCCAGCAAGTAGATTTTTATAAAATTTATTTAAAATCTTAGTTAATTTAGGAACTAACAAAACTAGTAAACTTACTAATAGTAAACTTAGGGCTGATCCTGGATTGTGCCAGAACACTTAAGCCTCGTACACGCGATGCGGCGGTCATATGAAAACGGTCATACAACAGCTTGTACGATCATCCGACCATTAGTACGCGCGATTAGAACAGCCGACGTGCGACAGTCGTACAACTGAAGTGAATGAGCAGACTAGAAAACTTTGGTTGTACAGCAAGCGGTCATACAACTGTTGCACCGTGTGTACAGAGAAGTTGGTCCAACAAGTTGTATGTGCAAAACACGCATGCTCAGAAGTCAGGAATGCCCGGAAGTGTCCGTTCGTGTAAACCTACGTTCCTAATTCACAAATCACAATCACCTAAACTTCCTCTTTATACGCTCGTAACACGTCACCACGTTAGGCTTGGTCGTACGATCGCTTAGTGCACGTCAGTATGCGAGATACAACAGCCGATATATGATTTTGGACGTCCGGTCATGCGATCGTCACATCGTGTACGAAGCTTTAGAGACCTTGCTACCAACTAAAAAATGCAGCGAAAACAAAGAAAAAAGTACTGTAAATGCTTAAAACATGTGTTTTTGAATTTTCTTGGAAATGTTACCACTCCAGGAAGAGTCAATTCTCTAGCACAGTTGTTCCTCCCTCCTGCCACAGTATGGCCTTCTTATCCTCTGGGAGCGTCTAACTACTGTCTGTGCTGGCCCAGCTTCTCCACCTAATTTGTATGTAGTTGCAAGGGAAGGAGGAAACAGGAATGCTTTAGAGCAGTGGTTCTCAACTCCGGTCCTCAGGACGCACTAGCAGTCCATGTTTGCAAGATAACTGAAATACATCACAGGTGATATCATTTGCTGCTCAGTGATTGCAGTATTCTAGTCTGCATCTCCCCAAGGTAATACTTAAAATCTGGCCTGTTAGTGGGTCCAGAGGACAGGAGTTGAGAACCACTGCTTTAGAGTGTTATTTGAGTGGCCACTGGGACTGCTAACATTATATCCAAGATTGCAGCACTCAGCAGCAGTCTCAGGACTTTTGGATGCCTAAACAAGGGAGTTGCTTTATTAAAGCAAATAATAAAATAAGTGCAATCAGCGCTACCTCTAGCTAAGTGTTATCAATATCAAACAATGTGAGAATATGCAAAATTCCTCCAATAATACTAAGCATAATGTGCTCAAATCAAAAGAATTCTTTAGTTGCCACTGAACACTATTAAGTATCCATTCACATCTGAGCAATGCGAGTTGCGGGTGGAACGGGCTTGATTCTGCCCGAGACTCTCAATAGCAGGAAGTCGCGGGATGCCCAGACATTCCCAGAACATTGTCCATCGATTCAAATAGCACCCCATACATGGCACACTTTTCCCCGTGATTCTAGTCAGGTGTTTTTACCACGATTGTTGCCCGACCAGAATCGTGGGATGCCCGTCACCCAAAAAAAAGTATGTGAGCTTCATTTGGGCAACAGGCGTCCCGCGATTTTGGTCGGACGTTTTTACCGTGTTTGTCGACTGACAGATTGCGGGAAAACTGTGCCGTGTATGGGGTGCTATTTGAATCAACGGGAAATGCTCCGGGAACGTCCGGGCATCCCCCTGCTATTGTGAGTCGCGGGCGGAATCGAGCCCATTCCGCCAGATGTGAATGGAGCCTTAGTGATTTCACTCCACTTAAACAATGACTTCAAAGGGCTGGGCTCCTCCTCCTAAACGCGTGTTGCCTTGCGATTGGCGGGAGTTGTAACAAAAGGCTTCTGACTAGCAGCGGTGAGGTGAGCAGGTTATTTACCTGGTGGTGGTTGATCACATTTATGATAAAGAAGATTGGAGCACAGAGGTGGATTACATTCATAGAAAGACATTTTTGTGGATGTGTGTGAAACTGTGGTTATATGGATTTTATGAATTTAGTATATTGATTGGTAGTGCTGCACATTTATGTACATATACTAAAGCAAATAGGTTGTTCACTTTCCAAGGGAAGTTGCATTTTGCAAGAGACTTTTCCCCAGAGGTTAGTGAATGCGGTGATATTTCTCTTTGCAAATAATACCCAATTAAGTGCGAGGAAATAAAAAAAACAGAATTCTTCCTTGAACATGATTGGGTGATTGACAGCAGCAAAGCTTCTCCTCATTTACTAAGCATTGGACAAAATTCCCTTACAAACTGAAAAGTCTATTTTTCTTTAGTAAATCACCCTCAAGGAGTATTTTAATATGTAAATAAAATAAAATAAATTTTATTCGCATAAGTTTATGGCACTATTGTTGTTAAAATGTTGAATGACACTGGGGCTTGATATAATACAATCAAATAAGCTGTTTACTTTGCAAATGAACATCCCCTAGCTTAGTGGATAAGGTGAAGAAAATCTGCTAACTTCTCTCATCCAATCATGTGCAAGCAAAAATACTTTTTTTTTCTTGCATGTGATTGGGTATTTTTTGCAAAGAGAATGTTCACACCCTCCCTTGCCCCCATGGCCTCTTTGAAGAAGATATATGCAAATATATGTTCACAAAAAAAAATGCTGACCTAGATGGCAGTAATTGGGCTGTGAGACTGTAGTTCGTTCATCATTGGTTCACTTTTAATATTTCTGGTCACATTCAAAGCAATGGCAATAAAAAGCTTTGCCACTGAACAAATAAATAAAATAACCAATTACAATATGATAACAGTGAAGTGAGATTATATTCATCCTGGCCCTGAAAGCCCATTATATGGCCACATGGCATTTTGCTCCCAAAATGTTGACTGTTTTTCCCAGAAGAAAAGACCGGGTGCAGAAAAGATTAAACTGAAGACCCCAAAGATCCAGAAGTCATATGGTCAGTTTACATTTTAAGAAGGTCACACTTCTCCAGTGTTTGTTATGCAAAACTCAAAGTTTAGGAATATAATTAAAATGCCCAATTTTATAATTTACAATTATGAATATTCCTTATCAGTTTTGTCATTTTTGTTAAAACATTAGTTACAAAGATTTCCAAAATCCAACTAAGCATGGCCAGGAATAACATATAAAGATCTAGGTTACGCAAGTGCTGGGGAATAAGTCAAAGCTAGGTTATGTCAAAGTTAATTACTCTAGAGGACACCTTCAGCTAAGAACCTAGATAAAAAGCTGAGACAGAAACAAAGGAGTGTTTTACCTTTAAGAAAAATTACAAATATACTCTATTGTACCAATTAACACAATCCTATTATTTTGTATACCTATGGCATTGCATAACTCAAAAAGTGTGACAACACATTACAATTATACATTATAGACCCCAGACTCTTTTAATATGTTTATCAGACTAACAATAACTGCTTTGATGAAAAAAGTCTTCTTACATAGCTAAATATCTAAAGCTTATCGTATATATACATAAATCACCTTATCCTTCCCCACCACCACTACCATGCACATACATGTTTGTACCTGTTCAGTCACAAAGGCAGAGCAACTGCTGTGGTCTCTTTTTAGAAAACCCAAAATGCTTTGAAAAAACAGTGTTATGGGTACACCCTGTATTAAAGTGATATTAAAGTCTCTTTCTTTTTTTAAAAAAAATAACAAGCATCTTATACTTGCCTGCTCTGTGCAGCGGTTTTGCACAAAGCAGCTCCTACCCTTCTCTTCTTGGGTCTCTCGCCGGCACTCCTGGCCCCTCCCTCCTGTGGGCAGCTTGCAAAGGGGGCACCCAAGCAGGCTCGCTCTTGAGCTGTGGCTCTGCATGTCCATTCACACACAGAGCTGTGGATTGGCCCTGCCCTCTCTCTCTACTGATTGGCTCAGTGGCTGCTGTGATTGAATGGCTCCTGCTTCTGCCGCAGCCAAATGAGGAGGCAGAAAGCCGAGGCACTTGGGCACATCGCTGGATCAGGAGGGGACTCAGGTAAGTATTATGGGGGGCTAGGAAGATGCTGCACAGAGATGGCTTTTTACCTTGATGCATAGAATGTATCAAGGTAAAAAAAGTGTGCCTTTATAACTACTTTAATGCTGATGTCTAGTTACAAAAATGTTTGTTTATCTACTGTATATTCCTCAACAAAGACTATAAATCCAGTTGTGCACACCAAATAGCTTTGCAAAACCTAGATATTGCTATAAAAAGGAAGCAGTACATGATTGCTAGGTTACACATAACTTGTGTAGAGAGCAGAGCTGTGGATGGGACCCAACATGCTCAACTTGTTACCTGCTGCCTACAGAAAACTACAAGAGTGGGTAGATAGAAGACCAGTCACCCCACACACAAGGTGAGAGAGCAATAGTGAATGGTCTTTATAACAGAAAGCTCTTGTACCAAGATAAAATGTTACACTGGATTACTGTCTCTAAGAAATACACTAAACGCACCAGCTTTAATTGTTTATGTGTATAATAAAGAATTCATATAAAAATTATATAAAACAATATAACGTTCTTTTGTTGTAAAAATAGTGCAGTGCATAAATATTAACCACTTTAAGACCAAGCCTATTTCTGACAATTGTTGCTTACAAGATAAATCAGTATTATTTTGGTAGAAAATTACATAGAACCCCTAAACATTATATATCCTTTTTTAACAGACACTAGAAAATATAATAGCAGCTGTTGCAATATTTTAGGTCACTTCATATTTGCACTGCGGCCTTTCAAACACAATATTTTTGGAAAAAAATAAACTTCACTGAAATTATAAAAAACTAAACAGTAAAATTAGCCCAATTTGTTGGTATGTTGTGAAAGATGATGTTACGCCAAATAAATAGATACCTAACATACCTAAGTTACGCTTTAAAATTGCATGCACTCATGGAATGGCAACAAACTACAGTATTTAAAAATCTCCATAAGCAACACTTTAAACATTTTTAATGGTTACCAGTTTAGAACTACAGAGGAGATCTTTGCCTATCAACGGGCTGTCATCAAGAAGCTCTGATTCTGCCATTTTGAGTCTGGGCATTTATACCCTCACTTATGAAAAATTTAATTGAACCGAATTGTTCTCATCGGAAATGCTTACAACTAGATCAAACACAGTTCACAATAAACATATAATATGCCCTAAAAATTTGGAAATAAAAATATATAATCTATACCAAATAGTAATTAATTTCCATTGAATATAGAGGGACACTGTAGGGTTTTAAGGAAGCCCTCTAGTGGCAGAAAATGTAAATGCATAGGGAATAATGATCAAGCTACCTTGTTGGAATGGGTTTTAAATATGTGTGCGGTGAATAATGTGGTAGTTCATGATGGGACAATTGTGAAAATATTAAAATTTCCAAACATTACATATCAGCATGAATTAGTTGGGGGAATCTAGGGTAAGGAACCCTTCTAGTGACTAATATTAGATTGTAGATTGTAGTAATAATAGATTGTAAGCTCTATGAACAGGGTCCTCCTATTCCTTCTGTATTGAATTAATTGTACTGTGTATTGTAATAGTACTGTGTCCCTTCTTTATTGTAAAGCGATGCGCAAACTGTTGGCGCTATATAAATCCTGTATTATAATAATAATAATATAAATGTGTGACAGTTTATAAATATAATGCTCATACGTGTGGCGTACATAAGTAAAGTACTATCCGTGTAAGTAATTACTGTAAGAATATGGATTGACTTGTGTGCAATAAATCACAATGCGAGATAGATATTGTGAGAAAAAATGTAAAAAAAAAGGGGATTATGAAATTGTAAAAGAATAAATTATATAAAATAAGGTGTGAAATTAATAATCCGTAATAAAGCTATTCAAATCCATTTTGACATTTAACGCTTGAGGGGTCAAGGTCTGGAGCTCAAATATCCATCCGGTTTCATTTTGTGAGATTTTTTGGATCATATTGGCTCCCCTCCATTGCTTATCGACCTTATCAATGGCATAGAAGGACAAAGCACTAGGGTCCCTATTATGTGCCACCTTAAAATGGTTTGACACACTGTGCTTAGGGAACCCCTTACGTATGTTTGTGATGTGTTCACTAATACATTTAGATAATGTCCTAGATGTTCTCCCCACATACTGGTAGCCACAGGTGCATTCCATCACATAGGTGACGTACCTGGTGCTACATGTGATAAATATATGAATGGGGTACTGATTATACGTTAGGTGAGACATAATGGAGGCACGTTTCCTAGGTCCTTTTTTGGTATTGTTGCATGGGCCACACCTACCACATCTGTAAAACCCTTTCCGATCAAACATGGTGGTTGGTTGTTTTTTTTGGGGGTCAGGTATATATTTTTTGTAATTTCTTTATTTCTTAGGAAAGTACACATTACAAAACAATTGCACAAGTGGTTTGCAGTACATAGTGTTAAGATACAAAAACAATACCAGTCACCACATTCCAAGAGGAAAGGGTTACATTACAGTGTGCCCCTGGAGGAGGAGGGGGGCGCAGGGGGGTCATAGAGGCAGACCGGAGCACCCACGAATGAGTCCGATCCTCCTCCCAGCCAAGCAGGGGCACCCGCCTATACCCCCCAATCCCCCCCCCAGGGGCCAACCCACGGCCATGCTGGCCACCACTGCGCACAAATATGCTACTTTCCAAATATTACTAGATCATAAATAGAAAAGGTCTTGAGCAGTCATCATCTCTACAAAGAAAAGAAGGGGAAGAGCCCCAAATTCTGGTTTGACCAGTAGTATAGAGGGTAAGATAATATTAAAGGTAAGGGGGTATGGGTCCTCGAGTGACTGTTGCTAGGGGGAATCGGCCCTGGGTCTTGGAAATAAGCACGGGCGCCCAATTGGCCCCCATAACAAATAAAACTACAGGGACCCCTCACAGAACCTGTGAGGAAAAGAAGAGGAAAAGAACAGATAGAGGTAGAGGGGCAGCTAAGAGAGAGGATTAGTAATAAATAGAAAGATTGTGCGGTCCGTGTCTGGGGCCCCCGCCCATCCACCGACTGTCAGGCCTAGCTTGCAAGTTCTGTAGGCATTGGTGTACACAAAATGTTGCCACGGTCTCCATATCTCATGGAAGATCTCCTCCTTGTTATGCAGGGTAGCCATAAGGTCCTCCATATCCCTTAGTTCATTAACCCTAGAAAACCGCAGGGCCAATGAAGGGGGGTTTTCTGACTTCCAACAGAGAGGAACACAGGATTTGTTCGCGTTCAGGAGATGGATAGTAAGGGAGGATTTGTACTTCTTAATGGGCCGATCCGTAAGGTGGAGCAAACAGGCCTCTGGCTTATTCGTCAGTTCAAAACTGATCAGATGTTAGTGCTGATTACCCCCCGCCAAAAGGGCTGTACCCTGGGGCAGCTCTAGAAAATGTGGAGCATTGTGCCCTCCTCTCCTCCTCCACAGTGCCAGCACGTATTGGAGGCCTGTGGGTAGAGGTGATGTAGGGTCGAGGGTACTCAATACCATCTTGACAAGATCTTGTAGCACATTTTCTGAGTCTTGGTGGCAATGAAGGACTTATGTGCCAAGAGTAATATCTTTTCCTGCTGGGAGTCCACGAGCTGGAGGCCGAAGTCTGCCTCCCACCTAGTGAGGAATGAGGGAATGACGCGAGTACATCAGGGAAAGGCAATGGCGGATAGGCTCCCCCGCCGACATATGTCCTCTAGAGTTGTGAGGGATCTAGAACCCCCTACCCCTACCCTGCCTGCGGAGAAATGCATGCAACTGGAGGCCCCGTAGAAAGTCCAGGGGAGGGGAGGTGACCCCATCTCCTGCACAAGAGGCAAGCGTTCCATCTGCTCGTAGGAAGTCAGTTATGTAGAGCCTACCACTCACCCGAAGGTGCTGAAAGGACGGATCAACCAGGCCCCACTCAAATTCCGGGTTGTTCAAAATTGGAATCTTAGGGGAGGGAGAGGGGAGGGAGATAGCAAAGTACGCTGGAAGGCCTCCCTAACTGACACCAGAGTGCCCCCCAGGGTCGGGTGGTCCAAAATGGACCACGGGAGGGGGGGAGGGTATCCATGGCCAACTTCTGGCCGTACCGGAATCCTCCATCTCCATAGCTATCCAGTGTTTCGCCTCCATGTGGCAGAACCAGTCCACCAGCCTGGTAAGGTGTGTTGCCCTGTAGTATGACTTCATATCTGGTAAACCCACGCCACCCCGTCGCTTGGCCAGGTAAAGCGTAGGGAGTCTGATGCGTGGCCACCTGTGGGACCACACAAATTCCCAGAATAAGGTGTCTAATCTTTTAAAGAAGGTAGGCGGGAGACAGATGGGGATGGCCTGCATGACATATATTACCTTCGGCAGAGATGTCATCTTCAGGGCGTTACACCTACCAAACCAGGTGAGCGTGCGGGAGTGCCACAGCAGTAACTCCGCTTTCAGGCAGGCCAAAAGGGGGACATAGTTCGCAGCTAGGAGTGAAGTGACATCTGCGGTGATCTCCACTCCCAGGTAGCGTATGGACTGACCCGCCCAGTGCAGGGGATACTTAGAGCTCAGCTGATCCGCCTCATCCCGGCCCACAGTGATGTTGAGCACTGAGGACTTGGACTATTTGAAAGTTAGAAAGGGAGCCATATTCGTTAAGCAGCTGGAGGACCCTGGGAAGCGACGAATGTGGGCTCAAGAGAAAAAAATGAGGTCGTCCGCGAAGGCGGCCACCTTATGCCCCCTCGAGAGTTTGGAGTATCCCATCACCCCGGGACCAGCCCTCACCTTGCACAAAAAAGGTTCCAGGGTCAGGATGAAGATCAGGGGGGACAAGGGGCACCCCTGTCTGGTCCCATTGCAGATGTCGAAGAAGGCCGACCGAGTCTCGTTCACCTTAACCACAGCTGATGGCGTGGAATACAAGGCCAGGATCCACCCCAGCTTTGACAGTCCAAGGCCAATATGCTTCAGCGTGGCCCACAAGAACCAACTGACCCGGTCGAAGGCCTTCTCCGCATCAGTGGACACCAGGAGGAGGGGCTGCTTACTCTTTTGCGCTGCATGGATTAGATTAAGCACCCGGATGGTGTTTTCCCTCCCGTAAGGGGACGAATCCTGCCTGGTCCCAGTGCGCCAAATCTGGCACATGTGGGAGCAGCATAGTCGCCAGGACTAGAGTTGAGCGAAACCGGACTGTAAAGTTCGGGTCCGTACCGAACTTTGGGGTGTCCAGGACCTGGACCCCAACCCGGACATTTAAAAAAAAGTCTGGGTTCGAGTTTGGGGTTCTGGTATTTGATTCCAAGTGTTGAATAGCTGCCAAGGGCAGCCAATCAACAAGTGTTTCACTGGTTTTCCCTTAGAAGCCATCACAGCCATGCCTACTAATGGCATGGCTGTGATTGGCCAGTGCATCATGTGACACAGCCTCTATATGGGGCTGGAGTCACCGTGCTGCATGTCATATGCTCTCAGGATGGTTTAGGGAGAGGATGCTGCTGGCTATGTGAGGGACAGAAAATCATTGATTTTAGAACAATAATATGGCTCTCTATGCGGCTGGAAGAAACTTTCCCTATAGAACTTCGAGATGATTTTAGAACATTAATATGGCTCTCTATGCGGCTGGAAGAAACTTTCCTTATAGAACTTGGAGATGATTTTAGAACAATAATATGGCTCTCTATGCGGCTGGAAGAAACTTTCCCTATAGAACTTGGAGATGATTTTAAATCATAATTTCTTGCACAAAAATTAAAAAAACAGTGTTGGTTACCTCCTCCACCTCCATTTTCACATCCACCTCCATTTTTGATTTTTTTTCCTGGGTCCAGATGAAGAGCCCACAGGGGAGACAAGACAACAGAACAGTCTTACCAGGATCCCGGATGGGCAGGTCCCCTAGATAGTAGGTCGCTGCCAGGGTGTCTCTCTGCTCTGGGTCCTAGACTGGGGCCATCGCGGCCACCGCGGCCGTGGCAGGGGAGGTAGTGCCATTCCCTGGTCAATGAGGAACTTGTGCCAGTTTGGGATTTCGATGGCCGGTTTACAGAGGAACTGAAAGAGATCAGGCAACTGCTCCGGGGATCAGAGAAAGAATTCCACTCCATCCTTCTCCACTAGGAGGTGAAAGGGATGCCCCCATCTAAACGTGGCATCTGAGTCCCTGAGCAGGTCCAGCAGAGGACGCAGGAGACCCCTCATGACACGGGTCCGGCGGGAGACATCTGGGTAGATACGGATGCTGGCTCCATCAAAATCCAATGAGCCTTTCGCCCAGGCTTGTCTGACAATGTCCTCTTTAATGTTGAAAAACGTGGACCCGATAGGGGACATCCCTAGGTGGGTCAGGAGGATCTGTATCCCGGGAGGGGGTACGGGTGCCCGGTACTCTGTGGACCTGGTCCAGTTCCATATTCGTGGTGGGAGGCTTATCCAGGTATTGGTTGAGGATGGCCATCACCGTAGCTTTCAAAGCAGGTCCCCTAGTCGTCTCCGGGATATCCCAGAGGCGGAGATTATTTCACCGACTGTGGTTTTCCCCGTCGTCCAGACGGATGTGGACGTTGATAAGGTGGTGGTGGAAGGCCTGCTGATCCGACTCCAGGGCCGACAGCCGGGCCTCCGTTGCATTAGCTGACGAGTTTAGTCACCCGTTCCTCTACACCGTCCACCTGATTATGGAGGTCGTGCAGCTCCCTAGTAAGAGCATTCACTATAGAGGATGCCATTGCCTGAAGATCCTGTCTAGTGGGCAGGGAGGCAACAAGGTGACGGATGGAGCCATCCACGTGGCCCTCCGTCCTGGCCAGGAACAGAGTTGGTCCAGAGTCCTCCAGGGGCAGCTCAGAGGACAGGATGGGTGAGTTCTGGCTCCCCGGCCATGGATGGTCGTCGCCCGCTGGTCTGGAACCCAGATCTGGCTGTATGCTTTTCTTGCTGGTGGATGCCGCGGCCCCAGCGGCAGCAGCACGCGGTGGCGCCATCTTGGCAGGCAGGGCCGGAGAGGGGAGACCGTGGTTCCGCAGAAAGTATTGCGTTATCTCTGGACCCCTGGGTTCCCTGGAGGCAGCTGAGGTCTTGCGGCATGTGATAGAGACTCCACAACCAGGCCTGCAGAAGGTAGTTCAGGTCCCATCTCCCAGAGCTCCAAAACGTGCTTCCTCACAGCCTGGGGCCCTCCGGTAAATAAATTGGGGTTTGCTGGGCAGCATTTGTTTTAGGATAGAATCTTTGGACCAATTTTTTGTAATACTTTTTTCTACAAGCTTATATTGCTTATTAACCACTTCAGCCCCGGAAGGATTTCCCACTTTAGGACCAGAGCACTTTCTGCGATTCTGCACTGTGTTGCTTTAACTGACAATTGCGCGGTCATGCAATGTTGTACCCTAACAAAATTTGCATCCTTTTTTTCCCACAAATAGAGATTTCTTTTGGTGGTATTTTATCACCTCCGCGTCATTTCTAATTGCCGCTATAAACAAAAGAAGAGCGACAATTTTATAAAAAAAACAAAATTTCTTATTTTTACTAAAATACAAATCCAAAAAAATATATATAAAAAACATTTTTTTCCATCGGTTTTGGCCGATTTAGATTTTTCCTCATATTTTTGGTAAAAAAAAAATCACAATTGGCGTTTATTGATTGGTTTGCGCAAAAGTTGCCATGTTTACAGACGATGAGAATTAATTTCTGGGGTTTTTATTTTTTTTTTATTTTTTCCAAGTAATGGCAATTTTTAGCGGTACTGCGATATTGTAGCGGACATTTCGGACCATTTTGACACTTTTTTGGGACCATTGGCATTTATACAGCGATCAGTGCTATAAAAATGCACTGATTAACGTATAAATGCCATTGGCAGTGAAGGGGTTAACCTGCAGGGGGCACTCTAAGGGTTAAATGTGTTCCCTGGGTGTGTTCTAACTGTGTGTGGGCTGCCCTGGCTGGGGGAAGGGGGTGATCACGGCTTCCATATAGAGGAGGCCTGTGATCACCGCCCTTCCCCCTCTATGAGAACGGAGATTCGTGTTTACTTACACGGACTTCCATTCTCTCACTGTGGGGGGGCCATCGCGGGTAGCCGGCGGCGATCCAGTCCGTCCTACCTGCTCCTTGCCCCCCCCCTGGACACAGTGAGCACTCTGGCACCTCCGGCGGCGCGAGCGTTGTCAGCACTAGTTATCGCAGCTGCCGTCATATGGCGGCGGTTTGTGATAACGAGCCACTCTGTCGCCGTCAGACTGCGGTCGGTGGTCGGCAAGTGGTTAAACCCTGTGATGAATAGGCATTTTATAGTTTTGTTTTCCTTCACTCCTTGTTTGCAGTAAGATGTTACGATCTAAATTTCCAACAGCATCTTTTACTTTTACCAGGTTTTCCTTAGCATATCCCTTATCCATGAATCTCTGTACCAGAATATCTGTTTGCTCAATGTAATCTGCATTGGATGTGCAGTTCCTCCTAATACGCGTGAACTGACCTTTGGGAACGGCTACCTTCCATTTTGGATGATGACAGATACTCATTGGAATGTAGCCGTTCCAGTCAGTACTTTTGAAATGAGTCCTGGTACTCAGCCCATCTCCATCTTTGAAGATGTGTAGGTCCAGGAAATTGGCATGTTGTTTATGCATATTTATTGTGAATTTGATCCCATAGATGTTATCATTGATGTAGTTGATAAATTCACCTAGGGTCTCTACTGACCCCTGCCATACAATAAGGATATCATCTATGTACATTTTGTACATTATGAGGTCTGGCCATGGTTTACCATAAATAATCTCACTTTCCCACTTATTAAGGAAAATGTTGGCTATGCTGGGGGCATATTTAGCCCCCATCGAAACTTCTTTTATTTGGTTAAAATGCTGCCCCCCATACCAAAAGAAGGTATTGCTCATAGCCAACCTTAAACACTGTAAGGTAAACTCCCTTTGCTTTCTTTTCAGGACTGTGTGTTGGTTAAGTGTCAATCTCACTGCATCTATGGCATCTAGATGTCGAATGTTGGTGTACAGTGACTCAATGTCAACTGTAACTGAAATACTATCTTCGTCAATTTTGACATCTTTACTGTGCTTCGAGTAGGAGGGGCTTTTTCCAGCTATAGGTTTAAGAAAGGTGTCAATATACTCTCCTATCCTGGAAAATAATGAATTAATGCCGCTTAGGATAGGTCTTCTAGGCGGCTTTTCTACATTCTTGTGTATTTTCGGTACCTGGGAAAATACAGGCACAATCGGGGCATCTGGAATCAGGTACCTTTTTTCCTTTGTATTGAGTATGTGGTTGTCCCCAGCTTGGTTGACCAATTCCTGTAATTGCATTTTCAAATCTTTTGTGGGATCTTTATTAATTTTCTAATATGTACTTTCATCACTGAGAATCCATCCCATCTCTGCATCATAATCTGCTTTATTTAGCATCACAATACCCCCTCCTTTATTCGCTGGGCGGATCACGATATCTTTCCTTTTCTCTATGGCCCTAATACTCCTCCAAACATATTTATTTTGATGTTCATTATATGTTGAGTTTTTCTAATGTCCGCTTCAACCATCTTTTTAAACACTTCTATATAGTGATGGGAAGGTGTTTTTGGATTATACATGGAGCCATATCCCCCCAATCCCCGACGGGAGCGTATGGACCCAAATGCACGAAACAACGCATACTGGGATGCAGAGGAGGGAAGTCAAACAAAAAGAAAAAGGGAAAAATAGGAGAAGGTATCTTCAACCTTAGCAATGCCACATTAACAGATCAAGAGCTGATTATTTTAGAGAAGGGATTGAATATTCAGGGGCAATTTGCCACCCAGGAAACGGTCGATTCCACCACACAACAGTCCAAATATACACATACAGGACTTCGCAACAAGTCCGTGTATAACCCAGAAACACCTTCCCGTTACTATATAGAAGTGTGTAAAAAGATGGTTGAAGCGGACATTAGAAAAATCTCAACACATAATGAACATCAAAATAAATATGTCTGGAGGAGTATTAGGGCCATAGAGAAAATTAAGGATATCATGATCCGCCCAGCGAATGAAGGGGGGGGGGGGAGTTTGTGGTGCTAAATAAAAGGGATTATGATGCAGAGATGGGATGGATTCTCAGTGATGAAAGTACATGTTAGAAAAAGAATAAAGATCTCACGAGAGATTTGAAAATGCAATTACAGGAATTGGTCAACTAAGCTGGGGACAACCATATACTCAGTAAAAAGGAAAAAAGGTACCTGATTCCAGGTGCCCCGATTATGCCTGTATTATATCATCCCATGCAGATTACATTGAGCAAACAGATATTCTGGTACAGAGATTCATGGATAAGGAATATGCTAAGGAAAACATGGTAAAAGTAAGAGATGCTGTTGGAAATTTAAATCGTAACATCTTACTGCAAACAAGGGGTGAAGGAAAACAAAAATATAAAATGCCTGTTCATCACAGGGTTTAATAAGCAATATAAGCTTGTACAAAAAAAGTATTAGAAAAAATTGGTCCATCTTGTCCAAATATTATATCCTAAAACAAATGCTGCCCAGCAAACCCCAATTAATTTACCGGAGGGCCCCAGGCCTACGAACTAGATTGGTTAAAAATATACCTGACCCCCCAAAAAACAACCAACCACCATGTTTGATCTGAAAGGGTTTTACAGATGTGGTAGGTGTGGCCCATGCAACAATACCAAAAAAGGACCTAGGAAACGTACCTCCTTTATGTCTCACCAAACATATAATCAGTACCCCATTCATAAATTTATCACATGTAGCACCAGGTACGTCACCTATGTGATGGAATATACCTGTGACTACCAGTATGTGGGGACGACATCCAATACATTATCTAAACATATTAGTAAACACATCACAAACATACGTAATGGGTTCCTTAAGCACAGTGTGTCAAACCATGTTAGGGTGGCACATAGTAGGGACCCTAGTGCTTTGTCCTTCTATGTCATTGATAAGGTCGATAAGCATTGGAGGGGAGCCAATATGATACAAAAAATCTCACAACATGAAACCTGATGGATATTTGAGCTTGAGACCTTGACCCCCCAAGGGTTAAATGTCAAAATCAATTTAAATTGCTTTATTACAGATTGTTAATTTCACACCTTATTTTTATAATTTATTCTTTTACAAATTTATTTATTTTTAATCCCCTTTTTTTCACATTTTTTCTCACAATATCTATCACACATTGTCATTTATTGCACACAAGTCAATCCATATTTAGTGTTGAGACTCACCCTGAGGTGCGAATATCAGGGCAGAAGGAGGGATGTTGGCCATCTTGCACATGTGCAGAGGAGTTCAGGCAGGTTGAGTAAAAAAAAAAAAAAGCCTTGTTGTGTTAGAAATCGATCCCTTCTGGTCAGACAGTCCTGCCCCCCTTCCCTGATATTCCTGCCTCAGGACTATTCCCAGCATGTTTGGTCCATTGGTGGCACTGGTGAACGCCTCCATTTTAATAAAAAAGACTGGCAGCTCTAGTGAAGCATGGTCACTCGCTGAGGGTAAGAAACAAGAGGCGGAGCCGGCTGACAATAGCTCCATTTCTTTCCCTCAGCAAGTGAACATGCTTCATGAGAGAGGGTCTTTTGTAATGGCGACAGAGACTCTGCTGGGGTCACCTGATATAAGGGGCACTCTGACTGCTGGGGACACCTGATGTAAGGGGCACTCTGACCGCTGGGGACACCAGATGTAAGGGGCACTCTGACTGCTGGGGACACCTTGATGTAAGGGGCACTCTGACTCCTGGGGGCACCTGATGTAAGGGGCACTCTGACCACTGGGGACACCTGATGTAAGGAGCACTCTGACTGCTGGGACACCCTGATGTAAGGGGCACGCTGACTGCTGGGGACACCTGATGTAAGGGGCACTCTGACCACTGGAGACACCTGATGTAAGGGGCACTCTGACTGCTGGGACACCTGATGTAAGGGGCACGCTGACTGCTGGGGACACCTGATGTAAGGGGAACTCTCACTATTGGGGACACCCTGATGTAAGGGGCACTCTGACTGCTGGGGAAACATGATTTAAGGCAAAGCTGAACGCTGGGGACACCCTGATGTAAGGATGCACTCTGAATGCTGGGGGCACCCTGATGTAAGGAGGC
>BLSH010212355.1:1418536-1430453 GCA_018402905.1 Glandirana rugosa
CTACAGGTTCATGCAGGGTACGTGTCGAAGGACCGACTACTTACGGCAGATGTGCAAGCATTAGCGGCAATATGAAAAGCGACAGACTAAAAAGAAGTGTTCTTCATTGAAGAGTCCGGGTCCGGGTCCCGGACACCCCAAAGTTCGGTACGGACCCGAACTTTACAGTCCGGGTTCGCTCAACTCTAGTCTCAAACCTTCTTACACAGTCATTTGGAGTGATGAGCATTTTGGCCACAACCATAAATGCTTAATTTGGAGAGGAGTCAACAAGGCCTGTGAAACATAGAGGTGGATTGCTGATGTTTTGAGGATGTGTGAGCTACAAAGGCACAGGAAATGTGGTCAACATTGATGGAAAGATAAATGCAGTATGTTATCAAAAAATACTGCAGGAACATTTGCATTCATCAGCCAGGAAGCTGTGCATGGGACGTACTTGGACATCCAACATGACAAAGATCCAAAACACAAGGTCAAGTCGACCTCTCATTGGCTACAGCAGAATAAAGTGAACGTTCTGGAGTGACCATCTCAGTCTCCTGACCTCAATATCATTGAGCCACTCTGGGGAGATCTCAAACGTGCAGTTCATGCAAGACAGCCCACGAATTTCCAGGAACTGGAGGCTTTTTGCCAAGAGAGCTTTACCATCTGAGAAAATAAAGAGCCTCATCCACATATACCACAAAATATGTCAAATTATACAATGGGGGAAAGGGGAACAGGAACAAGGGAAAGGGAAGGGGGGGAGGAGAGAGGGAAAATACTTCAAGCTATCATTCATGTTAAAGGGGGCAATACACGGTATTAAAAACTGGGGTATGTAAACTTTTGATCAGGGTCATTTGGGTAGTTTCTGTTGTCATTATGATTTAAAAGAGTCAACACAATTGATTGATAATAAATGGCTTCAGCCAAACACTAACCATGGCTAAAAGAAAAGTTCTTGTGTTATCATTCATATTCTCTGAAAAATGGCCAAGAAATCATAAATTCTGCCAGGGTATGTAAACTTATGAGCACAACTGTAGGATAACATGATGAGGAGTTTATTGACTGTAGGAAAAAATGTCTGAAGCTAAAAACAGCAGCTGTAAAAACGTCCAGGCCTGAAGCTGAAGGTGTTTATTATTGTTAATATTTAATGAAAAAATTGTCTGGAGGGAAAAATATTTTTGTAAGGTTTTCCAGAATTACCGTTTTGCAAATCATGCCATTCTAGCAATCTGTATAACTGAACACTTTCTTCACAGGCAATATAATTTGGCTGGGTATTCTCCCACTTATCTTTTGAACTACACATGACATTTTGACTTATCTCTGTGGGGTTGATTTACTAAAACTGAAGCATGCAAAATCTGATGCAGCTCTGCATAGAAACCAATCAGCGTCCAGGGGTTTTTTTCTGTCAAAGCTTTATTGAACACGCTCATGTTAGAAGTTGATTGGCTACCATGTACAGCTTCACCACATTTTGCACTTTTCAGTTTTAGTAAATCAACTCCAGTGTGTTTCCATCTCCAAATGTTTTAAAACATTTTAACCCTTTCGTCTTTATTAAAACAAAATACACAGACCAGACTGAACATAACGCTATAGCTAATTTGGCTAAATCATTTTACCATTTTTTTATGGATTGCAACACTTTTCATATGGTACATCATTTCAATAAAGCCACTGTGTATGCGTTTTTATTATAAACTGTTAAATTGGCAAAAATGTAAAAACACTTTACACTTGACAGCTTAAGGCCCATACACACGATGCAAAATTTGGATGGGAATTGTCGTTCGACAGCCTGTTGTCCGAAATTCTTACCGTTAGTATGCTGATTTGGACAGCGGATTCGACATTTGACATTTTTCGTCAGACAAAAGCTGGATGTGCAGACCACTAAATTTTTGTCTGTCGACAACGGCACTTCCGATTTTCAGATGGTGTGTACAGAAATCAACACACAAAAGTCGAAAACACAAGCACTGCATGTTCGGAATCAAGGAACGAGCCTGAAGTATTCAGTCATGTAAACTGGCTATCATAATCCAGAATTAACATTCGTGAAGCGGCAATTGAAATTACGAAATGCAGCACACATCATCATCTTTTTAATGTCTTATTAATAGGGAAATTAGCAGAAGTGGCCCAAAGGGTGAGGCACCAAAAATTAACTTCCTCTTTATACTCTCCTAGTACGTCACTACGTTCATCTTTGTCGAATGCCAATTTTCGCATAGTCAGTACGCGTTACAAAATCATGGACGCTTTTGAAAAAAATCTGAAGCGCGGCCGTACTACACATGAGCCGTGTGTACGAGGCTTTAGAAATACTTTTTTTTTTAATCCCTTGACACCAGCTCCTGATGCCCATTTTAACCTCCCTGGCGGTTTTCCCAAGTGTGGCTCAGGGTGAATTTCCATTACAAATAGCAGAAACCCCGAGCCACACTCGGGATCGCATCACTGGATCCAGGCAATGTTACTTACCTTGTCTCCTGTTTCAACGATGTCCCCCCGTTGTGTCTGCAGGCCTTGTCTTCTGCCCAATGCCCCTTTGTGCCGGGCTCTGTTCCCTGCGAGCGTTGCGTTGCACGGGGTGGAGCCTGGTGGCAAATTCAAAAAGTGAAACACACACAACACATAAAGTACACTGTAATCTGTAAGATTACATTACTGTATGAAATCATTTCACATCCCTTTTGTCCCTAGTGCTTTGTCCAGTGCCCTGCGTGCACTTTTATATTATATATGCCATTCTTTCTGCCTGGAAACTTGAGAATGTATATGGCATCCAAAAAGCGTCCCTTTCAGTCAAAAGTGTTTTTTGACCAGCTAGAAAACAGCAATAGTAAATAAGAATCACTTGCAGAATTGAGTGATACTGATTTGTGATGAAATTTATCATCAGACACCAAAAGTGACGACAGCGACATTTCTGCAACTGAGCAAATTTCAGTGTTTTTGACTTGATTACATTATTGAATACATTTTTATTATTATTATATTATTATTTTTGATAATTATTTATAGTTATTTATTATATTATATATTTTTTTCATATATATTATAATTTATGATTTCGTTATTTCAAACTTTATCATACCCGGGATGTCTACTAGATTCTTGTCATAAGCACTTGCCAACCGTCAACCGCAGGTTGACGACGACAAAGTGGCTCTATATCGCAAACCCCGTCACACGAGGGCGGCTGCGAGATTGTGCACTGTGAGCGTGCGCGCGCTGCCGGAGACGCGCCCACGCGCTCACTGTGTTCGGGGGGGCCAGGGAGCAGGTGCGGCGGACTCGATCGCCGCCGGCTACCCACTATGCCCCCCCCGCAGTGAAAGAACGGAGGTCCGTGTAAGTAAACACGGACCTCCATTCTGTGAGAGGGGGAAGGGCTGTGATCACAGCCTTTCTCTACATGGAAGCTGTGATCACTTCCCTTCCCCTGCTAGGGCAGCCCCCATACAGTTAGAACACGCCCAGGGAACACAGTTAACCCTTAGAGCGCCACCTGCAGGTTAACCCCTTCACTGCCAATGGCATTTAAATCAGCCAAAACCGATGAAAAAAATGTTTTTTTATATTTTTTTTTGGATTTGTATTTTAGCAAAAAGTAAGAAATTTGGGTTTTTTTGCAAAATTGTCGCTCTTCTTTTGTTTATAGCGGCAATCAGAAATGACGCAGCGATGATCAAATACCACCAAAAGAAAGCTCTATTTGTGGGAAAAAAAGGACGCAAATTTTGTTTGGGTACAACGTCGCACGACCGCGCAATTGTCAGTTAAAGCGACGCAGTGCCGAATCGCAAAAAGTGCTCTGGTCCTAAAGTGTGAAATCCTTCCGGGGCTGAAGTGGTTAAGTGAGTTATTCCTAAGAATTATAGGCCTTCAATATAAAACGCCAAATTTCTATGCAAAAAAATGTACAGTTTTGAGACGCAAAAATCTGACACATTATACCGTCAGGGAGGTTAAGGACTTTAAAATGCTGGGAGGTGGGATGGGGCTTTTGGCCATGCGACAGATGTAATTGGCTGTCACGGCGGTCACATGATCTGTTTCCATGAGCTGATGGGCACTGTGTCAGGGGCGCACACTGTGTGCGCTTTCAGCATGGCTCTATCAGCGCTATTGCACGCAAATATGTGGCCAGTCCACACCAACAGGTTAATTAATGAGTTTTGTTGTTGTGGTTTGCTAAGCGGGAAGGGTGGTTTAAGAAACAAACCTATGCGATCAGCTTGGTTGGCTCTCTTAGTGTGGGCCTGTAAAGACCTGTTGTGGTGATAGTGAGGCATTTGAATGTATTTTTGTAAAAATCCTTATTTGCATGCTGAGTTATCAGGCAATGGCTTGTTTCTTTATTTAGATGGTCTTCATCTTTTCTACAGCACACAATTAGCAAGTAATACTATAAACCCTATGAAAATTCCTTTGTACCTAAAACCTCAGTACCCTTTCCCTAACCTTATTTAAAGAGGATGCTTCCATATCCTTTGGACTTTCTTACGGTTGTGTTACCAGGCCATGTTACAAAATTACTGTGATGAAAATCAAAACTAGAATGCCCTACTGCAGGAATCATGATGTTGATTTATACGCACAGCTGCCATTAGACTATAGAGTACATCAATCAAGTGCCTTTAGAGAATAGGATGCATAGTATTTGAACTACATAAAGTCTTTTAAATCCACTTAGTTCCCAGCTGCTGGATTTACCCGGAGTCCAGGGGGACAAGACTATACACAAATGCAAATAAAAACTAAACCAAAATAAGTGCTTTCTACTCTTTCCATAGGCATAGGTCTATGAGAAAACGATGGTAAAAAAAGTTCTGACTCCAAAATTTGCAATCTTCTAGGTAGCATGACTTGACTGTGTAAATTGTGATTCAGACAAGCTTAACTTAACCACTTGCTTACTGGGCACTTAAACCCCTTTGCTGCCCAGGCCAATTTTCAGCTTTCAGCACTGTCACTCTTTGAATGACATTTTTTCAAACAAATAGAGCTTTCCTTTGGTGGTATTTAATCACTACTGGGATTTTTATTGTTTGCTAAACAAACAAAAAAGCCTAAAAATTAAAAAAAAAAAAAAAAAAAAACTATTTCCATAGTTTGTTATAAAATTTTGCAAACATGTAATTTTTCTCCATCACTGATGTGCGTTGATGAGGCTGCACTGGTGGGCACTAATAGGCTTCATTGATGGGCACTTATAAGGCGGCACTGATGGGTACTGATAGGTGGCACTGATGGGCACGGGTGAGGCGGCACTAGTGGTGGGCACTTATCAGGAGGCACTGATGAGGATGCACTGATAGGTGGCACTGATGGGTACTGATAGGTGGCACTGAAGGGCACTGATAGGTGGCACTGAAAGGCACTGATTGGTGGCACTGATGGATACTTATAGGCACTGGTAGGTGACAAGGATAGGCAGTACTGATAGGTGGCACTTATGATGAGGCACTGATGGGCACTGGTTAGCAGCACTGATGGGCACTAATAGGTGGCACTGGTGGGCACTGGTTAGGCACTACTTAGCAGTAGTTGGTGTCTGTGGGAGGGACAAATGTCTCGTTTACACAGGCCGGTAATTGGCTTGTGTAATCTCATGGACTTGCTGATCACAGAGTTTGCCGCAGTTGGCACGCAGGCAGCACATGCACAGGAGGAGGTACATGGACACCCTACCGGCAATTTAGGCCCGCACTGTAGCCATCTTTTGGCTATAGCGCGCGGAGGGGGGGGGGTTAAATATAATAATTAAATAACTTAAATATTTTAGGCATTCCAATTCAGAGGATCTCCGCCCCTCCGACTGTCCCCCTTTTTCTCTTTTAAGGGGAACAAGGTGGGAGATTATGAAAACAGAATGGGGACTTAGGATATGCACAGTTTTATGTTTGTTTGTTGTTTTGTTTTTTACTCTATTTGTGTGGCGAGTATGTGATAGGCTTCTTTCACACTGCCGCGACTTGAAACTTGCACGATTTTTAAACGATTTTGACGTGATTTTGACGTGATTTCATGGAATGCCTGTGCAAACTTGAGGTCTATGGACCTCAACTCACATGAAAGTTTGACCAAAGTAGTGCAGGGACTACTTTGATGTCGGCACGACTTGAAGTCATACATACATGAATGGTTGTCATTGGAAATAATGGGGAACGATTTGTCATGCGACTTTGCGGTCTAAATAAAACAAAAAAAATAAATAAACAAACTGTGAGTGAGGATATATGTACACTGCCCTGTACTTTAACAGCAAGCATTCTGTCCTTACACATTTGATTATGTGTGCTGAAAATCAATTTCTGTCCATTCTTACAGTGGTAGCAAAGGCTTAAATGATCAGGCTTTAAGCCTTTGCCACCCCCCCCACCCCGCCCAGGACTTTTTTCAACTGGAGCTTGGTGGAATTTAGTTCCACCACCTCTGGCTCAGGCCTTCTGCTCCCTGCTCATCACTATCACTTGTAAACACAGAAGTCCAGGTGACAGCTTGTCTCCCAATGGCTTCCACAGATTTCATCTCCTGAATGGCTCCCGCTGAGTGCAGGATGGGGACAAGAGAGATGCAGGTGCTGGGGTGCAATGCAGATGCCAACACCCCCAGTGGATGATCTCCCTGCAAGTGACAGGTGGAGCCAACTATAGTGTGTGGGGAGGTACTAGAGCCAGCTAGGGGCTTCAACTTAATACAGGAGCACAAGTAAGACAGGTGGAAGATGGTGGAGCATTTAAGGTGGTGGGGAGAAGATGTGGGCAGTGGAGGGGGTGGGGGTTACATGCAAAGGTCAGAGCTAAAGAGGCCTGAAAGTGAGATGTGGATGGGGGATGCAGAGGTAAGCAGCTATGGAAGAAGGCTGAACTCTGCAATCTGCATCCAGCAAACCCCTGAGCTCTGCACTATGTGTGCAGTGCACACCTGAACTCTGCACTCTATGTGTAAACCCCCCCCAAACTCTGCACTCTGTGTGTAGTCCTCCCCTTCTGAGCTCTGCACTGTGTGTAAACCCCCCTCCTGTATTCTGCACTCTGTGGTAAACCCTCCACCAAAACTCTGCACTCTCTGTGTAGCCCTCCCTTCCTGAACTCTGCACTCTGTAGGTAATGCACTCCTGGTATTTAATGCCCCTTTAGGCCCCTCCCACTGTTTGTGAAAGTTGACCACACCCACTATTTGATGCGGTTTGGAGGGTGTGTGTGGGGAGGTAGGGAACTGGTGAAAGAAGGGTTTTGGGGGGTCATGGTTGAGTTCCTGTACCTATTTCATGAGGAAAAAAAGCCCTGCCTATACACATGCTGCATACATTTGCTAAAAATATCAGTGTAAATACCTATTTTTTTACACTTCTTAGGTGCAGTCATGTGATTGCAAAGCTCCCAGCCCCTATGTCAGTACGCAACTGGTGGGAGGGAACACCAACAATGGATACAGCATTGGAAACCGGTGCAAGACAGCACGGTCTCTGATTTCAGCCCTGTTGTTGACTCAACCTTATGCCAAGGTTAGGCAACATTTGGTCAAAGTGTTTTGGCCATAGTCCTCTTCTGGGTCACAGGTAGACATGTGCAATTCTTTTCGTTCTGAATTAATTTTTCAACAAATTTGTTCATTTGGAAATATTCAAATTAACCAGTTTAACAAATGTTTCCAAAATTCGAAAATCTGAAAATGAGAAAATATGACAATTCAAAAATTCAGAAATTCGGTAATGTGAAAATTCAAAAATTCAAAAATCTGAAATAATAACTAACTAACTAATAATAACTATTACTAACTATTAAATTGTAGGTATTGGAATTTCCTTTCAAATTTGGTTGTTAGTGAACAAATATACAAATTTATCCGAAGTTGCAAATTATCCAAAATAATGAATGATGCATCTAAACGAATGGAACATAACGGATTAATAATAATAATAAATAATAATAAAAATGTTTTTTATTATTATTTATTATTATTAATTTGTTATGTTCCATTTGTTTAGGTGCTGCATTCATTATTTCGGATAATTCGCAACTTCAGATAAATTCATATTCTTTATGTTCACTAATAGCCAAATTTGAAAGGAGATACCAATACTAATAATTTAATAGGCAGTTATTATTTCAGATTTTCAAATTTTTGGATTTTCGTTCTTATTTTCGGATTTTCGAATCTTCCAATTTCCAGATTTTCAAATTTTCGAAATTCCAAATTTCCAAATTGTCAAATTTTTGAATTATCCGATTTCAAAATTCACATTTATCCACCGTTACGAATTTATTCGAAATAACGAATTTTGATCATAACGAATGACCCGAAAAATGAAAAATAAACCCTGAATGAAACGAAAATGAAAATGAATGAATTTTTCAGCAGTGCACATATCTAGTCACAGAAGTGCACATATTTCCAGATTGTATCGATAGTGAGCTAAAGCCCACTGTCGATTGACATCACAGAGCTGACTCTTTAATGTCAGGATCAACCCATATGCCTGACTGACAGCTGGTTCAGCCTCACAGCATGCAGATGGGAGCCTGAGCCAGCTGCGTCTGCCCCCTGAACAGCCTGACACTTCAGTGAGCACTGGAGGGGCAGAGCAGAGTATGATGACTATCACTCACCACTCTCTACTCAGTGAAGACTGAGAAATGTGTGATCAATGCTGCAGCCACATAGGTGAGTATGTGTGTTTATTTTTTTTTTTTTTAATTTCCCACACTTCTCCTTTAAAACGCTTGCTGCTTGCCTGGAATTGGCTTACACATTTTTAAATCACAGAACTGTTGTAAATAATTGTCAAAAAGTGTCACAGCTCCTTAGCTCTATATTTATGGAGCCATTAAATCAGCCAAAGTAGTTGATAGATCTATAGGCAGACCAATGGCTAATTGAAGGAGCACACATGGCATTGGCTGCAATTGCAAAGCAGTGATTTAGAATTGTCAATGGGCAACAGGAATTGCAGTTGCTGCCAGGAACTCCAGGTATGAAAGTGCATGTAATCCAGCATTTATTTTAGTGCATACAGATTTCTTAAGCAATTTTTGTGAATCAATTGCAAAGTTTCTTACTTGGAGATTACTTTTTAGATTAACTTTACAATAACAGCAGTGTTGTCAGCCTGCCATGGCAGCTCCTTTGATCTGTAGTTGGGCTGCCTATTTTATAGACCCGAAGTATTTGAATTGGCCAACTGAAAGAGAACACATGGCAAGATGACAACACTGCTGGAAATCCCAAGGCAGTAGCTTAGCATTAATAAATATAAACGTGTAGTGCTACAATCTAAAAGAATCTAAATATCCTTAAAGTGCATAAGTGCAACCATGAAATAATAAAAAGTTCAATCATATAAAAAGTGCTGTGTGCAGATAAATGCACAACTCATAAAGTGCATACAGTATCACTCTATAGCTAGAATGATATGGCAATAATAAATGAAGTGCTAATAAAGTTCAAATGTATTGTCCATAGGTTAAAAATACAACGTCTTAGAGGACGAAACGTGTTGGGCATCGCCAATCCCAGGTGATTGTGTCCCCCCCTGTTTACTGACATGTTATGAGCTCAATTTTCACTTTATGCACTTTAAGGATATTTAAATTGTCTTAGATTGTAGTGCTACACGTTTATATTTATTCATGTTTGCACAATTTTTATGTTTGATTGTTGTGAGGGCAGCTACAAAACGAATAGTTGTTTTTTCACAGAGCGCGGTGTATCACTAATTTATTAGTAGCTTAGCACTGTCAGCATGTAACAGGGACTGTTATTACTTTAAAAGATTCACAAAAAAAGCTTTTTTGGCCATACTTCTCCTATGGGTAAGAGGAATACACTGAGTTCTGCGCTCCTGTGACCCAGCTTCAGCTGACAGTGGGCTTATAGCTGACTATCAGCTGAATCTGACATCACAGAGCCAGTCCAGCCTCTGCAGAGATTCCAACAATAATGTTGGGATCCATCCAGCTAACTCAGGCTCTCAACACTCCTCTGAAAGCCTGAGCCTGCTCCCACTCCCTCCACAGCCCCGCATTCCAGTGAGCAATGAATGGGGCAGACCACAGAGTGGTGACTGACAGTGACAGTCACCACTCTCTCCTCACTAAAGACTAAGAACCAAGCAATCAGTGGTTATTGATCACTCTGTTCTTTTAAAGCAGAACTACAAATACGCTAGGTAGAAAAATATTTTTTCCTCTTGCACTTTATTTATTGTGTACACTGCATGGTGCATACACCATGGAGTGTACATTCCCATCTTCTGTAAAATGATAATAATTGAACTGGGCGAAGCAGGGGATGGAGTGGCAACTAACAGCCTGCATCAGACAGCACTGAAGGTGACCACTCTTGTAGGTAAATGTGCCAGGAATGCTGTGCAAACGTTCGCTTTATGCCAGAAGCCCACCACCACAGCAGACTTTAGTCACTTAGTGACCACCTTCTGTAGATTCACTGCTACAGGGCAGCCGCTGTGTTCACAATCACATATATATATATGATTCTGCATTTCTGGGTGGGGGGGCATGCACGTACGCGCCTGACCACCCACCCAGCTGTGCTGTGATTCGTCACTGTAAATGCTGATCACCAGGTCCCAGCCAATGATTGACCAGTGGCACCTTTGGCTTTGAGCTTCACCGAACACAGCTTTGTGAATGCAAACAACACAGGGTTGTATTCAGTAATAGGGGATCTCATTGTTTGTTAATTTCCTGATAAGCAGGGAATTAAAACAACTAGATCCCCAGTAAAAGCAGCACATATTACACACACAAACACTTGTTAGGCACAAAATTAATCCTTTGATCAACCTAGATGCTCACCCCTTCCTGCCCAGTGTCATAAGTACAGTGACAGTGCATATTATTAGCACTGATCATTATAATAATGTCACTGGGGATGTCAGTGGCAGTTAGTTAGTTCCCCCCAGCGTTAGTTGGTGTCACATTGCTCGGCGCACTATCACAGTCCTGTTATAAGTCGCCGATCGCTGCCATTACTAGTATAAGAGAAAAAATATCCAGTATATATCCCATTGTTTGTAGACGCTATAACTTTCACACAAACCAATCTATATACACTTATTGGGATTTTCTTTTTTATCAAAGACATGTAGCAAAATACATTTTGGCCAGAATGTATTAAGAGATTTTATTTTTATATATATATATATTTCTATAAATTGTCTGTCTTTTTTTGTTTATGTAATAAAAACTAAAAACTCAAAGGTGATGAAATGCCACCAAAAGGAAGCTCTATTTGTTGGGAAAAAAATATATACATTTTTTTGTTTGGGTACAGCATGACCGTGCACTTGTCAGTTAAAGTAGCTCAGTGCCGCATAGCAAAAAAATGGCCTGGTCATGAAGAATAGTGTTGAGCGAACCCGGACTGTAACGTTCGGGTCCGTACCGAACTTTCGGGTGTCCGTGGCACGGACATTTCAAAAATCGTTGGGGTTCGGTCCGGGGTTCTGCTATTTTACTCCATGTGTTAAGAAGCTGCAGGGCAGCCAATCAACAAGCGTTTCACTGGTTTGCCCTTAGAAGCCATCACAGCCATGCCTACTAATGGCATGGCTGTGATTGGCCAGTGCATCATGTGACCCAGCCTCTTTATAAGCTGGAGTCACAGTGCTGCAGTCACATGCTCCTTGGGTTAGTGTAGGGAAAGGAAGCTGAAAGCTTGAGGGAGAGATTTGAGACATTTTAAGACCTGATCCTGCATCCTGAGATAGATTACTTTACTACTGCTGTCTGTGCTGTTGCTCTGATGACAGATAGCAGAAATTAGAGATTCCACATACCGCTGCTTTGAGTTGCAGATCAAGCTCTGCATAAAACAACGATCGCTACGATCGTGCTCAACGATCAGATTGTTGGGGGAATTTGAGATTTCAAAAACC
>BLSH010212355.1:1434928-1470712 GCA_018402905.1 Glandirana rugosa
GCCACCCCGGACTCACACAGCCATTCATATACTTCTTTTTTTGAATAGGCCTCAATACAAAAAAAAAACCATGTTGGCTACCTCCTCCTATTCCTCTACCACCGCCACTTCCACCTATACTGCCACAGTCACGGCCTAGTCAACCTCTAGGCTCCTACTCCACATCCACCCCCCTTCCCGTTTTTTTACTTGATTTTAATTTATTTTCCCTATCCCCATTTATTTGTAGGGCACTTGCCCTAGTTTGAAGATGATTTTAGAACAGTTATATGGCTTCTACCGTTAATTAATACTTTTCAGACACAGTTTGAAGATGATCCACATTCACCTCCATTTTTGCTTTTTTTATGTTTTTATTTTTTTAAAAATATTTAAAGTTATTTCCCTGTCCCCATTTTTTTGTAGGGCATTTGCCCTACCCTTACCCCCATTTTACTTCCTTTTGCAGCCCTCTAGGGCTTTCCAGGACTTTGTTACAGCCATTTTTGTGCCTAAAAGTTCGGGTCCCCATTGATTTCAATGGTGTTCGTTGTCCGTGCAATCGTTCGGGTTCCGTCTGGACCCGGACCCGGACTTTGTCCCGAAGTTCGGACGGACCAGCAGAACCCAAACTTCCAGAGGTTCGCTCAACTCTAATGAAGAAGGTATAAACCTTCCGAAGCTGCAGTGGTTACAAAAACTGTATACAGTGAGGCATGATGTCAAACTTATTGAAAAATAGAATTTAAGACTACATATGCTTTCATTGTTCTATAGGTTAGGATGCTTTGCCCTTTTTGTATAAAACTGTGATAAGAATGTAAATATATTCCTTAGTAGTTGGGTTAGGGTCTCTCTGCTCGTTGTTTTTGAGATCTGGGATAAATGTAGAGGTCTATTTATCTATAGAAAAAATAATGTTTACATATCTAAAGCATTCATACAGCTGTCAGAAATAAGCATCATAAGTTGTCTAATATGTTTACTTCCTATGATTTACATAGTGTCCATAATGCAGTATTTCATTAATGGGGTTATTTCAGGAAAATACTGTACTATGGCCACTAGATGGAGCTGATGATTATAGGAAGTGAACATATTACACAAATAATGACAATTATTTATGAAAGCTGTTCGAATGCTTGAGGCAGATTATTTATAAATAGACCTCTTAGTAATGCACTATACACTATTGCCTTTTGTGACCATGGAAAGCAGGGCTTACATTGGGCCATTTTCCCTGCAAGTCCAGCCCAAAATAGTACATTTTTCTGTTTCAGTAGTTTGTCACTAAAATTAGCACTTTATCATTTACACTTTATTTATAAAACCCTATATTTTTCTCCTGTAGGTACTAGATATTCATACTTTTTTAATAGGCAATAAGCATATTGCAGCAATTAGAGATTAATATTCATTCAGTGAAAATAATAACCATATTAAAGTTATTTAGCAATATTATTGCCATGAACAATACATGTAATTCATTGCTTCAAAAAGCACAAAGCACAATTTTACCTGTCAGAAACCTATATGCAATTACCACATGGGACCAATAATTCATAATCAGCCTGCAATAGTCCTAATGAAGTTGTATGTGTTGTAGTTGCTTCTTTTATCTGTAGATTCAATGATTCAATCATAGCTTTCTGTAATAAAAAAAAAAAAAAAAAGAAGCAACGCAGTGACTTAAAAAGTATGTTTACTGGAACACCAAATAGAAATCTAATTAATGATGGATTAGGTCTTAAACTATGGGGTGTATAAAATATACTTCAATATTACCTTTTATAAGCTAACAAATTGCAGCGACCCTATCTGAAGCAAGTTTGCCGTAAAGGTCTATTAAGGTTAGATTAACATCTTCGTATGTTATTTAAGTCTAAAAAAAAAAAGCATATTTAACCTGGTATTAGATCTAGTTAACCACTTAAGGACCGGAAGGATTTCCAGCTTTAGGACCGGAGCCCTTTTTGCGATTTGGCGCTGCGTCGCTTTAACTGACAATTGCGCGGTCGTGCGACGTTGTACCCAAACGAAATTTGCATCCTTTTTTTCCCACAAATAGAGATTTCTTTTGGTGGTATTTGATCCCCTCTGCGTCATTTCTGATCGCCGCTATAAACAAAAGAAGAGCGACAATTTTGCAAAAAAACTCAAATTTCTTACTTTTTCCTAAAATACAAATCCAAAAAAAAATATAAAAAAACATTTTTTTTCACCGTTTTTGGGCGATTTATATTCTTCCTCATATTTGCGATAAAAAAAATCGCAATCGGCGTTTATTGATTGGTTTGCGCAAAAGTGGTCGCGTTTACGGATGATGAGAATTCATTTTTGGGGTTTTTCATTTTTTTTTATTTTTTACTAAAAATGGCGGCGATCTGCGATTTTTTGCGGTACTGCGATATTTCAGCGGACATGGCGGACCATTTTGACACTTTTTTGGGACCATTGGCATTTATACAGCGATCAGTGCTATAAAAATGCAGTGATTACTGTGTAAATGCCATTGGCAGTGAAGGGGTTAACCTGCAGGGGGCGCGCTAAGGGTTAACTATGTTCCCTGGGCGTGTTCTAACTGTGGGGGGACTGCCCTAGCTGGGGAAAGGAAGTGGTCACAGCCTTCATGTACGAGAAGGCTGTGATCACAGCCCTTCCCCCTCACACAGAGCGGAGGTCCGTGTTTACTTACACGGACCTCCGCTCATTCGCTCCGGGGGGGGATCGCGGGTGGCCGGCGGCAATCGAAGCCGCCGCACCCGCTCCCTGGCCCCCCCCCGAACACAGTGATGGCGATTTGCGTTACAGAGCCATTCTGTCGCCGTCAATTGCCGACCAGCGGTCGGCAAGCGGTTAAACACTAATAATTGCAGAGCAAAATAAATTGAAGATTTAAAACCAGGAAGCACTGAGCTATAAGGACAGGCAGAATTAATCTTGTGCCTTTAGCTTTGATATTTGGAAAGCCTTTACAAACAGTTATTTATCTGGAGAATGTATTCCAAATGTCATTCAATACACACTTAACCGTAGCAGAGAACAGTCAAACACATTTATTGCTAGGACAAGGCCAGAAAAATAAGGAATGAATACAGAGTAATGAAAAGGAACAATATACAATAAATTGCAATATATATATATATATATACATACACACACACACATATACACTATGTTGTCAAAAGTATTGGGACACCTGCCTTTACACACATGAACTTTAATGGCATCCCAGTCTTAGTCTGTAGGGTTCAATATTGAGTTGGCCCACTCTTTGTAGCTTCAACTCTTCTGGGAAGGTTGTCCAGAAGGTTTAGGAGTGTGTCTATGGGAATGTTTGACCAATCTTCCAGAAGCACATTTGTGAGGTCAGGCATTGATTTTGCACGAGAATGCCTGGCTCACACTCTACACTCAAATTCATCCCAAAGATGTTCTATCGGGTTGAGGTCAGGACTCTGTGTAGGCCAGTCAACTTCCTCCAACCCAAAGTCACTCATCCATATCTTTATGGACTTTGCTTTGTGCACTGGTGAGCAGTCATGTTGGAACAGAAAAGGGTCATCCCCAATCTGTTCCCACAAAGTTGTCCAAAATGTCTTGGTATGCTGACACCTTAAGAGTTCCCTTCACTGGAACTAAGGGGCCAAGCCCAACCCCTGAAAAACAACCCCACACCATAATCTCCCTCTACCAAATGATTTGGACCAGTGCACAAAGCAAGGTCCATAAAGACATGGATGAGTGAGTTTGGGGTGGAGGAACTTGACTGGCCTCAGGAGAGGGATCTAAAAATGCATCTTTAGCAGGATGCTAGACTTATTTATTTTTTTCCATTCGTGCGGAAGTGTGGAAATCTCTCTTCGATTTATGTATCATAGCCAAAATAGGAAGTGAGAGGAAATCCCTGCAAAGTGAGGGAATCCCGGATTTAATGTCCCCATTAGAAGACTTCCCCTCCACTCCTGTTCTGGTGACAAGCAATAACTTGGAAACATTCATTATAGAAAGTGTACTTGCTCTATTCCTGGTGTTAGTTAAAACATGCTTTTATTTAAATTAAAATCCAATTCAAGACAATTAAAGAGTCCATTTAAATAGCAACCAAAATATATTGATTTTATGTTGAAGTTTACTTTCAGACTTCTCTTCCCCCCTTTCCCCTACATGGATATTTGCCACTAGTCCTTGATTTATGGTGTCATGTGTGTTTACAGATTTTTTATTGAAAGTAGCCAAATAGTACAAAATACCAGGATCGTAACATGGCCAAAAAGTGCAAAAGGTACAAAGTAGAAAGTAAGTTCAGCCAGAACAGTATCATAATGACATATTTCCAACCATACAGTTTCCATGGGTAGGAGAAATATACAATTAGAAGAGGTAAATATCGAAAATACAGTCACAATGTAGATCGAGGGTATAGTATATCAGAATGATCGATAAAAAGGTATTATAACCACACCAGTTAAGACAGAAGCAGCTGTCTTTTTGCATACCATATTGCATCTAGGGGAAAATAGTGGTATTTTTTCCATTAGTCAACTCTAGAAATAACAGTGGGGTCATATATAACTATAAGGGTATCAAACCTGCCTTCTGAAAGACGTAAAATGTAAGGTTCATTTGGGGTTTATCTGATATAGGGTCTAAATTCGTACTAGTATCCAGATGACAGTAGGGAAAGAGCTGCCTCATTATTAATGACTTAATTAAGAGAATCAGCAATTCAAAATAATTATGAATTGGGGATGATTAGTGATTTCATGATTTATGATCAACCGCAAAGTGGATAAATCTGCATTTACAGATTAAAGAAAATTTTAAAAATGTGCTAGGGAATAATTCCCTTGATTTTTAGATTGATTGCTGTTTACATTTAATAAAGAGTTTTAAAAAAATACTTTTAAACACTAATGTATATGGTTCTCATGTTATTGTGTTAGTGATTCAACTTCGTATCAGATACCAATGGTATAAAATATGGCCCACTGTTTGAGTCAATGGCAAAAGTTCAAAATCCCTATCGACTCTGTTTTCTTTGAATTAAATGTAAGGTAAATTCCAGTTTTGCTTACAAAATATATATTCTTCAGGTCAATCATATACAATGCAAATTTGTGCTGCTCATGTTCTCTAGCTATAGAAATAGACCATTGAGCAAAAATGTGTGCTGAGCAAGAGAGAGACTCTCAGGGGACTTAGAAGAAGCTCTTTAGAATTCGGTCATGCCTCCGCACAACGAATGTCAGTGCAGGCAACTAATTCATATGCCTGTTCTAAACAGGTACATGAATCTGGAGCATGCATTTTGTGCAGAGGCACGCTGAAACCAGAATGCTTATAAGGACCCTTAGTGCCACTTACATTCCCTCTGTCACTGCAGCTGCCAAGAATTTTTGAGGCTGAGTAGTGGAGCCTGGTGGGGACAAAGTTTCCCATCAGGTCTGCTCCCCTTGTGAATGACAGCAGGCAATTAATGTACACATAGCCAATAGACAGCCTGCTACTGACTTAGAATCCACCCACTGCTTGCTGTCAGTCACAAGGAGAGATTAGACCTGATGAGGAACTAGTATCTCAGTTTCCCCACCAGTCTCCACACACTGTCAGCATCACTGGTTGTTCGGAGTTTGTCAGCCATGAAGCCAACAAAGTTCCTAATAACCAGTGATAGGTGGGGAAGGAAAGAGGTAGCGGCCGGATCGGATTAACATAGGGGCTATTAGATCTGCAGCTCCAGGCCCCTACCTCAAGATAGGCCCATGTCAGTGAGACATTAATGCTGTTTAGCTCTGTGTATGTACACCATTGTTATGTAAATTGTGGGCAGCAATGGCTATTGTTATGTAAATTAAGGGTGACCGGCCGGCACTATTGTTATGTAAATCGTTGGCGGCCAGCAGGTGCCATTGTTATGCAAATCACAGGCGGCAGCTGAGTTCCACACAGTGTACAGCATAGAGGCTAACTCTTGTTCCTTCCCCACAGCTTTCACAAAATAAACATTTCCTCCTATCTCCCGTTCTACAGTGACAGTCTCACTTGATGGGCACTCATGCTAGTCTTTTGCTGGTGGAGGGTACCATTTGTCAATTACACTAGCTCTACCCCCTGTATCTCGGCAGTGTATGTGGAGGAGAATGGCCGGTTTATTTACTATAGTGCTCAGGTGCACATTTGTGGTACTGTGCACTATTTAGCGCCAAAAACTGCAAATGGCACTAAATAGCACCAAAACGGTATTCACTATAGCGCCCAGGCAACAGATAGCGCCCAAATCCTTACTTCAGTTAAAACCTGGAGATGTGCACATGGAAATAATGTTTAGAGCATGATATAATCACCTAAATTATACAAAAATGTGTAGGATCTTGTTTAACCACTTCAGCCCCGGATGGATTTCCAGCTTTAGGACCGGAGCCCTTTTTGCGATTCGGCGCTGCGTCGCTTTAACTGACAATTGCGCGGTCGTGCGACGTTGTACCCAAACGAAATTTGCGTCCTTTTTTTCCCACAAACAGAGCTTTCTTTTGGTGGTATTTGATCACCGCTGCGTCATTTCTGATCGCCGCTATAAACAAAAGAAGAGCGACAATTTTGCAAAAAAACTCAAATTTCTTGCTTTTTCCTAAAATACAAATCCAAAAAAAAATATAAAAAAACATTTTTTTTCACCGTTTTTGGCCGATTTATATTCTTCCTCATATTTGCGATAAAAAAAATCGCAATCGGCGTTTATTGATTGGTTTGCGCAAAAGTGGTCGCGTTTACGGATGATGAGAATTCATTTTTGGGGTTTTTCATTTTTTTTTATTTTTTACTAAAAATGGCGGCGATCTGCGATTTTTTGCGGTACTGCGATATTTCAGCGGACATGGCGGAACATTTTGACACTTTTTTGGGACCATTGGCATTTATACAGCGATCAGTGCTATAAAAATGCACTGATTACTGTGTAAATGTCATTGGCAGTGAAGGGGTTAACCTGCAGGGGGCGCGCTAAGGGTTAACTATGTTCCCTGGGCGTGTTCTAACTGTATGGGGGATGCCCTAACAGGGGAAGGGAAGTTATCACAGCCTTCACGTAAAGGAAGGCTGTGATCACAGCCCTTCCCCCTCACACAGAGCGGAGGTCCGTGTTTACATACACGGACCTCCGCTCATTCGCTCCGGGGGGGGCATCGCGGGTGGCCGGCGGCAATCGAAGCCGCCGCACCCGCTCCCTGGCCCCCCCTGGACACAGTGAGCGCGCGGGCGCGCCTCCGGCGGCGCGCGCGCGATCACTATACACGTTCCCGCAGCCGCCGTCGTATGACGGCGATTTGCGGGAACGAGCCACTTTGCCGCCGTCAATCGCCGATCGGCGGTCGGCAAGTGGTTAAAGATAATCTGCTTTTAAACTGTGTGAAAAAGTGATTTCTACACTGAAATATCTTAAAAAGTCTGATAAGAGATACATTCGCCGTCTCTTTACTTCTAGATGCATGCTCAGACCTGAAACAGCTCTAAATTTTGCTTCCATGGAGTAATTACAGGGCGCTATAGTAAATGAGAGCTGTGAGAATTTTTGGGAGTAAAAGTTGGAGCAATGCAGCCCAATGCAATTTTCAGCCATTTATTCTAATACAATTGTAACTTCCCCAAAGAAGTCCTTTTCATGTTGAGATGAAATGTATCTTTTCGCTCAAAGAAATTGTGCTTGCAACAATGTTGCAATTTTGATAATCTATTTTGTTTTTAAGAATGGTAGAATGTATAATCTTTTCATGTTTTGGGAAAATATTTTTTTTCTCTGTCACTTTCACTTGTTATCTATCTCACAAAAATATTTCCCCAAACTCACACAGGTGTCTTTACAAACCAAAAACAATACCATTGCTTATGGAAATTTAAAATTAATCCCTTTTGTTTTATCTTTCCAAATGAGCTTAACCACTAGGACCAGAGCACTTTTTGCGATTCGGTACTGCATCACTTTAACTGACAATTGCGCAATTGTGTGACGTTATACCCAAACAAAATTAGCGTCCTTTTTTTCCCCACAAATAGAGCTTTCTTTTGGTGGTATTTGGTCACCTCTGCGTCATTTCTGATTGCCGATATAAACAAAAAAGGAGCGCCAATTTTGCAAAAAAAAAACAATATTTCTTACTTTTTGCTAAAATACAAATCAAAAAATAAATATAAAAAAAACTAATTTATTCATTTTTTTGGCCGATTTATATTTTTCCTCATATTTTTGGTAAAAAAAATTGCAATCGGCGTTTATTGATTGGTTTGCGCAAAAGTTGCCACGTTTACAAACCATGAGAATTAATTTCTGGCGTTTTTACATTTTTTTTTTAATAGTAATGGCGGCGATTTTTATTGGGACTTTGATACTGGAGCGAACATTTCGGACATGTTTGACACTTTTTTGGGAACAATGACATTTATACAACAAAATTTAAATTTCCACTGATTACTTTATAAATGTCATTGGCAGTTAACCTGCAGGGGGAGATCTAGAGGTTAACTGTGTTCTCTAGGCATGTTCTAACTGTGAGGGAGCTGGGCTGCTAGGGGCATAAGAGATCTAACTGATCCCAGTGACAGGGATCAGTAGATCTCTTACATGCTGCCTGTCAGAACGGGGAACCACCGTGCTTACTTTGGCGGTTCCCCGTTCTTTCCCTCTAGCAGATCATTGCGGTCACCATCGGATCCGAGCCATGGGCACACTCACACGGAGTGCAGTGGGCACGAGAGCGCACCGCCGTCGGCGCGCTCTCACCTCCTAGCTACGCGTCCGTGAATCACCATTTACTTATGGCGATTCACAGAATGCGGCCACATTGCCGCAGTAAATATACTGTAGCCAGTCAGGAACTGGTTAAAGAGGAAGTAACCCCTGATGGGTTTACTTCCTCTTTATTGGTCTTTCTTACCCTGCAATTTAAAAGCATAAAAGGCTAGTATGCACCGCATTCTAGTCTATTATGTGTCACTTACCTGCATTGGAAAATCGCAATGTCCCTGCTCCAGGCCACGTCCATCTGCACCCCTCTTCCTTCCGGGGCCGTGATTTCCGGCTCTGTGACAGGCTGGAGCCACGTGCCATCACTCCTGTGCATGGGAGCCGCCATTCGCGGCACAATCTCAGTCAAGAAATGGCACGGAGGACGTTTCTTCACTGCGCATGTGCCAATGATGTCAGCACATGCAACTACACTGTATATCTCCTAAACTGTGCAGGTTTAGGAGATATGCAGGGAACCTACAGGTAAGCCTTATTATAGGCTTACCTGTAGGTTAAAGTGGTTATCCAAAGTTGACAACCACTTTAATTTGAGCCCAAAAATTTGATATGTGTACCAACATCAGAAATAAAAATGTCCTTCACAAAAATCTGAGGATAACATTACTATTCTACACTGACACAGCAAGAGACACCAAATATCACAGAATAGATCAAGAAGGGAAACTCCTGACTAATGCAATTCCTATATATTCCAAGAAATGCAGTATATATGTATTTATGTGTAAGAGGACTCCACACGCAGCAGTGGCTCACAAGGTAGAAATTCTGCCTACTATTGCTCAGGTCCTGAGTTTGAATCCCAAACATGTCACTTCATGTAGAGATTTTGCTTGTTCTCTCTATGTTAAATATAACTCCTGACTCAGGGCCTTACCTAAATTATGTCTAAATGTAGTATTTATGTGTAGGAGGGTTCCACCACCATTGCAAATCTTGGCAGATACACTAGCTAGGCAAAAGTATTGGGACACCTGCCTTTACACGCACGTGAACTTTAATGGCATCCCAGTCTTAGTCCGTAGGGTTCAATATTAAGTTGCCCCATCCTTTGCAGCTATAACAGCTTCACTTCTTCTGGGAAGGCTGTCCACAAGGTTTATGAGTGTGTCTAAGGGAACATTTGACCATTCTTCCAGAAGCTCATTTGTGAGGTAATGCACTGATGTGGATGAGAAGGCCTGGCTCGCAATCTCCGCTCCAATTCAGCCAAAGGGTGTTCTATTGGGTCGAGGTCAGGACAGGCCAGTTAAATTCCTCCACCCCAAACTCATTCATCTATGTCTTTATGGAACTTGCTTTGTTACCTGGTGCGCAGTCATGTTGGAACAGGGAGGGGCCATCCCCAAATTGTTCCCACAATAAGGGGAGCATGAAAGTCCCACCAAAATCCTCAGCACCAGGCCCATGATGCTCTTAATCTGGCCCTGGGTAGCGGCAGCAAATATGCTGTCTTCTACACAGCATACAAAGACAGGCACGTTGTCTGTCTCTGTACACCACATCTGGCTATTTAATTTACCTGTATGAAGGTTGAAGGCGTACTTCCTGATGACGTGTTCAGTGGAACTCGAGATGCATCGAAGCCGTGCCTTCTTCTGACATCACATCCGATCTCCCTGGTTTCCGACATTTGGAGCGGTGGAACGCACGCCGCATAGGCAAGGAGCCAGCCACATCCATACATGCTGTGAACTGTCTGTGTCGGCATATTGGCACAGCAACATGTGAGTGAATGTTGTAAAGACTTATTTACAGTTTTAATTGCTTTTAATAAATGGTGTTGTGCAATAAAGATTTTACCATTCTGCTTACATGAGCTGTCTCCCTTGGGGGAAGATGATTTATATTGCTCTTGGTTGATGTAAGATTGGCTTGCAGCATCATATATCCATTTGGCTTATCTGTATCTGTTGTTCGGTGAGTGTGAACCCCTGTCACACGTTTGCGGTAGAGCACTTTTTTTTTTTTCAACAAGATTTTAGAAGGACTTTTTAGTTGCACTTCAGCACCTTTCAGAGCACGGTTGAAGGAATCTTTCTTTTTATTCTCACAGAGGGAATTATTTTGATGAATGATAATTTTTTCTACACTATTATTATCACAACTCCTTTGGACTTTTTTATTATAATTTTTGGGTTATTGTGAATATTTTCAGCAATTTTTGTTCACTGTGATGATATTATTGTTTCTAATTAAGTTGTAATTTTTGTTTGCACTGGGTAAAGGTGAGCGCCATACACTTTTCAATCATTATCATGTTTAAAATTAGTTTTTTTCCTGAAAGTAAGTGGGCCGCAGAACCAAAGTAATTTATTATTTCTTTTGCACCCAAGTGTCTCCCACAAGGCGCCAACACCTGTTCATTTATATCTATAACTTTGTCTCTGTACACCAACTTAGAGTTGGTCTTAATTAGCTCCATTTTCATTGTCTACAACCTGGAAGTAATTATTTTATAACTTAATGCAGCAAAAGTGCAACTTTGTAAAATCAGGGCTCTTAAAACTGACCCAAATCTGCTACATGTGTTGGTAAGCTACTGAAACTGGTGGCAGAGATTTTTTAATCTGGCATGGGCTATTTTAAAGAGCCATACCAACATTCCCTCGGTTGTGTCATAGTCTCTAATCTGTGTCACAAAAAAATGTGTCTTACGTAAACAGACTAGAGACTATCACACAACCAAGGGAAGTGCTGAATCCATGATGAGTCCTGGCACACTTAGAAAGGAAATACTATTGCCATACTTCCGCCTTGTGATGTGTTGATTCTACTGGCTCTCTGCAGAAAGATCCTGCTGGGTTTGCATCTATATGAACTTGGATAATGTGGCTACCTCTGTTTATTGATAAAAAATCATTAGGGAGGTTGCAGCGCCCTCTAGTGTTGGTCGGCTATGAAACTATTTAGTCCTGTCACCTGTAAGCACCGCTATCTTCATTGCCCCATTGGCAAGGTCTACTACAATGAAATGTATGTAGGATGGAGGTTGTCGGGAGGTGACATCAACATGCCCGCAGGGGCGTACGTCAATTTTATACACAGAATGCCTGTTCATTTATTGTGTTTTGTGAGTATATGTCTTTTTATGAAAAGTGTTGTTTGTAGACATTGCACAATGAGTATTCCTCTTCCTCTTTCCATACGAATCCTGCTCCATACAAGTATGTTGGTCAATATTTTTTGCAAATGGTGTCCGGAGATCCATAACAAGAGGTCAAACTGCCAAATAATTTGTTCTGATGGGAGCAGTGTTGCATACCCAAAGTGAGGGGTGTTCTCACTAAGGCAAGGCTAGACCTTAATGAGGTAACAACATCTGGTAAGAGGCTGATTTCTTAAGTTTATGAGTGGAGCACAGCTGTAACCATGTCCTGTGGTCTGATGAGACCAAGATAAACTTATTTGGTTCAGATGGTGTCAAGCGTGTGTGGCAGCAACCAGGTGAGTAGTACAAAGACAAGGTGTCTTACCTACAGTCAAGCATGGTGGTGGAAGTGTTATGGTATGGGCCTGTATGATTGCTGCCGGCACTGGGGAGCTACAGTTCATTGAGGGAACCATGAATGCAAGCATGTACTGTGACATACTGAAGCAGAGCATCCTCCCCTCCCTTCAGAGACTGGGCCTCAGGGCAGGATTCTAACATGATAACGACCCCAAACCACCTCCAAGACAACCACTGCCTTGCTAAAAAAGCTGAGGGTAAAGGTGATGGACTGACCATGCATGTCTCCAGACCTAACCCTATTGAGCATCTGTGGGGCATCCTTAAACAAAAGGTGAAAGAGTGCAAGGTCTCTAACTTCCACCAGCTCTGTGATGTCATTATGAAGGAGTGGAAGAGGATTCCAGTGGCAACCTGTGAAGCTCTGGTGAACTCCACGCCCAAGAGGGTTGAGGCAGTGCTGGAAAATAATGGTGGTCACACAAAATATTGACACTTTAGGCCCAATTTGGACATTTTTACTCACTTTTGTTGCCAGCGGTTTAGACATTAAAGCCTGTGTGTTGAGTTATTTTGAGGGGACAGCAAATTTACACTGTTATACAAGCTGTACACTCATTACTTTACATTGTAGCAAAGTGTAATTTCTCCAGTGTTGTCACATGAAAAGAGGTGTGAGAGGTGTACTCACTTTTGTGAGATACTGTATACTGTAATTTTTTTTATACTAGTAATGGCGGCAATCAGCGATTTATAGCAGGACTGCACTATTGTTGGCGGAGTTATTTTGAGGGGACAACAAATTTACACTGTTATACAAGCTATGCACTCATTACTTTACATTGTAGCAAAGTGTCATTTCTTCAATGTTGTAACATGAAAAGATATAATAAAATATTTACAAAAAATGTGAGTGGTGTATTCACTTTTGTGAGATACTGTATAACAAGAAAGTGGGTGGGATATATTAGACAGTAAGTGAATGTGTTGTCCCTAAAGCTGAGATGTTGAAAGAAGAAAAACCTGGAAGGCGTAAGGATATGAGAGACTTTGACAAGGGCCAAATTGTAATGAATAGATGACTACAGCTCTCGTGGGATGTTCCTAGAACACACAATACACCATAGTTTGTTGCCTATGGGGCTGTATAGCCACAAACTGGTCATGCTGGCCCATGTCTACAGCCAAATTTGCTTACAATGAAAATGTCAGCATCAGAACTGGACCACCAAGCAATAGAAGAAGGTGGCCAGATGAATTTAAGAATGTTTGAGAAGCACAACAACAAGCTTGAGGTGTCCACTTTGCCTCCAAATTCTCCATATCTCAATCCATTTGGTGGAAAAACAAGTCCCATCCATGTAGGCCCCACTTCACAACTTACAGGACGTAAAGGATCTGCTACTTACAGCTTATTGCCAGATGTCACAGCATACCTTCAGAGGTTTAGTGGAGGCAATATAATGTGTGTGTATATATATATATTGTCACTTCCGGGTCTGTCGCGGTCATTGACGTCACTTCCTACAGCGTGGCCAGCGAGTTGGAACGCACGCCATCTCTATCACATATCTCATTCATCTATTGATGTGACGCTGTTTTTATTCGTGGATTCTAGTTTCCGGTGTCGGCAGCTTATGGTCCTGGTCGGATAAAGTTTACCCCCTACAGCTCAATTGATCCACTGACTGAAAAGCAGTGGATCCACAGCATGTGGTCTATGACTTGAGGTCTGTCGCGGTCATTGACGTCACTTCCTACAGCGTGGCCAGCGAGTTGGAACGCACGCCATCTCTATCACATATCTCATTCATCTATTGATGTGACGCTGTTTTTATTCGTGGATTCTGTAAGTTGATTTTATTTATGCGCAATAAACTGATGTTTTAGCAGTCTGCACTATGGAATTTATTTTATTATTCCCTTGAGTACAAGAGTTTCCGGTGTCGGCAGCTTATGGTCCTGGTTGGATAAAGTTTACCCCCTACAGCTCAATTGATCCACTGACTGAAAAGCAGTGGATCCACAGCATGTGGTGAGTGCGGGACTATAGGGGGTCACCCAGCACTGTTCACCATATCACTGGAATGTCTATTTGAGCACTATTGGAGCACTTTTTGAGCACTTTCTTCGAAGCACTTTCTTCAAAAGTTTTGGACACTCATATGTTCCATATATGAACTTTATTTAAGCACATGTATAAGAATTTAGTGTTTATATATAATTCAATTTTCCACATTTTTGTGGGTTATATTTGTTTGGATTCACTGTATGGCGCTGTGATTTAAACACATATGATTTAGCAGGTTCACCTGAGGTACAGCAGCCGTATATGTTTGAACTTTCACTAGTTTGTGTTTATATTTATAATCTATACTTGGCAGACCCTAGGGTTGGCGCTTATATCTTGTATATATATATATATATATATATATATATATACATACAGTTGTGTTCATAAGTTTACATACTCTGGTAGAATTTATGATTTCTTGGCGGTTTGGTTTCAACAGAACCCCTCATTTTCGACGTCTTGCTTGATTAGAGTTTGAACACTGCTGATTGGCATTCTAAATTCCTTGGATATCTTTTTATATCCCTTTCCTGTTTTATACAGTTCAACTACATTTTCCCGCAGATCCTTTGACAATTCTTTTGCTTTCCCCATGACTCAGAATCCAGAAACATCAGTGCAACACTGGATGAAAGATGCAAGTGTCTATTAGGAGTTCAGAAACTCATTGACCTTTTATATACACACACTAATTACAAGCAAACAGATCACAGGTGAGGATGGTTACCATTAATAGCCATTTAAACCCCTTTGTGTTAACTTGTGTGCATGGTATCATGCCAAAATCACCAGGGTATGTAAGCTTTTGATAAGGGTCATTTGGGTAGTTTCTGCCATTATGATTTAAAAAAGGTAAACACAGTTGATTCATAATAAATGGCTTCAGCCAAACACTAACCATGAGTGAAAGAAATGTTTTTGTGTTATCATTCATATTCTCTGAAAAATGGCCAAGAAATCATGAAATTATGCCAGGGTATGTAAACTTATGAGCACAACTGTATATGGAGAAAATTGTTGCGCTGTCAATTAAAGTGCATATAGGTGCCTAAAAATCATACATTATCTAATCATACATACTGTATATATACATGTGATAAACAAATTCATTCATATACCATAACCCCCCCCCCCCCCTTCACATTATCCTGAATAACTGGATGAATAAAGTTTCTAACTAAATAAGTACTTTAAAGCTTAGTCTGGTACTTTACATCTTCACTGGCTTCAATACAGTCTGGAGAGGAAGAGACTGCTGATCTACACAGAATTCGTATTTCACTATAAATTACTATATTAAAGTCATACTATATGGATATCTATAATTAAGAGAGAAAGGGATTTTTTTTTTATACTACATAACTATTCTGAAATACTAGCTTTTCATTAACATCACAAAAGGTGTCTTGGGCATAAAGGCAGCTATTGTGTTATATTAGTTTGACACTTTAATTTTAGAAAATGGCAAAAAATGTGTAATGCACAAGGAGGCAAGCATAATATTACAGCTGTCAGCAGTTCTGCTCTTGTGAGACAGTCAGCATGCTGGAAGATTCAATCTTCTCTGGGAGTTGGAGGCCTGATTACATAACTTTAAAAAGGAAAGAGCCACTTTTGAAACAATTTCAACAGTACAGGCAGCCAGATGAATAGAGGAGAACACATAAATCCATGGGGTGTCACCGCCAACATTATTACAGGAAATACATGACACCGGGATCTACATTGAGGAGAATCAATCTAAAATACATTCAATAGAATGGGAAACGACTGACACATTTTATAAGGGAATCTGGAAATGCTGAATTGTTAACAGGTAAATTATTCCAGGCTCCAGCCTTATGATTTTTTTTAATAGTTTCCCCACCCAACCACTTCAGCCCTGGAAGGATTTGCTCCCTTGCTGACCAGGCCATTTTTTGGGATAAGGCACTGCGTCATTTTAACTGATAATTGCCTTCAACCTCTGCAGCAATGCTGGCAGCACTCATATGTCTATTTCCCAAAGACAACCTCTGGATATGACACTGAGCATGTGCACTGAACTTCTTTGATCGACCATGTTGAGGCCTGTACTGAGTTGAACCTGTCCTGTTAAACTGCTGTATGTTCTTGGCCACCATGCTGCAGCTCAGTTTCAGGGTCTTGGCAATCTTCTTATAGCCTAGGCCATCTTTATGCAGAGGAACAGATCTTCAGAGAGTTTTTTGCCATGAAGTTCTATGTTGAAGGTCCAGTGACCAGTATGAGAAAGTAAGAGCGATAACATCAAATTTAACACTAGCGAGTCACATGACACCGGGGAGGGAAAATGATTAATTGGGCCCAACTTGGACATTTTCACTTAGGGGTGTACTCACTTTTATTGGCAGTGGTTTAGACATTAATGGCTGTGTTGTTGTGAGGGGATAGCAAACTTACACTGTTACAAAAGCAGTACACTCACTAATTTACATTGTAGCAAAGTGTCATTTCTTCAGTGGTGTCACATGAAAAGATAGAATAAAATATTTACAAAAATGGGAGGGGTGTACTCACTTTTGTGAGATACTGTATGTGTGTGTGTATGTGCATTTGGGTAGGGTGATAGTTAAAGTGGTTATAAACCCTCCCATGTACCCAGTGAAGTAAATACCCTCAGATGATACACAGAGATGAAACATCGACCTACATGCATTTTACATGATCATCTGCAGTCTTCTCTTCTCTACTAGAGTTGAGCGAACCCGAACTGTAAAGTTCGGGTTTGTACCGGACTTTAGGGTGTTTGTGTCCCAAACCTGGACATTTGAGAAAAAGTCCGGGTTCGGGTATTTTTTTGCCCCTGTTGAATAGCTGCAGGGCAGCCAATCAACAAGCGTTTCACTTGTTTGTCCTTAGAAGCCATCACAGCCATGCCTACTAATGGCATGGCTGTGATTGGCCAGTGCATCATGTGACCCAGCCTCTATATAAGCTGGAGTCACGTAGTGCTGCATGTCACATCATCTCATACTAGTGTAGGGAGAGGATGCTGCTGCTGCTGCTGTGAGGGACAGATTAGCTTTAGAAAATCTGTTAAAAACAGTGATTTATTGGTGGGTGGGTGGGTGCTAAAGGAGATTTTTGTTTGATAGAGTACATTTTGTTTGCTAAGCAAAGTGCCTCATATAAAACAATTTTTCTGTTTGTTAGGTGGGCGTTTGCAGCCATTTTTGCCAGTGCAGTGCACTTATTTAAATACTGCTTTTACATTGCAGTTAGACAAATTAAAAAAACATTATTTGTTTTTGTGCAAAATATTACATTTGCGGCCAGCGGGGCATTTCTTGCACAAAATTAAAAAGTGCGTCTACATTGCTGGTTTAAAAAAAAAATTCTAAATACTACATTTGCGGCCAGTGGTGCATTTCTTGCACAAAAATAAAAAGTGCGTCTACATTGCTGGTTTAAAAAAAAGAATAATAAATAGTGCTACATAGTACATTTGCACCTTACAAAATTAAAAAGTGCATCAACATTGCTGGTTTAAAAAAAAAAATTAAAATATTGCTACATAGTACATTTGCACCTTTCTGTGCATTTCTTGCACAAAATTAAAAAGTGTGTCTACATTGCTGGTTTAAAAAAAAAGAATAATAAATAGTGCTACATAGTACATTTGCACCTTGCTGTGCATTTCTTGCACAAAATTAAAAAGTGCATCAACAGTGCCAGTTTAAAAAATAATATAAATTTGTGCTAAATAGTACATTTCCGTCCAGAATGAGGAGAGCGTCAAATAAGGGACGTGGTCGTGGTGCTGCTGGTCTTGGTGGTGTTGGTGAAGCTCCTGTTGCAAGGAGAGGACATGGTCGATCTGTGCCAGCTACACGCACAAGTGAAACACCTTCCTCAGGTGCAAGTAGCCGACAGAACCTTCAACGTTATATGGTAGGGCCGAATGCCGCTCAACGAATGGTAAGGCCAGAACAAGTACAGGTGATAGTAGATTTGGTGGCTGACAATGCCTCCAGTTCCTTCAATTGTCTCCCACCCGGTCCCTTGCTGAAAGCTCAGAGTTGGCACCTGAACCCCATGGCCATCTGTCTTTCACCTAAGCCCCTTGTAAATCAGCCAAGCAGTCTGAGCCCCAGGTCATGCAGCAGTCTCTTATGCTGGTAGACGCGCTGCTGAGGGCATTCCCAAATGACACCGGGGGTTCAGTGGAAGCACAAGGCAAAGGCAAAGAAGGAGGAAGAGGTCGCCAACGCAGCGGTGGCACCACCAGCAAATCAGAAGGCAGGGTTAGCATGGCTGAAATGTGGAAAAGCTTTGTCAGCATCACACCACAACAAACAGCACCATCAGCTGATAGGCAACGTCTTAGCAGGAGGCAGCATTTCAGCAACATGGTGGAACAGTATGTGTGCACACACCTACACGTACTGACTGATGGGTCTGCCCCGTTCATCTTCTGGATCTCTAAATTGGGCACATGGCCCAAGCTTGCCCTTTATGCCTTGGAGGTGCTGGCCTGCCCTGCAGCCAGTGTATTTTCTGAACGTGTGTTTAGCACGGCAGGGGGCATTATCACAGACAAGCGCAGCCGCCTTATTAAAATGAACCAGGCATGGATCCCACAAGAATTGTCTGTACCTTGTGCAGAATAGACATTTATATCGGCCTCACACAGCCATTGGTATACTTAAGTGAACTTATTGTTTTTTTTTTATAGAACATAAGTCTTTATTGGAATTTGTAACAGGAGAAACATTAAAAATAAACCATGGTACATTTTATATGGAAAAAGTGAACCCGTGCTAGAACATCTCTGGGTTTGTCTGAAGATAGGGATCTTTTTTTTTTAATTTGTCTTTTTTTTAATATGTCTTAATATTTTGGGGGCTACCCCAATTAGAAAAAAAAACAAACAAACAAAAAACAGTGTTGGCTATCTCCTCCTCCTACACCGCCACTTCCACCAACACCGCCACGGTAACCGCCTCCTCAACCACCTCCTCCACATACACCTCCTCCTCCATTTTTTATATTTTTCATGTGATTTTAAGTTATTTCCTTTTCCACATTTGTTTGCAGGGCACTTTTCCTACTCTTACCCCCATTTTGCTTCCTTTTGCAGCCCTCTAGCCCTTTCCAGGACTTTTTTAGAGCCATTTTAGTGCTCAAAAGTTTGGGCCACCATTGACTTCAATGGGGTTCGGGGTCAAGTTCGGGGCCGAACTCCAACTTTTTTGCAAAGTTTGGGCGAACCCGGCGAATCCAAACATCCAGTTGTCCGCTCAACTCTATTCCCTACACATCTTCAAAACAGATTTTAGGTGAAATCTTTCTGCATTTTTCAGTATCACAGAGGAGGGGGGGAGCTGCAGTTAGAGGTCTGAGACACTATGTGAGAGCTGATTAGAGGAAAGTAACACACCTCCCTCACACACACAGCAGAACTGTGTTGTGAATAGACAAGCTGTGTGTTTAGCTCCCTCCCCAACACAAATTTATCTTATGTGTCTGGAAAACTTATGAGAAGTTAGACATGCTGATAACAGAGGAACAAAGCACCAGAGAACTTTTTAGCTTTGGGGAGAGACAAGTAAACACTACAGATATACAGTATGTATATATCATGACTGAGGTTTACAACCACTTTAAGTGTACATACTTTTCAGTTCAGGGCCAAAGAAGTCCACTAAATAACACCACAAGATGGAGTGTTAAGCTATAGCAGGTTTTATTCTATTTTATGAATTCAGTTTCCCTTGAGGCAGGAAAATAAAACTGGTCCCATGCCAGCTTACATACTGTACATGCTGTCACATTTAGCAGATGTAACCAATGCAAGGTAGCAGAACCAGACATGTCATTATTTGGCTAGCAATTTGATCGAGCAACTCTGTAAGGGCTCATTCACATGAGCAACCGGCTTTACTGAGGTCTGAAAAGTGACCTGCAGTAGATTTCTTTTCAAACCTTGGTTGATAGCCAGTTGAAGGTGATACGGCTGCCTCCTGCATGCCTTTTTTTTATCCACAGGGGAACTTTCTTTTCCCCTAAAATGGAGATTTTACATTGATCTACTGTGCCTCAACTGCCATAGCCACAGTTGTGGCACAGTTCTACTCACTTTTATTTGTTGTGCTTGGAAGACAGCATGCAAAATGTGACATGGTGAATTAAAATTGAGGCACCATGAAGTATCTTGGCTACAAGAATGTGTATGATCCTGTGTGGCCACATTATTATTGTGTAGTGGGCGGTTGACATTAAAAAGGCACCTCTGCCACCTGTTTCCAACGTCTCTTTTAAGCATGTGTAAAGAGGCCCTATTGGTGTATTATGTAGGAGAAACAGCACACATTTCCCCACAACAAGCTCTGCTTTCCAACTTTCAAGCCACATACTTTTTTAAAGCTGAACTTTATCAGTTTCGCTGTGATAGGACTGTAGCAGATCTAAAGGGTGGCCTGGGGTTAACATAGTTGTGGCTAGAATGGGGAATTTCAAACTGCTTTTCCCTTGAGTTCTCTCCTTCATCTTTTCATCCACACAAACAGCAGCTTTATATAAATCTACGCTATATGGAGAGTCAGATGTCATGTTTACCAGTGTTTTCTTTTTATCAGGGTGCTTTATTATAATCTAATGAGCCAGAGTATTGTCACTTCCACATACTCATATTAATTTTATTCCCTCTGCATATTTAAAATGCTGTTGCTGCACTGGTAATTTTAAACCTGCAGGTCCTTAAAGCTAAATAAGCTTGAAATGTTTACCATACAAGTAAATGAACATTACCAATTAATGTAATTGTTTGCTTGCGATATAATATGCATCCACATTACATTGACTTGATAATATAGGAATCATTGTGTTTCAAATTACTTCTGTTTCATCAGTTCCTGGATGGTTCCATTTAGGATATGTTATATTAAATCTAAAAGTATTATAACGTGCTGTGGCACATAATGAAAAGCATGGTGGGAGTGGAGTAGCTGGCTGGTTCAACAATATATAAATATGTAATATGGCAGATAACCATAATGATTCGCTGTCTGAGTTCAATCTGAAACAGAATTATTTAATTCTTTTACACCTAGGAGACAATTGATAGTAATGAAAGTGGAAGGGGGGAATATTGAAAAACTAGGACCCTGGTGTTAAAATAAGATGTGTCCGCCAACTCCTAATTTAACAATATAGACTCTGAAATGAGCTATCTTTTTTTTTTATAGGATTCTGATATTTCATAAAATGGATAGTTCTGCAATTTTCAGAGAATAAAGTCAGGAATTCTGATCTAGAAAATAAGTGCAACAATACGGAACTGGTCACAGATAGGCTAATTTGGGTAAATCAGATACTTGTCATTCAAATTGTGATTTACTTATTTGTTTGAATATAACTGTGCTGATTATCCTGATCTGAAACCGATCAAGCAAATCATAATTCTGCATGCGAATACTCAAGTAACATAACCAATTGCAGTTTTGGAAAATATCTGCTTGATCAGTCAGATTTACTCCAAACCAGCTCATTTTTAAAATTATAATTCTTATATATATTCATGTGACCCAATGAAGATACTTACCACATGTAACATATATATTTTAAGCATTACATACACTGCATTGTGACATAGCCTACCCATATACTGTATAGGAGAGTGTGCTTGAAGATCTGAATGCATTTTTATTTTAAGACAGGACAAATTTCATATTTGTTTAAGCTTCTGCCTAACATTTTTTTAGCATGGATTGAAATTTCTGTTAGAATTTGGAATAATATATGCATTTTCTGTGATATGTTTAGCACTGGAAAGAAGGAGGGTTGCAGGTAGAGAATCCCCACCTCTAAATAATACCTAATAGTTTGATGGGAGATACATTTTCTTTCCCAGACTTTTATTTCAATTTTTTAAAGTACAAATAAAAATCAAGTGGGAGGCATATACAACATCAGAATAAGTTAGCCAGATTTGGACCAACAGAAAAGGAACACAATTGTGATAACAGCTTTATTAAAAATGTAAAGGAATTATTAGAACATGGGCAGGATCTAAATATGCTTATTTATTTAGTAACAGAAATATTTTAGTATCATATGTGCACAAAGGATAGTAAACCTAGTCTGACAGGGATGTAAATCTAAAAAATACATTTGGTGGGAAGGGGTAGGAGAAAGGTGGGGGGGGGGGGTAAGGGAGGAATAGGATATAGACTAGGAAGGGTATAACTAAGGGCTGCTAAGGGAAGATGATAAGGGGGACACATAATGGAGAGGGATTGACTGGAGGGATGAAGAAGGGAGTGTAAAAGTGCTGTTTAAAAGTGTCACATATGTGGTATCGCCATACTCGAGACGAGTAGTAGAATATATTTTAGGGTGAAATTTTTGCTAGGTATATGTTGTGTGTTAGAAATATTGTATAAATGGACGACCTTCATTTTCTTTCTACATTTTCCAAAAACTTGTGGAAAAAAATGAACCGTTCAAAAGACTCATTATGCCTCATAGAATATACGTTGGGGTGTTTACGTTTCCAAAATGGGGTCATTTTTTGGGCGTTTCCATTGCTCTGGTGCTCCAGGACCTTCAAAAGTGCAAGAGGTAGTCAGGAAATGATATGTGTAATTTATGTCCTTAGAACGCCTGATGGCGCTCCCTGCATGTTAGGCCTCTGTATGTGGCCAGGCTGTGTAAAAGTCTCACACATTTGGTATCACCATACTCAGGAGGAGTAGCAGAATGTGTTTTGGGGTGTAATTGGTGGTATGCATATGCTGGGTGTGAGAAATAACCTGTTAATATGACAATTTTGTGGAAAAAAAAAACTGAAAAAAAAAACTTCATTTTGCAAAGAATTGTGGGAAAAATGACAACTTAAAAAAACTCGCCATGCATCTTACTAAATACGTTAGACTGTCTACTTTCCAAAAAGGGGTCATTTTTACCCCTGGACGGTCTCAAAATGTCTTTCACAAATGGAAGGAAAAAGGCCTAACCACCTTTGCGGACATTTGTGACTCCACGAAAGGATCTCTCTTACCCTTCCAAGCCGTTGCCCAAAGATTTGACCTGCCTCAATCACATATGCACAGTTACAACCAGTGCAGCAGTTTTATCAAATCCCTCGGCACAGATGATCCCAACAGATTTAGACTTTCCTTCATCAACCATTTGATAACCCAACAATCCTACTCAATCTCTGAGATCTACAAGCCTTTGTGGGTGGCAGCCTGCTCCCAACTTATTAACTCAAAAAAAAAACAACTGGTCTAAGGAATTCCTAGTAGAAAACCTGGATGATAAGATTCTGGAAGGATACAACCTAGTCCTCAGCCTCACCCCCAGCGAACTATGGAGAGAGACTCAATTGAAAATTATGCACAGGGCCTACCTACCATACCTTTGTGACAAAACTTCTCCTAATTCGGTGGTCTGCCCTAAATGCTCTCAGCCTCTCCCGTCCCTGGCCCACAGGTTTTGGCATTGTCAGTATATCTCATCCTACTGGGATCAAGTGCTGTCCTACATTTCGGACATTACCTCAATAAAACTACCTAAGGACCCTATACTACTCCTGTTTGGTTACTGGGATGAACTTTCCCTGGCAAGCCACTCTCAATGTCAGCGCACTTCTCAAAAGCAGTGGATACTACATACATTGTTGGCTGCAAGGAAAAATATCCTGAAAAACTGGATTCATCATTCCACACCATCGCTCTCCCAACTTCAGAGAGATCATCTCTCACTGCTATACAAAGAAAGACTCTCAGAGGACTTTCATCTTCCCACCAACAATAAGAAATTCCTCAGGAAATGGCAATCTTACATATCTAAAACCATTCCCTTAGAAGAAATGGAATCTCTAATCAACCAACCTCTGAACTACCATGAAAACCTTAAACAGCTATATGGATGTTGAAGCTCCACCCCATCAGTTCCCCCTTTGGATTGGGTTGTTTTTCTCTTTTTTACCTGTTCGCCTTAATAATAAGTTATATTATATTTTAATTGTGTCCTCTAAGGTTCACTTGTCGATGTAATCATGGGGAAACAACTAATCCATCAAGGTTAGGCTACCTCTTGAGATCCATCCAGCCACCTACCTCGAATACAGGTTCGATAACAGCCCACCACTCCTACCACAATATACCCGCGGTAGCTTCCCCTCCCCGTGTTGACACCCACTCTCATCATATAGGTGTTATGAGTGAAGATGAGAAGGGACACCACCTCCCTATCTACAGGTCCTCTGCAGCCTCCCCCTCCCCCCTCCCCCCTCCCCCTGCATTGCCTTTCTCCTCTTCTCCCTCCCACACCCCTCCTGTTTATCTTTACATTTTTCTCTGTCATATTCAAACATATCCTATGCATCAAATCCGACAATCAGTTAAAAGTGATATCCTTTAATATACCAGCTCTTAATATGACTGATTTAAATATATGTTGTATTCTTATTGTAATATCAGATGCTTTAATACCAGATTCCAAAATACTGAAACATGTTTTTGTATCATCTGTTGCTTCAATAAAATTTTTTTTAAAAAAAGGGGTCATTTGGGGGGTATTTGTACTTTTCTGTCTTGTAAGGGCCTCAAGAAATGTGATAGGCCGTCAGTGCATCAGGTGTGATCAATTTTCAGTGATTGGCACCATAGATTGTAGACTCTATAACTTTTACAAAGACCAAATAATATACACTAATTTGGGTTATTTTTTACCAAAGATATATAGCAGTATAAATTCTGGCCAAAATTTATGAAGAAAAATTACTAATTTGAAAAATGTTATAACAGAAATAAAGAAAAATGCACTTTTTTACAACAGTTTCGGTATTTTTCCATTTATTGCTCAAAAAATAAACACCCCAATGGTGATTAAATACCACCAAAAGAAAGCTCTATTTGTGTGAAAAAAGTACGAAACTTTCAGATGGGTACAGTGTAGTATGACTGAGTAATTGTCATTCAAAATGTGAGAGCACTGAAAGCTGAAAATTGGTCTGGTTAGGAAGGGGGTTTAAGTGCCCAGTGGTCAAGTGGTTAAATCTCCAAGAAATGTTATTTTTTTATATTTTTATTCAGTGAATGGATTGGTTCTAAAAATTCTACAGGACTAAATGTGTGTTAAGTGAGATGCAATGAATTGCTCCCGTATACCCTTTGGCCTTGTTTTACTAAAGGAGTACCACATTTTTACTTTCAAAGTGAATTTTTACTTTGCAAAGATAATTTTCACTTATGTTAGTTAACTAGTGGAATGAAAGTGAAAATTCACTTTGAAAAGAATATCCAAATGTGTGCAGGGTCACATGTGTCACCTAATTTGCTAAGCTCAATAAAAATTCCCTTTGCAAAGTGAAAATTCACTTTGCAAGGGAAAATTATCTACTTTTTTTAATAAATCAAAATAGATTTTTTTACATGATAGAAATGTTGCTTTTTACAATCTAGTTAATCATATGAATTTTTTTATGCTATATTTGTAGCATATTTCTTTTACAATGTTCTACTTCTACAAACAACACATAATAAAAAAATTCTTATACAAAAAACACATAATAAAAATTCCTATGTATCTGAGGTTACCTCCTTTTCCATGGTGTAGAGCACATTCCAATGAGTTCTTTCTGCAGCCAGAGATAAACTCAAAGACACCAAGGAAGTCTAAAGATTCTGCTAGAGATGATGCCAGAACCTTTCCTTTTCTGCCTTCGAGGATTACTGCCAAGACACAATTTGCCCTTGATGCCAGTCATCACAGATAGCTTTCTTGTCAGGGATATCTTTTCTGTGCCATTGAACTCTTTTACAGTTTCTAAGCAGTGGTGAAACAGCTATTATGAAATAGGAGACAGGCAGAAGTAAAAGACTTCCTATAACAAGCAATCCAACCTTTCTTCATTCTAGGTCCGTGTTCTGGTCTGTAGATGTAAGAGACTTGGATACAGATCTATGAACCTGGCAGAGGGGTTCAAATTAAACTATTTGTTTCAAAACCAGACAGGTGGAGGCTCTAAGTTCCTTTTATGTATAATACAGCTCTCTATATTGCAAAAGAAGATTGCACCTATGTGGCCACTAAGATATGATTGGGACAATCAAATTGTCTATGTGCATACTTAAATCTAACTTTTATTTTAAATCCACTAAATATATTACAGATGCATAAAAAAGAGGTTCTCAGAGACTTACCGTGTATTTTCTTTAGAAAGCAGCCATAGCCTGAGTAGAAAAGCCTTTCCTCTGCCAGCACACTCTAGAGAAGGACCCTTGCTCTCTATGTGAAAGCAGGAGTCTCTCTGCAGAGCTCTGACACACCCCCTCTAAGTCAGACCTATGGATATGCAATGTGCAAAATTATGCCCCTGCTGATTTGATAAGCTCTGACTTTCAGAGGAGGCATCAATGTTACCTCAAAAAATCAAGAGTCTCTGTATCAAGCTGACAGGTGACAGTCTTTTCTATTTGGGCTGTGGCTGTTTTCTAAGGAAAATTAAATATAGGGCTTATAACACATTTTATTTGTATGCACCTGGAATGTATTTAGTTGATTTAAACTCATAGTTTAGTTGGTCTTAGAATCCAGCTCTGATTATTGTCATTGATAGTAATGAGGGTCCCATGAAAAGATTATTTATTGTCTGGTATAAAAAGGTAAGGTAGTACTGAAATGAGGGGGCTCACCCAACACATATCTTTCATTTGTGCAATATAGAGAGAGTGAACTTAGCAAACAAGTATAGCATTTTAATAGAATTTTATATTGAGAAAAATATGAGGATGTCATTGCTGACCTCAATCCATTGGATCAGCACAACAGCCGGGGCAATTAGCATTATTTTCAGAAGGAGGGGGGTAACAAAGGAAGCCTTAATACTTCCTTTACGTTTTTATTTATGGTCTTTATAATCATGTTAAGGGTAATAGTGTAATGAGATCATTAGTGAATCATTAAAGATTTAATTTCAGCAATTACTTCAAAGATTTTTTGTTATTTTGTTTATACCACAGAAAGCTGAAAATAAGTTTTGCAATGGATATGGTATGAAGTTTTTTTTACACATTTTAAAGATTATTTAGTAAATGTAAGTAACCATTTAGCTGATATAATTTAATGAAGTAGAGATAAAGGCTACATGTCATATATAATGTAATCTAAGCTTAGTAATAAGTGCGTTTTAACAAATTAGTTCTGCTACCAAATTTTCAGATCAGCTTGTGTGGTCCTGTGTGCAAAGCTAGGATTGATTTCTCCAAGCCGACTAATATATCCTTTAACCATACATGGCTTCTTCATGGCATGGGTGCTCAAAAACACTACCCTGGTATGGATGGTCACCACGCTTTTTGCACACCCCATATCCCCAGATGGTACAGGTTAAATTACTTTACTCTGCTCTGATGGACTAGAAAATACCCACTGAACATAATCCAAATCATACATGCCTTACAGTAAGGCAGTCCATTGATTTTAAATGGGCCGTCAACACAAGTTTTAACAGATCTAAAGCTTTTTTTCAACACAGTGCATTGCAATAAAATGTAAGTCCATTGTGGTGGACTGGCAGTCCATGCATTATGGAGCATTGTGGTAATGTCCTGTAAAACTCATATTATACTATACAGTACTGCAATATAAAGATCTAAATCTGACCTCAGACCTTTTTTTTTAAGGAAGATCTATTGTCACATTTTTGGGGTTGTGTTCGATATGCACAAAGAGAGATCACACAAATACTCAAATGTATAACATGTATTAAAAGTAATGACAGATACAGATAAGGATAAAGAAAATATCAAGAATACTTAACCAAAGGTGCTTGTTTCCCACCATGGATCCCTAACATGGCACAGGGGATCAAGACCAGACACACTTGCCTCATGGCTGTACTGGGTGAAACTAAACTTCTATAGGATTTGGCTGTGGTAGTATAGAACTTGAAAAGCCCACCCCCAGTCCACTCCCTTGGCAATATGACTCCTCAAGGACTTGACCAGTTAACAATAGCATTCCTTTGGTATAAGGTAAAGCTATGCTCATTTCCTTATATGGCTTCTTGACCAGGATGTGGAAGCTTAGAATTCATTAGTGAGCCACAATATTGGCCAACAATAATAGAGAAATATGAAATTTCTCCAACACTCCACCACCTGGCTCACAAATCATATAATGCCTCCAACTGTACATAAAGGCAACATATCAGTATTAGAAGAAAAGCAAAAAGAATAATTCTCCCACCCCCGGTTTACCTTAAATAAAAAATGGGGGATCTAAAGTTTAGATACCTATTTTCCTTTCCCTGTCTGATTTACCTGCACAGAGAATCTCATTTGGCTATTTTAGGGCTGAAAAATAAAAAATATCCAAAGTTAAAAAACTATATGGTGGACTAACAGAAGAACACCAAACTTCTCCTTTCAAAAGCAAAGGAGCAGTTATGAACATCAAACTTTCCTTTCCAAGAGTTTAAACGTGGAGAAACATGTCAAAGTCCCCCATACCTGGTGATGGACAGCAGAGTCTTAGACATCCGGTGATCAGATCGCAGCTGCAGCAAAACAATTGCAACACTGTAGCACTGAAAGAACTGTAGAATACAAAGTCCATATCCTCCGGACTATTGCAGCTCACAAGTCATAAACGTGCAGGCATATAACAACATGGTAGCTGGAACTTTACAGACAGTTCAGGCACTTGACCATCAGAGCTGATAAAACAGTTCAGGTACTTCACCATCAGATTCAGGTACTTGACCATGATAGTGGATGGAACAGTTCAGGTACTCAACCATCAGAACAGGTGTAACTTGCACCTACAGTTTAGCTGCTGATCATTGGCAAAGTCTTATAGATAGATAGTATAGATGGTTGCTGCTGTCAAAAGCGTTTGTCTCCTTTCTCCAATATGCTTGTGGTTGACATCAAGGTAGGTGTGTTACCAAGACTGTCAGTCCAACCTTCCATACCTAACAATAATGCAAGTATAGCCCATCATGAATTTTTGAACAGTTAAATCTACAATCCCTAGGGAACTGGCCTAACGTTAAACGGAAACACTCATATTTTTCTCATTCAGGGTGAAATATCGGTACAGGAACGCCAACACCCATTGCCCAACTGAACTCTACTTTATGTTGTATCTAAACTTAACAATGTCCAACCATAGCCCAACTTCAAACCACCTAATGTGTGTATTTCCTCTGTATATCCAGTCTCCTCCCACACTCTAAAGACATTCTGGCAGGCTAACTGGCTGTTTTCTACACTGACCTCATTATGTTTGTACAAACTGCCCACACCTAATGTGTCACCATACTCATGTGCCACATATATGCCAGTCCCACACCCAAACAATCAGGGAGAATCAAGGAAAACCAAACCTGGGAACCTATTTCATTTCATAATCATTTACCAAGAAACTTGAATCAAGTTTATCAAACGTGGTGGCCAAAGGATCACTAAGTGTCAGATATACTGCATATATCAATTTTTACAGCACCTTATTGTGAAAGACTTTATTATTATTATTATACAGGATTTATATAGCGCCAACAGTTTACGCAGCGATTTACAATTTAAAAGGGAGACAATACAGTTACAATACTATAAAATACAAGAGGATTAAGATGGCCCTGCTCAGAAGAGCTTACAATCTAATAGGGTGGAGCAGGTAGTACAAAAGGCTCTAACTGTGGGGAATGAGTTGATGGAAGTAGTAAACGATTAGTTGGAGGTGTAATAGGCTTCCCTGAAGAGATGAGTTTTGAGGGATTGCCTGAAGGTAGCAAGAGAGGGAGATAGACGGACAGGTTGAGGTATAGAATTCCAGAAGATGGGAGAGGTTCTGGAGAAATCCTGGAGATGAGCATGGGAGGAGGAAACGAGGGAGCTTGAGAGTAGCAGGTCTTGGGAGGAACAGAAAGGACAGTTTGGGTGATATTTGGAGACAAGATTGTTGATGTAGCTTGGGGCAGAGTTGTGAATGGCTTTGTAAGTTGTGGTTAGTATTTTGAATTTAATTTGCTGGGCATTTAGGAACTAGTGTAGGGATTGGAGGAGAGGGGTAGCAGACACTGAGCAGTTGGTAAGGTGGATAAGTCTGGCAGCAGCATTAATGATAGACTTAAGAGGGCATAGCCTATGGAGAGGGAGGCCAATGAGAAGGGAGTTGCAACCATTGCAGTAATCATGATTATCTTTGACTGAGTGAACATAAAATGACTTTTTCCACAATGAATGACATGATTATCTTGAATTCAAACAGTCATTCATATAGAAAAATATACTTCAACTCAAACACCTGTTGTAAAACCTTTAACTTTTAGTATCACCCGTTCTCTTCCTGTACTATGCACATCCTGTTTTTTTCACACTTTACTTGACTTTTTTTGGATGGAACTTTCTCCCTTTTCACGCCCAGTAGTCTGGAATGGAGAACTAAACATTTAAATAATTTTTCAACTAGGATTGTATTTCTGCAACATAATTAAACATTTCCCTTGGTCTTACATATCACCCACATTTGAACATCATGTTATACTAGTCATTTTATAACTGGTCAAAAATGAACACATTACCCTACATTTCACAGACAGTCCCCAGCCCCTCACACAGGGCATATTTGTCTAAGGGGGGGGGGGGATGCAGCATGTAAGGGAGGGGGAGGAAAGACACAGACATGCAGACTGCAGCTATCTTTGCTAAATTATTTATCAGTTAAATTTACAAAGATCTTCTGACAAAGGTTTCTATCTTTCTCATGTGCACTTTTCTAAGTTTCAGTACCTACAATATAACCCTTTACAGAACCTTTGCTTCAATTTCATTACTTAACTTTTACACTATTAAGCTCACATAAACACACAAACATAAGCAACAAAACTTATTTTACAACTCATACTAAGCATTACCTTTCTATCTTAATTCAAGTAACATTGGCATTTAACACAGACAACACAATATGCATTCAGCATATCTTTATACAAGTAACATGTCTTCAAAGATTTCAGACATACACATAACAATCAATCTGAGTGGTCAGCTCATCGTTTTCAATATTCAAAATAGTCTCATTGCTCTGAAACTTCTACAGTACAGAGACCAATGTTATTACCATTACAGTTAAGGCTTCCTGAAGGTACAACAGTTTCATTTGTATATCAGTCTCTCACCCAATCTATCAAACAAAAACAAAATTGCAAGTCCAGTTGTAGGCACCAAAACAGAAAACTGCTTGTACCTGATCACCTAAAGACACCTCAAATAAGCAAGCTAAGTATCTGATACGTTTCCTACGCTTTCTGAATGTACTATGGCTTACAATACTAGAACACAACATTAAACCCAGCACAAACAGTCTAGCACAATTCTGCATCATTTTTGTATCTTTTATTTGCACAAATTGACCCCACTTCTGTTACCAAATATATTGTCACGTTTTTGGGGCTGTGTTTGATATGTGCAAAGAGAGATCACACAAATACTTAAAAGTATAACATTTATTAAAAGTAATGACAGATACAGATAAGGATAAAACAAATATCAAGAATATGTAGAACTATCTTTCTTAATTAATTAATTGTAAAAAAAGGGGAAAAGAAACACAAAGAGTGTCCCACAGCACTTTACCTCTTCCTTATCTAGCCCATTCTATTCCTGGACCTTTAAAGCGGTAGTAAAGCATGTTGAAAAAGTGTTTTACCCTGCAAGGTAGTATCGCAAGGTAGTATCGCAATGTGCTAATATGCTATGCACACTAGCACATTATGAAATAGTCACCTTAAAACAAAGCCCACCAGCAGCGCTGTCACCACTAACAGGGCTTCCGTTTTCACCCAGTCTTCCTTTTAGATTCACAGGCTCTGACCTTCTGATTGGCCAAGTCATGATGTTGTCACTCCAGTGCATGCGCACAGGAGCCCCGGGTATGTCACAGAGCTCTTAAGGAATGGCACGGGTATGCGGTTCCTTCAGAGCGCATGCATTGGTGACATCACTGGCTGCTGCTCATTGGAAATCTCCAAAATGGTGCACGTTTAGGAGATATTCATTTTACCCACAGGTAAGCTTTATTATAAGCTTACCTGTAGGTACAAATAGCCAAAGTGACTTTACTACCACTTTAACTGCATTAGGAGGGAATGTCATTATACTCTTAGAGCTTGGGATTCTGGGAAATCTAATTATCACAGTTTCCATGCTGTAATAGGTTTATTCTTTCAGTGATTCATAGGAACAGTGTAACAAGGCATGTTTGCTGATCTCTATCTTGTGTCATTTGAAATTAGCTTGGTTTTCTGAATTACCTGGAATAAAGAGCACTCTACTAAAGAGGTCTTCAGTGACTTATAGCAACAAATATGATGTCTTATAACAACCAATTTCTTATGTGCATATGCTAGACTGAAGTAAGATCAGATGACTGCGCACTTTGTGTGTAACTGATGCTATCTACAGAATGCTTCAAGAGCAAAATGGGCTCTCTGAGCCTAATGGCCTTATTTCACACCAATTACTGTCCCTATTTCTAAAATTACGGGTTTCCAGAATAGATGGTAACAAAAAAAAAAATACAAAAACTACACATATTCAAGGAGTATCAAAATAGTGCACAAATAAAGAGGATACAAGAGAATAAAATTGAATACACACTGGGCAGATAAAAATCCACATATAATGCAAGTAGAAACATAATGGTCACATACATAAGGTGAAAGTTGTCCAACAGTAAAAAGGGACCAGCCAAGAAGGATCATTATCCATAACGGTTAATCCAGAGGAGAAAAACCCAAGAGGAGGAGAAAAAAAGAGAAAGGAGAGAAAAAAAGAGAACAGAAGAAGTGACGAGAGGATCCAAGGGATCAGGGGCGCGGTAAATTGAACTTTTCAAGGGACTTTGCTCCCAAGTTAAAATAATTTGGTGATATTTCACTTTGCAAAGAATATCCAATCATGTGCAAGGAAAATAACAAAACAGTGTTTTTTGCTTGGACATGATTGGATGATGGAAGCCAGCAAAACCTAACCTCAATCACCTAGCTCTGGGGAAACCTCCCTTGCAAAGCGTAGCTTCCCTTGTAAAGTGAACAGTCTATATGATCTTTCTGATTATTAGTGGTGTAATCTCAGTCTGTGAAGCAAGTAGACAACATCACATCCTCGTAAAGTTTATTGTTAAAATTGCATTGTCCTTCAGTAAAGGATGCTTTTAAATATAGTACAAATCCTTTTTGTACAATGTACTCTAACTGCAATAGTAACTATTGAACAAATTAACTAATTAACCAATCGAAGCATGGGAGCTAGACCATAGAAATCTCCCTTGATTATATGGTACAATTATTGCAATTATAATGATTTTCTAATGCAATTCTGCAATGTTGTAGCAGCATTGCTCACTCAAGGGTAATCGTTGATGAGAGTGAACAATAAAAACCTGAATGGGTATTTATTTTTGATTTTTATTATGTTATTTTTTATTTCTGATTTTTTTTTCTTTTTTTTTATCGGCATGGTGAAAAGTATATGAGCTGGTAACAGTGTGTGTGTGTGTGTATATTTATTTATTTAATTGTATTCTTTACTTTATCTGTTTGTGCAGTGTATATTATATTGTTGGCCTAGAGTATGCAATAATCCATTGTGCACATATAAAATTTGACCTTTTATACAGTTAGAATAAATTTAGCACCCACAATAAAAGATTTGTAATATAGAACATAAAGAATCTGTTATATCCAATCTATCTAGGTCCATATGTGTGACATTGAATTATACCTTTATTAGATTTGTGGACCTCTTTTGGTGAACAGCTGTCAGTTAATAATGGAAAGTGTACCAGATATGTAGCATCCTTCTCATCAGCAATTCCGTATATTGTTGTTTTCTGATAGACTGTATGCATGTTCCTAATTTCATAGAAAATTATGACTGTGTATGAAACCGCGGAAGGGTATTTTGACATTTCTGAGGGTCTAGCTATATTGTAGGCTGACCAGCTGCTAGAAATTATTATTTTGTCATAAGCTGCAATCCAATGCATATATATTTTTTTATATTAGTTGGAGTCACAGGAAACAAAGCAACTGTGAGATTTCTTTCATTTACTCAGACAGTCTAATGCCGTTTAAGGTTGAAAAAAGATGGACAGATCTGTAATCATTTTCTACTGAAGATGAGAGATCTGCCTTTCTTTCTCTTGGTCACTGTACCAGTGAACCTGCCAAGACTTTTTCTTCCTTTGATGGATGCTCAGTAAAATAAAATTATTTCTTTTGCTATGAGAAAAAGAGAATTATTTTTAATCAGGTACAGAGAGATGGCACAGCTTTCTGGAAGAGCTCTGTCAAAGACACTTGTGGTTCCATTGTCATTCACACTCATTGTCAGTGGCTCATTAACCATTACACTGCACAATTGTTGCTAGATATGCAGGCTTTTCAGAATCTGGTATATTGTCACAAAACAGTGGAGTGCCCTATTTAGGCTTGTGGTGAACTGCTATCAACTCTGCAGAAGTTCAGATTTCTTGGAACTGAGTTCATGGGGATGAAATGAAATATACCTTTGGCAAGCAGATTAGATTGAGAAGTCCAGCTCAACCCAAAAAAAGATATTTCAGGCTTTGTCAGGTAATTGGTTGAACGGCTTTAATTCTTTTGCGTTTCTTGGAGACTGCAGCAGCAAGATTTTCCTATAATTATTTGTGTCATCCACCATAGGGCCATAACAATGATGTCACTGTCTTGCTGGATTACGTTAAAGTACAACTAGAGGCAAACTTTTTTGTTTTGTTTTGGACAGAGTGGTGAGAACGTACAACACCTTTCAGGTTTTTATTGCTGTCTGTGTCCACATTGGGGAGAATCACCTGTCCTGTTTACTGTTATCACCAAGACCGAAAGTAAAAGAAAATCTCAAGTTTTGGGTTGTTTCCAGAACAGGTATAGGAAGGAAATCATCCAAAGGTGACACTTGTTCTGGGGATCCTGGTGACAACCAGGGATTCCCTCAATTTGGAAGGATTTCCTTTCCCTTCCTATTTTGGCCATAGAGCAGGAAGTGAAAACAAAATGATAAAACCCAGATTGGGACTTTAGGGGCAGAAGGGAGAAATGGTATACAAGTATAATATATAGGAGCAGGGTTTGGGACTTTGTGTGAAACATGCAGTCAGGGAGGTATCACAACATAAATGTGCCTGGTGGGTATACCATACATTACGATTATATATCTTACATTGTAAATAATACTAAATCTAAAATAGTAAAATAAGTAAACATTATTCCATAACATAATGCATAATAATATGGTAGCATAATGACATAGCAACATAATGCAGTGTTTTTCAACTCCAGTCCTCAAGGCACACAAACAGGTCATGTTTTCAGGATTTCCCTCAGATGAAACAGCTGTGGTAATTACTAAGGCAGTGAAACTGATCAAATCACCTGTGCAAACTCATGAAAATCCTGAAAACATGACCTGTTGGTGTGCCTTG
>BLSH010212355.1:1517510-1536389 GCA_018402905.1 Glandirana rugosa
GACTGTACTCAGTTCATTAGCTGGTTGTTTCGGCTTGCATCATTGCACAATGCTCGCATATTGTTCCTTCAAGTCCACTTACACTAAACACCTAATACTTTGTGTCCAACGTGCTGGCTTGCGAAGGACCTAAGACTCGTACACACAAACGTGAAGGTTGAAAAACAACCGGTTGAAGACATATGTACTCGGTTGTTAGCCGGTTGCGGAACAACCAGTTGAAGACATGTGTGCTCATCACAACTCGCTTGGGCCTGACATTGCAAGCCCAGGCATGGCTTGAAATCCCACAGGCACCGTGCCTGGGCCTGGGCAACCCGAACGATTTTTGAAATGTCCGGGTCCGGGTCCGTGCCACGGACACCCTAAAGTTCGGTACGGACCCGAACGTTACAGTCCGGGTTCGCTCAACACTACTCGTGTGTACAGAAGTTGACCAACAAGGCGTTGGCCGATTGTTGGCTCATGTATACAGAAGTTGGCCAACAAAAAGTTGGAAGTGCAAACACACATGCTCAGAATCCAGGAAGCGTTCGGTCGTGCAACCTGTGTTTCATAATCCACAAATCACATTCACCTGAACTTCCTTGTTATACGCTCGTAACACGTTACTACGTTCGGCTTTGTTGGTCGATTACTTGACTCATGTCAGTACGCTAGACCAAACCGCTATCGCCCAATTTGGACAAAAGTTGGACGTTCAGTTGACCAACCATCGGCTTGTGTGTACAAGGCTCAGTTTTTTGTGTATTGCTAGAGAGTTTTTTTTTTCTTGGGAGGGTGCATGTGATCAGCACAATGCCAATCAGCACTGTCCAGACAGAGGGTCAGGGGTCCTGCAACCTCATAGGACAGTCAGAGTAGAATGAAAACTCCTCCTACAAGCTTTATCCAGACACTCATTGAACTCATACCACTGCTATATACTGCTGATGAGAAAACTTATTTAGCGGTTTACATAAACTAAAATAATTGCATTTCCATGTTCTGTGTACTATGGGGGACCACATATAGTGAATGCAGGATCCTGGGTTTAGTAATACTTTAAAGAGCCTATACACAAGGCAAATCTTCAGCTTCACATAACCCCAACTGCATGCTACATGACCTCTTAAAAAATGAAAAATCTAATTAGACATATTTTTTCTTTCAAGGGCCTGCTAGCCAGTCTGGTGAAATCTTGGGCCCTTCTTCTTCTCTAGTGGGGACAGTAGAGAATCCTTCTTGCTGCACAGAAAATGAGCTCCATTCAGTGCAGCAGTACTATGAGCCTAGGCAAGCATCATGGAGCACCCCAAAGGTGCAAGTCAGTGCCAGCCTAGGGTCAGAATAAATTGGTTGAATGATTCTGGTGATATCTAGTAGTGGTTAGGACTTTCTGGGGTGAGCATTGCAGCAAAACATTTCTCTTTTTCTTTAACTGTTCTTTTCCTTGTTATGTTTTGTAAATGGAGTACTGCTTAAAGAAAAGACTTGAACCACTCTTTCTAAAAATGTGCATATATATGGTCGCCTCTCAGAACAAACTGTTACCATCTCAAATCTCATTTGGGTGGTATGGAAGACGCAGTCAGAGTTGGACTTCATTATCATGTGAATGCATGCTCTCAGATTATTATAGTGCATGATCAAGTCAGCTGATATGGCCTCCAAATGCCAAGAAATCTTCGGCAGTCTAAACTCTAGGGGAATGTACAACTGCAATACTGTATGTGCTCTATTTTATCTTCTGGATTGAAGCAGTAGGTGCTACTGTAATCAGTATTATTTTCCTACCTTTTATATTTCCTCTTGGTTCTATTATCATTAACATATTCCACCTCAGAAAGAAAATCTATGCCGCGCCTCGCTTTGTGTTTGACAGTACAAATTGCAGCACTGAATAGGCTAAAACCTTTGGGATATCCATGAAAAGGTGAGCAGCAAAAATCAATTAGTGGGCTCCTGGGTATTTTGTATGTAAATTCAGAATGATAAATTAGTAGCTATATGATGTCAAATATGCAGCTGGCTTGTGAAGAATGGATAGTGCAAATGGAAAGCTACAAGAGCCAAACAGATTGCTTTGATTTACATGATGAGCACAAATTCACATACACAAGGACTCCTTTTCGTGTAGGTAGCCACAGACTGGCAGATCTCCCGCTGAGAATGAAGCATGGTGGGAGATTGGCTCATCATTGTTTAACTCACGCACCATGGGGACTTACTGAGATCCATTTCCCTGGCTTGGCAGATGAACACATGCTGTGCACACATGGTCTCAGACATGTTCACTTTTCTTTGGAGAAATTAGATCAGTCAGAGATTGCTCACAGAGATGTTCTAACATGTATTAAAATCTTTAACTGGAATACAAACAGCCTCCAATGTTTGAATGTACTGGTTCTTCTCAATAGTTTATAACTACATGGCAGGCTTCTTGATCATGATGATCAAATCTTTTGCATACATATTTTACATATATTTAGTATAGACAATCCAACATAAAAGTGCTACATAACAGTGTAGATTAGAGACTAATGTTAAAGCCTAAGTGTAGCTAAAAACAGAAACTGCACAAGGGACATACATTATAATCAATAGGATATGTCTCTTGTGCTTATTCCTCTTCTGTCACTGAAAATATTCCTCCATCCTTTCCCCTCCACCCCGCCACCATAATCTTCAGGTGTTGCGGTGGTTAATACAACTAACAGGCTGTCATAGGCTCGCATCAAGAAATCCTGACTCTGCCCTCCCAGCAAATTCATTCATAGAAGTGGTACTACATACAGGAGCCTATGAATGGAGGGGGCAGGCCTACCAATCACCCACCCTTCATAGATCATGTTCTATTACCAGAAGCTGTAGTATTGTTTCCATGAATGGAGCAGACATAGTCAGGCTCTCTTGATAAAAGTCAGATGCAGTCCATTAATTGTAGTAACTCCTCTTGCACCAGAAGATTATGGCAGTCGGGGGTTTAAGGATGGCAGACGATTGTCACTAACAGAAGAGGAAACAGCACAAGGGACAGATCCTACCGGGTGTCAATTAGGTCATTTGTACTGATTTTTCTGTTTGTGATTTTGACTGCACTTTGGTTTTTACTGTCTCTGAAAATGTAAAAAACTCTAGTGGACACCTATTTAACTGCATACTTTTCTGTGTGTCCCAACTGTGTTCACTTGAGAGGGTTATAAGAAATACATAAAGGAACAAGTTGCAGTGCAACACTTATAATCTTGCAAAAGAACAGGTTATGTTGTTCTGATTCACAATTACAAATTAGATGTTCTTGGCTGGGACGTGCGGTTGACATAAATTGCACTCTCTGTTGGCAATCATGTAAATGCAGTAGGAAGACATTCGTATATGGGCATGCATCTTGCCTTAAAGGATAAGTGCACTTTAAAACTCAACCCATACTCTCCCTGCACAGATGCATACTTACCTTAATCAGCCATGGTTCTGCTGTTTGCTTGCATCCAGCAGTGCAATTCTTCTCTATCTTGGCTGCAATTATGCATTAATACCCCCCATAGGCTTTTACAGGACTGTGTCATGAGGTCAGAGATGATCATAGCCAGTCATGGCCAGAATTTGCACCGTTGTATGTAAGCAAGCAGTAGAACTGCAACCATCAGACCCAGATAACTATACATCTGGGAAGACATTGGGTGATGTAGGTTAGGTCATAGGTAGGAGGCAAAAAAAGATGCCTGCACTTTGTATTAAAGTACATTTATCATTTAAGCTGAATCATGTCTTGAACGGTTGTACATGCTCCTCTGCTGTATTGAAGTTGCTTTTGTCTGATATCTCTGTACACTGTGAGCTTCTCACAATGTGCATTAGAAGCTGCAGTAAGTCAAACAGAGACTGCCTCATTTCAGGTCTGGGGGACACTTGGGCTCATCTAGCCCTTTCTTCTAGTCCTTTCATCCCTCGCCCACACCTTTTATTTTTTGGATTTCAGTGTCGGCATCCCATGTGGATTTTCCCTAGAGCAGTCTGCTTGCAAATCACTGACTGACCACCCATTAAGACATTTCGATATTTTCATAACTCCTCCCAAGGGCCAGTTCTCTGCTTGCATAAGGACTAAGGCCTCTTGAGAGGAGTACTCTCAAGTTTTCAGCTGTACAACACCCTGCCAGTCCCTATCAACAGTCATTTTCTGCCTGCATTGCATAAGCAAATACAAAGATTAAGGGAAAACATCACTGGATCTAAAGCTGGCCATATGTTACTCATTTTGTTTTTCAGCCGGAGGAATAGGTAAAACTGAGCGGATTACCCCATTCTCACATTCGAGGTGGATGGAGAAATCTTCCCCACTGCATCTTTGTATTCTGATAGCGGGACTCTGTTAAACACTGCAACCCAATGGCTGCATGGGCTGATTGAGCAGAGATTTTCCAACAAGCCTGTTAATTAAAAGTCGATTGATAGATCGACTTCCCATCAACAGGAATGGTCAAACATGGACCAAAGTTTTGATCCATGTATGGCCAGTTTAAATGAATATAAGTAGCGTAAATGCATGTCAATGCATGTTAATGGGGTGGGGGACCGGAGAAGGCAAAATAAAAGCAAATTCAATTTCAAATTAAGATGACAATAATATGCTGCACGTGGTCTGCCTTTGTTAAACATTTGGACATCTATAGGTATAGTAAAAACTGACCAATCCAGACAATAATCAAAGATGCACATTAAAACTCAAAGAGATTCTGGTGGTTGCTTAGAACGGTTCTTCCAAGGGGTAAAGCTGAAGCTTGTACCAATGTAAGAGACCTGGATTGGACAGCAGTTTGCAAAGCTATCCAGGTTTTGCCCTGCTTTTTCATGGGATAGAGCAATCACATATCTATTCTTTGTCTACCATCTTGTGCACATTTCTCCTGGCCAGAGGCCTGCATACTACATCCCGACAAGAGACCTACTATTCAAAATAAAGGAATGCCCACTCCAATTGTGTTTTCAACAATTTACTGCATTCATTAACCTTTTCCAATACACAACACACTCAACATACTGGCAGAATCTTTAGTGGAGAACACAAATGACATAGAATAATATCCTGGCAGTAGTCTTTGATAGTGCAGAGCACACGTTACACAATTGCAGCCATCTTCCCTCTCTATAAGAAGCACCACCAAAATTGGCTCAGCTCACTCTAAGGATGCTCTGTTCTAGGTCCTGAGAACTTTCCATACCAAGCCACAAACCTACAGCTGAGGGTCAGGAGTTGCAAGGTCTTTCTATTAGCATCCTGCCCAATCCCAAGATGTCCCATTTCTGCCCAGCCAAGAGCTCTCATTTACTATTACTATAAGCTCTATATTGTGCTGTGCAGGGGTGTCCTGTTTCCATACTCCACTCTATTGGGCCTCACCCATGACTGGTATTTATATGGGCACTAGCTCCACTCATTACATTACTACAGGAGGGGCAAAACTGAAAGGGACACTAACACCTGCCAACACCTTCTGCTAATGCTTCCTCTATTAGGTAAAATCCTCCTTCCTCTGTGGACCATCTCCGCCTTCTCATTTCCACTCCTGCCACTGAAATCTTCCAGTCCTGCTGGGGGTTATGCAATCTATAAATGGAGGGGGGATCTATCAATCATTTTTGCATTCTTAATTCATAGATCTCTTTTCATTGACTTAAAGTTTAAATTAAAAGTCAGCAGCTACAGTATTTGTTACAGTATTACAGTATTTTAACGTAAGGACACTCACCTGTCCAGGGATCCAGCTCTGTCCTCACCAGAGCCGGTTCTTTGATTAGCTTTGGGTATAGGCGCATCTCTAGTTGGTGAAACGGGAATTGATTCACAGCCGTTTTCCTACTGCACATGCGAGAGCCGTGATGCACCTTTGTGAATGGTCCCATTATCTTCTGGGACCTGTGAAGTGTTCCAGAAGACTGCGGGGGTGGGATGGGGGCCGAACTTCCGGCTCAGATCATCGCGGCGATCTGAGGTGGAAGCGGGTATGTGTCAAAAAAAGGTACCTGCTCCCTCCAAAAAAGTGCCAAACATGGCAGTGGAGGAGGGAGGATGTAAACAAGTGGAAATTCCCTTTTTGGGTGAAGTTCTGCTTTAAGGAGCTGGGTGGAGAGGGCAGGCATAGTCAGACACTTTTGATGAGAGACTGTGACAGCCCTTAGTTCCATTAACCACCGCCACACTGGAACGCTGGAAGATTACAGCATGGGGGGTGTAGGGGGCATGGATGGAGGAGGATTTCAACAGAAGAGGAATCAGAACAAGGGACGCATCCTACTGACTGTAAGTTGCGTCCATTGTGCTGATTTTTTTTTTGTTTTTTATTCTGGCTGAACTTCAGCTATAATTTATGCTGCTGTGGCCAGCTTTACATCCTGATTAGGTAAAAAACACATATATTGTGCAGGCAAACTTTAGAGCTATATATTCATTTATAGAGCATTTTAGGTTTTTGAACACACAGTTGGAATCATCTGCATAGCTCTGCCTGCTATTCTTGTATTTGTGATTGAAAAAAGACATTTAATACATAAGAAGGCAATGCTCTGTTCCATTGTGTTTTTTAGTGATAGCCTCATTATTTCCTTCTGTCCAGCTAACCTTAACCTCAATGTCTGTACTACTATGGCCAAAAAATAACACGATAAAGGAATGCTTGTCCTGGAATGAATAGACCTTTATCGCTGTCTGTATCCCTGTTGGGTAGCTTTCTTTTTGTTTTCTCTCTGCTTCTCATTAGAACAGAAGTGAGGGGGAATCTCTCTAGTCTTCAGCAGTGACACAAAGAGAGATAAAAACACATTTTTGCAACATGGAAAATATTTTTTTTCTATTGATCTCTATGTTCCCTATAGGTGGAATTTGATTCACTTTCTGTTCAGGTGACATTCTGCATGTCATGGAGTGACCTGGGCATCCTCATGACAAAAAAAAAATGAAAACAAACCTCCCTAATAGGGGACATCAACAAAAACCACAAAATAGAAATATGTTTTGGCTGGAGTTAGACCTTAAAGGCTGCAATCAGTACATTCAATGCTTAATTAACCGATTGCCGACCTCATAACTTAGTTATACGGCAGCAGAAATGCTTTCCTGTAACGGATCACGTATCAAGTATGTGGCCTGGCACTTTCAAATAGGGGGCACACACCACCAGAACTGCTGCTGTGCTGTAAAAAGCACAGCACAAGCCGATCGGCGGGTGCTGACCAATGGATGCCTGCCGGCACCCGCTAATCATTGAGGAGAGACACAGAACAGAGCTCTGTGGCAGAGCTCTGTTCTGTCAGCAGGGATGTGATGGATTTTCGTTCCCTGCAAAGCAGGGCATAAAATCTATCACATCCCATAGTAAAAACAGCACACAAAGTACACAAAAAACACTGGCTAGGCACACATTTAGCAATTTAATTGCCCTAGATGTTTACCCCCTTCCCAGCCAGTGTCATTAGTACAGTAACAGTGCTTATGTTTAGCACTGATCTCTGTATTAGTGTCACTGGTTCCCACAAAGTGTCAAAAGTGTCAGTTAGTGTCCGATTGTCCACCGACAATAGTGCAGTCCTGTTATAAAGCGCTGATTGCCGCCATTACTAGTATAAAAAAAATTACAGTATACAGTATCTCACAAAAGTGAGTACACCTCTCACACCTCTTTTCATGTGACAACACTGAAGAAATTACACTTTGCTACAATGTAAAGTAATGAGTGTACAGCTTGTATAACAGTGTAAATTTGCTGTCCCCTCAAAATAACTCAACACAGCCATTTTAATGTCTAAACCACTGGCAACAAAAGTGAGTACACCCCTAAGTGAAAATGTCCAAATTGGAACCAAAGTGTCAATATTTTGTGTGGCCACCATTATTTTCCAGCACTGCCTTAGCCCTCTTGGGCATAGAGTTCACCAGAGCTTCGCAGGTTGCCACTGGAGTCCTCTTACACTCTTCCATGATGACATCATGGAGCTGGTAAATGTTAAAGACCTTGTGCTCCTCCACCTTCCATTTGAGGATGCCCCACAGAGGCTCAATAGAGTTTAGGTCTGGAGACATGCTTGGCCAGTCCATCACCTTTACCCTCAGCTTCTGTAGCAAAGCAGTGGTCGTCTTGGAGGTGTGTTTGGGGTCATTATCATGTTGGAATACTGCCATGGGGCCCAGTCTCTGAAGGAAGAAGATCATGCTCTGCTTCAGTATGACACAGTACATGTTGGCATTCATGGTTCCCTCAATGAACTGTAGCTCCCCAGTGCTGGTGGCACTCATGCAGCCCCAGACCATGACACTTCCACCACCATGCTTGACTATAGGCAAGACACACTTGTCTTTGTACTCTTCATCTGGTTGCCACCACACATGCTTAACACCATCTGAACCAAATAAGTTTATCTTGGTCTCATCAGACCAAAGGACATGGTTCCAGTAATCCTTGTCCTTAGTCTGCTTGTCTTCAGCAAACTGTTGGTGGGCTTTCTTGTGAATCATCTTTAGAAGAGGTTTCCTTCTGGGACAACAACCATGCAGACCAATTTGATACAGTGTGCGGCGTATGGTCTGAGCACTGACAGGCTGACCCTCCCACCCCTTCAACCTCTGCAGCAATGTTGGCAGCACTAATATGTCTATTTCCCAAAGACAACCTCTGGATATGACGCTGAGCATGTGCACTCAACTTCTTTGGTCGATCATGGTGAGGCCTATTCTGATGTGGAGCCTGTCATGTTAAACCGCTGTATGGTCTTGGCCACCGTGCTGCAGCTCAGTTACAGGGTCTTGGCAATCTTCTCATAGCCTAGGCCATCTTTATTTAAAGCAACAATTCTTTTTTTCAGATCCTCAGAGAGTTCTTTACAATGAGGTGCCATGTTCCAGTGACCAGTATGAGAGAGTGAGAGTGAAAACACCAAATTTAACACACCTGCTTCCCATTCACACCTGAGACCTTGTAACACTAACGAGTCACATGACACCGGGGAGGGAAAATGGCTAATTGGACCCAATTTGGATATTTTCACTTAACGATTTAGACATTAATGGCTGTGTGTTAAGTTATTTTGAGGGGACAGCAAATTTACACTGTTATACAAGCTGTACACTCAATACTTTACATTGTAGCAAAGTGTCATTTCTTCAGTGTTGTCACATAGATATAATAAAATATTTACAAAGATGTGAGGGGTGTACTCACTTTTGTGAGATACTGAATATCCCATAGTTTGTAGACACTATAACTTTTGTGAAAACCAATCAATATACGCTTATTGGAATTTTTAAAACAAAAAATGTAGCAGAATTCATTTTGGCCAAAATATGTTTAGAAATTTTTGTTTATTTATGTATTTATTTATTTTTTCATAATTGTATTTTTATTGTAAGAGCAAATGTAAAAACAAAATCAGTTTCAGTATCGTAAATCCTTACATAAGTGTAACAAACATATATATTTTAACATAGAAAAAGTTAATCTGAACACAATTAACGAGTCAGGCCTAACATATTACAGAGATGAGGGCTGACAAAAAAACAATTCAAACATAGCCAATAAATGTATATACTATATCTGTGAAATTGAGAGAATGGGTATAACAATAATAATATTATTATAGGCTGATTATGGCTAACTTATTTCAGAAACCTTCCCATTTTAATACAGTTAGATGAGTATCACAAGAATTTGGAGGTGTCCCAGAGTTCCCATGTTTTGTTAAACTGGGGGATGGATTCTGATGCTGGGGGATGGCGGGTCCTTTGAAAGCCATAGTATCGGAATGGACCTTTGTGCCGCTAGCAGTATTAAGGAGATCAATCATTTTAAGTACTTTATTTTTTTAATGTTTTAATTGGATATGTTTTATAGCAGAAAGTAAAATTGTCTGTCTTTTTTTGTTTATAGCGCAAGAAAAAAAACACCAAAAGAAAGCTCTATTTGGGGGAAAAAAAGTGACATACATTTAATTTGGGTACAGCGTTGCATGATCACACAAGTATCGGTTAAAGTATAGTGCCGTATCACAAAAAAATGGCCTGATCATGAAGTGGGGTAAATCTTCAGGATGTCAAGTGGTTAAAACATATATGAATCAAGGATTATTATTAGTAGTATTTATTATTATTATTATTATTAGTAGTAGTCTTTTTTAAATTAGTTTATGTAGTGCCATCACTCCTGTGCAACAACTATGTCTAAGGACTAGTAAACTAATAGTATAATAATTCATGTTTTGAGGTTAAAAGGATTGTACAGGTTGTTATTTTAAATAACAAACATGTCATACTTACCTGTTCTGTGCAAGGGTTATGCACAGAGCAGCCTCGATCCTCCTCTTCTCAGGTCCCATCAGCGCTCCTGGCTCCTCCTCTTCATTAGGTGCCCCTCGGAGACCTGCATTCCCTGGGGGGCACCCATGCGGGCCCAGTCCCAAATCCCTGCCCCCCAGCTCCCATGTCCCTGGATTTGATTGACAGCAACGGGAGCCAATGACTCCTGGTTCTACATTTGATTTGGGTACAGCGTTGCATGATCACACAAGTATCGGTTAAAGTAATGTAGTGCCGTATCACAAAAAAATGGCCTGATCATGAAGTGGGGTAAATCTTCAGGATGTCAAGTGGTTAAAACATATATGAATCAAGGATTATTATTAGTAGTATTTTTTATTATTATTATTATTATTAGTAGTAGTAGTCTTTTTTAAATTAGTTTATGTAGTGCCATCACTCCTGTGCAACAACTATGTCTAAGGACTAGTAAACTAATAGTATAATAATTAATGTTTTGAGGTTAAAAGGATTGTACAGGTTGTTATTTTAAATAACAAACATGTCACACTTACCTGCTCTGTGCAAGGGTTATGCACAGAGCAGCCTCGATCCTCCTCTTCTCAGGTCCCATCAGCGCTCCTGGCTCTTCCTCTTCATTGGGTGCCCCTCGGAGACCTGCATTCCCTGGGGGGCACCCATGCGGGCCCAGTCCCAAATCCCACCCTGCCCCCCAGCTCCCATGTCCCTGGATTTGATTGACAGCAACGGGAGCCAATGGCTCCTGGTTCTACCAATTTATCCAATGAGGATGGAGACAGCGACTGGAGCCGCTGGGCTTATGCTCAGTACTGGAACGATTGAGTTTAGGTAAGAAAAGGGCGGCACTGGGGGGAGCTACAGCACAGAATTTTGCGACTTTACAACTCCTTTAACCACTTGCCGACCGCCGATCGGCATCTGACGGCGACAAAGTGGTTCGTTATCGCAAAACGCCGTCATACGACGGCGGCTGCGATAACGCGCACTGTGAGCGCGCGCGCGCCGCCGGAGGCGCGCCCGCGCGCTCACTGTGTCCGGGGGGGTCCAGGGAGCGGGTGCGGCGGCTTCGATTGCCGCCGGCTACCCGCGATGGCCCCCCCGGAGCGAATGAGCGGGGGTCCGTGTATGTAAACACGGACCTCCGCTCTGTGTGAGGGGGAAGGGAAGTGATCACAGCCTTCTCGTACATGAAGGCTGTGATAACTTCCTTTCCCCAGATAGGCAGTCCCCAATACAGTTGGAACACGCCCAGGGAACATAGTTAACCCTTAGCGCGCCCCCTGCAGGTTAACCCCTTCACTGCCAATGGCATTTACACAGTAATCAGTGCATTTTTATAGCACTGATCGCTGTATAAATGCCAATGGTCCCAAAAAAGTGTCAAAATGTTCCGCCATGTCCGCCCCAATATCGCAGTACCGCAAAAAATCGCAGATCGCCGCCATTTTTAGTAAAAAATAAAAAAAAAATAAAAACCCCAGAAATGAATTCTCACCATCCGTAAACGCGACCACTTTTGCGCAAACCAATCAATAAACGCCGATTGCGATTTTTTTTATCGCAAATATGAGGAAGAATATAAATCGGCCAAAAACGGTGAAAAAAAATGTTTTTTTATATTTTTTTTTTGGATTTGTATTCTAGCAAAAAGTAAGAAATTTGGGTTTTTTTGCAAAATTGTCGCTCTTCTTTTGTTTATAGCGGCGATCAGAAATGACGCAGAGGTGATCAAATACCACCAAAAGAAAGCTCTATTTGTGGGAAAAAAAGGACGCAAATTTCGTTTGGGTACAACGTTGCACGACCGCGCAATTTTCAGTTAAAGCGACGCAGTGCCGAATCGCAAAAAGGGCTCCGGTCCTAAAGCTGGAAATCCTTCCGGGGCTGAAGTGGTTAAATACACTTTAACTGTCAATAGCCCCAGCCTTTGGCTGTGCCGCATGGCAGAGCTGTGTAAATGTCAGGAATGGATGGACATCACTACAAAACCTTTCACAGGTAAAACAGCTTTAGTGTACATATTGTAGCTGCTTGTTTAGACCTCAGAATCCAATCTCTTCTGGCAAATGCCAGAGATGCCAAATTGACTGCCTGGGCCTTTCCCTGCATGTAAATATATAGAGATAATGTACAGGGCTACAAGTAAACACAGATAACAGATTTAAGTATTTTATTCGGAGTAGAAAAGCTAGAGGTCTCAGCCAGCAGAAGAATATAAATTTTTAATGGGAAAACATATCAGCCTCTCTCTGCAATTCTGAAAACACTGACATCAAATCCCAGCAACAAGTACATGTCGTATTAAAATTTGTCAAATGTTTCTGCAGCAATATGTTTTACTAGTTAAATTACTTGGGAACTATGTGATAACTTCCATGGTAGAAGTTCTTCCATATATTATAAAGCTAATGAAAGTAGGAGTTTGAAAGATGGCAAGCAATGCAGTTCACACAAAGTACTGACATCTTCAGATCTTAAATATAATAATTCTGCTTCCGAATTTGGCACAATTCTTCAATGTCTGTGACTGTTTGAGATTTAAAAAAGTGATATGTGCCGCAGAGAAAAATAACCTAAAACATGGGTTGAATGGAATGCTTGTTTTTCTAAATTGCATTTAAATTGCAGATATAGCCAAAATTCAGATTTGGATGGATGTGGCAGGGGTGCTGAGTTTATTTAACAACCGTGGACCTGATAGGGAGAGTAAGGACCAAGCCTCTTGTTGAGTTTTGGTGTTTAAAACATTTTTTTTTTTTTGCTAGAAAATTACTTAGAACTCCCAAACATGATATATTTTTTTTTAGACACCCTAGAGAATAAAATGGCGGTCGTTGCAATACTTTATGTCACACTGTATTTGTGCAGCGGCCTTTGGAAAAACATACACTTTTTTAAATTAAAAAATAAGACACCAGTAAAGGTAGCCAAATTATTTTCTATATTGTGAAAGATAATGTTACGCCGAGTAAATTGATGCCCAATGTGTCATGCTTCAAAATTGCACCCGCTCGTGGAATGGCGACAAACTTTGGCACTTAAAAATTTCCATTGGCGACGTTTAAAAATTTCTACAGGTTACCAGTTTTTAGTTACAGAGGAGATCTAGTGCTAGAATTATTGCACTTGCTCTAGCAATCGCGGTGATGCCTGGTGTGTGGTTTGAACACAATTTTCATATGCGGGCGCGACTTTCGCATGCGTTCGCTTCGGTGTGCGAGCTTGGCGGGGCGGGTACTTTAAGTTTTTTTTCCTTATTTATTTTTTATTTTTGGACACTGTCCTTTTGAAAACATTTTTTGGATCATTTTTATTCCTATTACAAGGAATGTAAACATCCCTTTTAATAGAAAAAAAGACAGGATCTCTTTAATGTGAGATCTGGGGTCAAAAAGACCTCAGATCTCACATTTACACTTAAATGCAATACAAAAAAAAATATATATTTTGAAAAAAAAATTCCCCTTAAGGCTCCATGCACACTGGATGCTATCTGGGCTCTCTCGGTGTCGGGCAGGAGACGCTGCTTAGAAATCGTTCTTTTGTAATGTTTTGTAAGCAGCGTTTACCGGCGTTTATCGGCGTCAGCGTTTTTGGGCGTTTTTTTTTCTTCGTTAGCTTCCATTGACTGTTTTACCGTTTACCGGCGTTTATGAGCGTTTAGCAGCCTTTAGCGTCTTTTGTGGTCAAAAGAACGACTTTTGAACGGCAATTTAGGGCTTTCAGATAACAGCCCAAAAACGCCACTGCTGATAAACAACAATTAACGTCCATGTGTACATGGACACATAGGATAACATAAAGTGGCATTTTTGGGCTGTTAAAAAAAACGCCCAAACAACCAAATACGGTCGTTTATCAGATACAGTGTGCATGGAGCCTTAAGAGCATTGGGCAGAAGAGCCATTTGATGTCGTTTCCATCATCCATTCCGTTATGGAGCCCAGTGGGGTGCCATCTTTCCCTCACTCAGCATCCAGTCTCACAGGGGAGAGGACCCGATCGGCTCCGCCACTACCGACGCGGAGGAGATGACCAGAGCGCAACGGGAGGGGGGTCACCTCTTCCATCACCGGTAAAAGTGATCTCGCGGTGAATCCGTCACAGAGACCACTTTTATTTGAAAGCCAGCCACCCGCTGTTTAAGAGGATTCTGAGGTTATGACAGCTATCTTCTGCCATAACAATGATTCCCCGTCAAAATACCGATGTAAAACGATGGCGGCTGATCCTTAAGTGGTTAAAGTAGAACTTATAGGCAAAACTTTTTTTTTCATTTTGGATAGAGCAAGGGAGGGTTATAACCGCTGTCAGGTATTTTTTTGCCAACTGTGTCCCGTTGCAGAGATTTCCCTTCACTTCCTGTCCCATAGCCAAACAGGAAGTGAGAGGAAATCCCTGCAAATTAAGGGAATTCCTTGGGGACCCCCAGGCCACCAGAACTAGTATCCCCATTGGAAGATTTCCCCTCTATTACTTTTCTGGGGACAACCCAAAATTTGGGTTTTTCTTTTACAGTGGAACCTTGGATTACGAGCATAATCTGTTCCAGGAGAATGCTTGTAATCCAAAGCACTAGTATATCAAAAACATTCCCCCATAGGAAACAATGTAAACTCAGTTAATTCCTTCCACAGTCACTGCTTGTCTATGCAGTACTGTATGTGGCCACAGGTCCGAGGCTGCCTGGCGTATGCAATACCACATGTGGCCAGAGGTGTGGTGGCGCTGGTGAGCCTCTAAAATGTCGGAAATGCTCGGAAAGTGTTTACACTTTAGGTATTTCTGAGTAATTCCGAGTATTTCCGGCCACCTCTGAGGCTCACCTGCACCCCCTGCCCCTCTGGCCACATGCGGTATTGTATGCAAAAAGACTAAATTCTGTTCGTTATGTTAGACAGCACTCGCAAACTGAGTTAGAATTAACAAAAAAAACCTGCTCGTATTGTGAAACGCTTGTTAAGCGCGTTACTCGCAATCTGAGGTTTTACTGTATTTTCACTTTCAATGATAATGATACACAGGACTAGCATTTAGTTATATTTTAAAGTTGGCTATACACTAGAAGAATTTTGTTCAAAATGACACATTCATTTTAAGAACGTTTGTTCAATTTTACTAGCCGTTATTGAGGTCCAATCGACATTCCTTTTCAAACATTGCAACGTTCCAGCATTTCCAAGATTCTATGTAAAAAAAAAAAGAAAAAATAAACCACGCTGAAACCTGAATGTAAAAACAGCTGCAGCTATGTAAGATACATACAGTGAACATATAAAGAAAAAGAAAAGAGCTGCGCTACTAGTGAGAAATAAACAATGTGTTTGAATAACCTAACTAGAAAACCAAAACATTTTTCATGATATATATAAAACACCACATTAAAAAAAAGAGTGCAAAAATGTTAATCACTCTTCAGAGTCTGTGAACCACTTAACAGAATAGTCTCAAGGTATAAATACCAAAATTAAGAAACCAAAAAAAAAAGTTCATAACCATAAATAACACCCAATGGAAAAAGGTGCAAACATGTGAATTTCTCTTCAGGGTGAGTGAATAACTTTCCAGGGTCGTCTCAAGGTGTAGGTGACTGACAAACACAACAAACCCCATTTTTTTAGTTTCTACTGTAAAATTTTGCAAAAAAAAACTTTTTTCTTCAAATATTTGGGTCAAAATGTATACTGCTACATACTGCTAACCCAAATTAGTGGATATTATTTAGTCTGTGCGAAAGTTATAGAGTTTACAAGCTATGGTGCAAATCACTGAAAATTGATCACACCTGATGTACTGACGGCCTATCTCATTTCTTGAGACCCTAACAAGCCAGGAAAGTACAAATACCCCCCAAATGACCCCTTTTTGGAAAGTAGACACTTCAAGGTATTTAGTAAGAGGCATAGTGATTTTTTTCACAGTTTAATTTTTTTACACAATTCTTTGCAAAATTAAGATTTTTTTTCCACTAAATTGTCATTGTCATTGTATTTCTCTCACATGGCATATGCATACTCCTCCTGAGTATGGCGATACCACATGTGTGGGACATTTTCATAGAGATGCCCAACATTGACGTAGCACCTTCTGGCTTCTACAAGCATAAATTGCACATCTCATTTCTCAATCACCTATTACACTTTTGAAGGCCCTGGAGCACCAGGACAATGGAATTACCAACAAAATGACCCCATTTTGGAAAGCTAACACCTGAACATGTAATCTATGAGGTATAATGAGTCTTCTGAACTGTTCATTTGTTTCCAGAAGTTTTTGGAAAATGTGAAAAAAAATGAAAACGCTTTTTTTTTACACAAAGTTGTTAATTTATAAGATATTACATAGCATGTACATAGCAAAAATGACACCCCAACATATATTCTGCTACTCCTCCTGAGTATGGCCAGTACATCATGTGACCCAGCCTCTGTATGAGCTGGAGTCACATAGTGCCGCGCGTCACATCGTCTCATACTGGAGTAGGGAGAGGTTCATGGCGCTGCTGTGAGGGAGAGATTAGCGTTCTAATATCATCTCATCCTGCATTAGAGACAGGTTACTGGCAGTGCTGTGAGGAAAAGATTAAAATATCTCATACTGGAGAAGGGACAGGTTCCTGGTGCTGTGAGGAAAAGATTAGTGTTCTAATATCATCTCATACTGCATTAGGTACAGGTTCCTGGCACTGTGAGGGAAAGATTAGCGTTCTAATATCATCTCATACTGCATTAGGGACAGGATCCTGGTGCTGTGAGGGAAAGATTAGCGTTCTAATATCATCTCATACTGCATTAGGGACAGGTTCCTGGTGCTGTGAGGGAAAGAGTAGCGTTCTAATATCATCTCATACTGCATTAGGTACAGGTTCCTGGCACTGTGAGGGAAAGATTAGCGTTCTAATATCATCTCATACTGCATTAGGTACAGGTTCCTGGCACTGTGAGGGAAAGATTAGCGTTCTAATATCATCTCATACTGCATTAGGGACAGGTTCCTGGTGCTGTGAGGGAAAGATTATCGTTCTAAAATCATCTCGTACTGCAGTAGGGACAGATTCCTGTCGGTGCTGTGAGGGACAGATTATTGTTCTAAAATCATCTCATACTGCAGTAGGGACAGGTTCCTGTCGGTGCTGTGAGGGACAGATTGGCGTTCTAAAATAATCTCATACTGGTGTAGGGAGAGGTTCCTGCTGCTGGCGTGAGCGGTGCATTTCTTGCACAAAAATAAAAAGTGCGTCTACGTTGCTGTTTTAAAAAAAAAGAATAATAATTTATTATTCTTTTTTTTTGTATTAATAAATAGTGCTACATAGTACATTTGCACCTTGCTGTGCATTTCTTGCACAACAATAAAAAGTGCGTCTACATTGCTGGTTTAAAAAAAAAAAATACTCTAAATACTACATTTGCGGCCAGCGGTGCATTTCTTGCACAAAAATAAAAAGTGCATCTACATTGCTGGTTTAAAAAAAAAGAATAAAAATGTATTATTCTTTTTTTTATTATTAATAAATAGTGCTACATAGTACATTTGCGTCCAGAATGAGGAAAGTGTCAAATAAGGGATGTGGTTGTGGTCTTGGTCGTGGTGCTGCTGGTGCTGCTGGTGTTGGTGAAGTTCCTGTTGCAAGGAGAGGACGTGGTCAATTTGTGACAGCTACACGCACAAGTGGAACACCTTCCTCAGGTGCGAGTAGCCGACAGAACCTTCAACGCTATATGGTAGGCCATATGAATGGTGAGGCCAGAACAAGTACAGGCGATAGTAGATTGGGTGGCTGACAATGCCTCCAGTTCCTTCACATTGTTTCCCACCCGGTCCCTTGATGAAAGCTCACAGTTGGCACCTGAACCCCATGGCCATCTGTCTTTCACCTCAGCTACTTGTAAATCAGCCAAGCAGTCTGAGCCCCAAGTCATGTAGCAGTCTCTTCTGCTTTTTGATGACTCTGCTGGTGTGCTTTGCGTGGGCCATCCACATAGCCCTGCCCCAGAAGTGGAAGACATTGAGTGCACTGATGCCCAACCACTTCTGTTGCAGGATGAGGACATGGAAACACCACCACAGCACGTCTCGGATGATGACGAAACACAGATGCCAACTGCTGCGGCTTTCCACAGTGTGCAGACTGACAAGGAGGGCAGTGGTGAAATTAGGGTGGAAGATGATGTGGAGGATGATGAGGTCCTAGACCCCACATGGAATGAAGGTCTTGCGAGTGATGTGTGCAGTTTGGAGGAAGAGGTGGTGGTCGCACAGAGGCACCAGCACAGCTAAAGATGATGCAGGTTGAAAAAGCGGAGCGACTGTCCCCTAGACAGTACGGCTGCTACTACCCACCGCACCCAGGGACCTAGCACACCAAAGGCAGCTCAAAGGCGTTCCTCGGTGTGGCAGTTCTTAAGACAATGTGCTGACAACAAGACACGGGTGGTTTGCAAACTGTGCAATGAGAGCCTGAAGTGAGGCATAAATGTTCTAAACCTGAGCACAACCTGCATGACCAGGCATCTAAATTCAAAGCACGAGCTGCAGTGGAATAAGTACCTCAAAATCCAAGAAATGTCTCG
>BLSH010212355.1:1536399-1559607 GCA_018402905.1 Glandirana rugosa
TCGACGGAAACCACACGATCCAGGGACCCACACCACCCATCATCGTCCGCACGACAGATCCCCTGCCAGCGAGGCGAAAACGTTGGACGAAGGAGAAAACGACACGACCACGGAGACACGCTGGTGGTGGAGAAGGAGGTTTGACGTGTGCAGTGAGCGTACTGGAAGTAAGGTACACCCCAGATCCTGGAGTAGTAGGAGGTGTAGTAGAAGGTGGGTGGGAAGTGGTGACGGGAGGAACAGTCAGACGTGTGACACCTTTCGGCGTCGTCAACCGTGGACACAAAGCAGTAATCTCTGCACGACACCACCACAAAGGTACAGGAGTAGGACGTTGTCTTCACCAACCCGTAGTCACGTGGGCCATCCACATAGCCCTGCCCCAGAAGTGGAAGACATTGAGTGCACTGATGCCCAACCACTTCTGTTGCAGGATGAGGACATGGAAACACCACCACAGCACGTCTCTAATGACGAAACACAGGTGCCAACTGCTGCGGCTTTCCACAGTGTGCAGACTGACAAGGAGGGCAGTGGTGAAGGGTGGGTGGAAGATGATGTGGAGGATGATGAGGTCCTAGACCCCACATGGAATGAAGGTCATGCGAGTGACGTGTGCAGTTTGGAGGAAGAGGTGGTGGTCGCACAGAGGCACCAGCACAGCAAAAGAGGAAGCAGGTTGCAAAAGCGGAGCGACCGTCCCCTAGACAGCACGCCTGCTACTACCCACCACACCCAGGGACCTAGCACACCAAAGGCAGCTCAAAGGAGTTCCCCAGCATGGCAGTTCTTCAGACAATGTGCTGAGGACAAGACACGAGTGGTTTGCACGCTGTGCAATCAGAGCCTGAAGCGAGGCATAAATGTTCTAAACCTGAGCACAACCTGCATGACCAGGCATCTACATGTAAAGCACAAGCTGCAGTGGAATAAGCACCTCAAAATCCAAGAAAGGGCTCGGCCTCCTCCTGCTCCTTCTTCTGCTGCTGCTTCGGCCTCTTCCTCCACCTCTACAGTACCAGTGTCACCTGCCGCCCAGCAAACAGACGATGTGACAGCAACGCCACCATGTCCACCACCGTCCCCAAGCATTTTCACACCATGGTCCCATGGAAGCTAACAGCTGTCCATCTTCCAAACACTGGAGAGAAAGAGGAAGTACCCCCCTACCCACTCGCAATCCCTGGCCCTGAATGCCAGTATTTCAAAATTCCTGGCCTTTGAAATGCTGTCATTCCGTCTGGTGGACACAGACAGTTTTAAAAACCTGATGGTGGTGGCTGTCCCACAGTACGTGGTTCCCACCCGCCAATACTTTTCCAGGTGAGCCATCCCTTCACTGCACAAACAAGTCGGGGACAAGATCAAGTGTGCACTGCGCAACGCCATCTGTGGCAGGGTCCACATAACCACTGATACGTGGACCAGTAAGCATGGGCAGGGACGCTATATCTCGCTAACTGCACACTGGGCAAATATAGTGGCGGGTGGGCCTGAGGCGGCTAGCCATTTGACGCATGTCCTTCCACCACCGAGGATTGCAGGGCTTTTCTCTTTGCCTCCTGTTGCCTCCTCCTCCTACTCCACTTCCTCCTCCTCTACCACCTCCTCATCCCCTCAGCGTAACACCTTCACCACCAACATCAGCACATCCAGGGGGAAACGACAGCAGGCTGTTTTAAAACTGATATGTTTGGGGGATAAACCCCACACTGCGCTGCAGCTGTGGATGGGCATTGAACAACAGACCAAGGAGTGGTTGTTGCCACTGATCCTCAAGCCCGGCCTGGTGGTGTGTGATAATGGGTGAAATCTCGTAGCAGCTCTGGGCCTAGCCGGTTTAATGCACATCCCTTGCCTGGCACATGTGCTGAATTTGGTGGTGCAGACATTTCTAAAAAACTACCCGGATATGTCAGAGCTGCTGCAGAAAGTGTGGGCTGTCTGTGCACGCTTTCAGCATTCTGACCCTGCTGCTGCTTGCCTGTCTGCGCTGCAGCGAAACTTCGGCCTTCCCGCTCACCGCCTCCTATGCGACGTGCCCACAAGGTGGAACTCCACCTTGCACATGCTGGAGCTGCAAGCAGCTACGCACGGATCAGTCGCTCTGCGGAACAGCACCACTTCACCACCAATGAGTGGGCCTCCATGCGAGACCTGTGTACCATATTGCGGTGTTTCGAGTACTCTACCAACATGGCCAGTGCCGATGACGCTGTTCTCAGCGTTACTATCCCACTTCTATGTCTCCTTGAAAAAAGACTTTGGGCGATGATGGAAGAGGATGTGGCACAGGAGAAGGAGGTAGAGGGGTCATTTCCACGGTTATCAGGCCAGTCATTCACAAGTGGCTCGGAGGGTGGGTTCCTGCACCAGCAAAGGCCAGGTGAAAAAATTTCAAGCCAAGGCACAGTTCTGGAGGATGAGGAGGACGAGGATGATGATGAGGAGGAGGAGGAGGAACCCTGTTCACAGCAGGGTGACACCCAAGCTCGTGGGCATCACTGGAGCGTGGCTGAGGGGATACGGAGGACACAGATGATACACCTCCCACAGAGGACAGCTTGTCTTTGCCTCTGGGCAGCCTGGCACACATGAGCGACTACATGCTGCAGTGTCTGCTCAATGACAGCCGAGTTGCCCACATTTTAACTTGTGCTGATTACTGGGTGGCCACCCTGCTGGATCCCCATTACAAGGACAATGTGCCATCCTTAATTCCCTCACTGGAGCGTGATTGGAAGATGCGTGACTACGAGCGCATGCTGGTAGACGCGCTGCTAAGGGCATTCCCAAATGACACCACGGGTTCAGTGGAAGCACAAGGCGAAGGCAGAGGAGGAGGAAGAGCACCTCAGAAGGCAGGGTTAGCATGGCCGAAATGTGGAAAAGCTTTGACAGCAGCACGCCACAACAAACAGCACCACCAGCTGATAGGCAACGTCTTAGCAGGAGGCAGCATTTCAGCAACATGGTGGAACAGTATGTGTGCACACGCCTACACGTATTGACTGATGGGTCTGCCCCATTCAACTTCTGGGTCTCCAAATTGGGCATATGGCCTGAGTTTGCCCTTTATGCCTTGGAGGTGCTGGCCTGCCCTGCAGCCAGTGTATTGTCTGAATTTGTGTTTAGCATGGCAGGGGCGTTATCACAGACAAGCGCAGCCGCCTGTCCACAGCCAACGTGGACAAGCTAACGTTTATTAAAATTAACCAGGCATAGATCCCACATGACTTGTCTGTACCTTGTGCGGAATAGACATTTAGACTCACACAGCCATTGGTATAGTTTTTTTTTTTTGAATATGTCTCAATATTTTGGGGGCTACCCCAATTAGAAAAAAAAAACAAACAAGCAAACAAACAAGCAAAAAACAGTGTTGGCTACCTCCTCCTTCTCCACCGCCACTTCCACCTACACCGCCACGGTCACCGCCTCCTCAACCTCTAGGCTCCTACTCCACATACACCTCCTCCTCCAATTTTTATTTTTTTAATGTGATTTTAAGTTATTTCCCTATCCACATTTGTTTGCAGGACACTTGTCCTACTCTTACCCCCATTTTACTTCCTTTTGCAGCCTTCTAGCCCTTTCCAGGACTTTTTTAGAGCCATTTTAGTGCCCAAAAGTTCGGGTCACCATTGACTTCAATGGGGTTCGGAGTCCGGGGTCAAGTTCGGTGCTGAACTCAAACTTTTTCGCGAAGTTCGACCAAACCCGATGAACCCGAACATCCAGGTGTCCGCTCAACTGTAGTCTAAAACCTTTCAAAACAACTTTGATGTTGCATTTTTTTTTACATCATTGCATCTTGGTGACATTTCAGAAAAATATCCTAATTCTTGCTGATATTTTGGTAGAAATTAACACCTTTTTTAACAGTAAAACTTTTCAAAAACAGACATTTACATTTACATTGCCACATCTTAGGTACAATGTAAATATGTTTTAGAAAACATTGCATTGTTCCAGTAAGTGTGCATTACAGTATTGGTTTCAATAAGGGTGGTCAACAACAATATTTCATTTCCATTACATAGTTACATGGTTGCATAGTTACATAGTTGGTAAGGTTGAAAAAAGACACAAGTCCATCAAGTCCAACCTACGTGTGTGCTTTTATGTCAGTATTACATTGTATATCCCTCAATGTTGTGGTCCCTTAGGTGTCCATCTAATAGTTTTTTGAAAATATCTATGCTCCCAGCTGAAACCACCGCTTGTGGAAGAGAATTCCACATCCTCACTGCTCTTACCGTAAAGAACCCTCTACGCATTTTGAGGTTAAACCATTTTTTTTTTTATTTTAGTGAACGTGTCTTTATACCCTTGCATGGAAAACTTTTGTCCCTACTGTGGGGTCACCAGTACTGTATTTGTACATTGAAATCATATCCCCTCTCAAGTGTCTCTTCTCCAGAGAAAATACGTTTAGTGCTCGTAATCTTTCCTCATAGTTAAGGTTCTCCAGTCCCTTAATTAGCTTTGTTGCCCTTCTCTGAACCTTTTCCAGTTCCAGCACATCCTTCCTGAGGACTGGAGCCCAGAACTGGACGGCATACTCCAGGTGCGGCCTCAGCAGAGACTTGTAGAGTGTGAGAATTATTGATTTATCTCTGGAGTTAATCCCCTTCTTGATGCATGCCAATATTTTGTTGGCTTTGCTTGCAGCAGCTTGGCATTGCATACCATTGCTGAGCCTGTGATATACTAGGACCCCTAGGTCCTTTTCCATCCTAGTTTCACCCAGAGGTTCTCCACCTAGTGAGTAGATTGCATTCATATTTTTGGCATCCAAATGCATTATTTCACTACATTAAACCTCATTTGTCTTGTAGTTGCCCACACCATTAATTTGTTCAGATCTTCTTGCAAGGTTTCCACATCCTGCGGAGATATTATTGCTCTGCGTAGCTTGGTATCATCCGCAAATATTGAGATTTTGTTGTTTATCTCATCCTGCGGTTTAATATGGAGAAATGTAAGGTAATGCACTTGGGGACTAAACATAAACGCAAGTTGCTCACTAGGGGGAGAACATCTGGGAGAATCAAGGATGGAGAAGGATCTAGTGATCCTAGTAGAAGACAGACTGAGCGATAGCATGCAATGTCAAGCTGCAGCTACTAAAGCCGGCAGAATATTAGCATGCATAAAAAAGGGATATACTCCAGAGATAAAACTATAATCCTACCACTTTATAAAACTCTGGTTCAGCCACATCTGGAGTATTCCATCCCGTTCTGAGATCCTCAGAAGGGATGTGCTGGAGCCTTACAGACAGCCCAAAGAAGAGCAACTAAATTAATAAGGGGACTGATGGACCTCAATTACGAAGAACAACTACAAGCACTACATTTTTTTTCTCTGGAGAAGGGACACTTGAGAGGAGATATGATAGCATTTTACGAAATATCTCAATGGTGATCTCAGCGTAGAAAAAAACGATTCAGTCTCAGGGTGTGTAAGAGGACACGGCCACACAATGGGAGGAGAAGAGGTTTAACCTTAAGCTACGCAAGGGTTTTTTCACTGTCAGGGGGCGATAAGGATGTGGAAATCTCTTCCACAATTGGTGGTGTCAGCGAAAAGTATTGACATTTTTAAAAGACTCTTGGATGTGCATCTTAACCAATTCCAGACCGCTGCTATCATATTTTTTTTAGCGGAATACCGTTTCTATGGTAGCAGATAGCTACCATAACCCTGGTATTTTTTTTTTTCAGGTGACGATTCTACGTCTGATAAAAGTGGTCTCAGCAGCGGATTTGGCGCAAGATCACTTTTAGCCGCAGTGGGAGAGGTGCCCCCCCACGTCATTTTCCTCTCATCTCTGTTGCTTACCAGACCCAGCGGAGACGATTGGGTCTATTACCCCCCTGCACGGGAAGCCGAGTAAGCGGAAGATGCCGCCCACTCAGCTCCATAGCATTGCAGGAGGGAACCAACATCACAAGACTCTTCCACCCATGGCTCTTAAAGGGGACATTTTTTTTTCACTGCCATTTTTTTTTTTTTATTGCATTTAAGTGTAAATATGATATTTGAGGTCTTTTTGACCCCAGATCTCATATTTAAGAGGTCCTGGCATGCTTTTTTCTATTACAAGGAATGTTTATATTTCTTGTAAGAGGAATAAAAGTGATCACATTTTTTTTTAAAAGGAGAGTGTAAAAATAAAAAGTAAAATAAATAATTTAAAAAAAATGTAAAGCGCCCCGTCCTTTGCGAGCTCACGCGCAGAAGCGAACGCATACGCAAGTCCTGCCCACATATGAAAATGGTGTTCAAACCACACATGTGAGGTATCGCCACGATCGTTAAAGCGAGAGCAATAATGTTCCTCCTCTGTAACTCAAAACTGGTAACCTGTAGAATTTTTTAAATGTCGCCAATGGAGATTTTTAAGTTGCAAAGTTTGTCGCCATTCCGTGAGCGGGCGCAATTTTGAAGCATGACATGTTGGGTATAAATTTACTCTGCGTAACATTATCTCTTATGATATGGAAAAAATGTTGCTAACTTTACTGTTGTCTTATTTTTTAACTAAAAAAAAAATTGCGCTTGTAAGACCTCTGCGCCAAAGCGTAGCAGTAAAGGAGTAAAGCAGTAAAGGAACACTGGGGAGATGGGAGGGTTCGGAAGAGAAGGGGGTGTACATTCAGGTGTACATTCAGGTAAAGTGTATCCATGCACAACAAATTTTGTCATTTTTGAAGGGGAATGAAGTTTCCATTTTAGGAGAAGAAAATTAACACCTTTAATTAATCCCTAGTCTTTAGGTCTCAAGTGGAATATGGAGAGATGCATCTTTCCCAGTGGTGTAATGAGCATATTGTCAATACCAGGATTTAGGCTGTCCCTTTAAGACTTTAAAACTCACCTTCTCTCTGAAAGGTGATGGTGACTGGCCAGCTCATCACTGTTCACCTTTAAAACATGTGTCAACATACCACCAGTGCTTGTATTAGCGTAGCTACCTTTGTGTACTCCTGCTTGACACAGCTGATATCTTCTCTGATCTATTTATGCATTACCCAGCTTTTTCTGACCCTGCTACTCCTTGCTACTGACTCTGTACTGGTTGAATTGTGATCTACTTGTGTATGACCCAGTTTGTTCTGACCCTGCTCTTCATCACTGCTGATGAGATACCGTTTGAACTCTGATCTACATGTGTGTGATCCAGCTTGTGTAAACCACGCTTTTGCCTGACCCTTCAGTGTTACTAGGCTCAACACTGCAACTTAGCTGTCCTGACCTGCTTCTGCTTTACATCAGACTCTTGCTGTTCCACATCTGCAGTGGTGCACCTCAAGTACCAGCCAGCTTTGCTCTGTTTACAGTCCTGCTCAAGGAATGAACTTTCTGCACAATAAGCACATCTGAACTGTTTGACCTTCTACCTACTCCTGGCCTGACACATATATATTGGTTTTCCTTGATTTGGTCTTCCTTGTTCCTTCAAGAATGCTATGATATAGTTCTCTAGAGCAGTGGTTCTCAACCCTGTCCTCAAGTACCCCCAACAGGCCATGTTTGCAGGTTTTCCTTTATCTTGCACAGGTGCTTTAAATCAGAGACAATGGCTTGGTATTTTGGACAGCTATTTAAGTAAGAGAATTTCCCAAAACATGGCCTGTTGGGGGTACTTGAGGACAGGGTTGAGAACCACTGTTCTAGAGGACATATACCGTATGTCCTCTAGACAGGACACTTCTCTGCATACTTTGCTTCAAGCCCAAAGATGACATAAGTTGGATTGACCATTGTCAGGTGGTAGGACATTCTTAAAAAAACAGGAGTCTTCCACCCTAACCAAGAGTCTTGGCATGTTTGATCCAGGGGGAGATTTACTAAAGCTGGTGCAAACAGAATCTGGTACAGCTGTGCATAGTAGCCAATCAGCTTCTAACTTTAGCTTGTTTAATTAGGCTTTGACAATAAAACCTGGCAGCTGTTTGGTTTTGTATGCAGAACTGCGCCAGATTTTGTGTGCACCGGTTTTAGTAAATCTCCCCTAGAGTGTGTCAATGTGTAGGACAATTAAACATACCTGGGTGTTGAATGACGAATACACTTTTCCATTGTATTACAAAACTCCGCTTGTAATCTACTTTCTACATGATCCTGCATCAAGGAACAGTGTTTCTGAATGCTTCACAAAATCCAAACACAATTATGCTTCATTGGTATGTATTACAAGTATCAAAAATGAATTTAAAACTGATTATGTAAGAATTTTATTTTACCTCCTGGATTAAAAGTAACAAGACCATTTAGCAATAGTAAAGCAGATGTTCCCATTCTGTTTTTCTTGTGTGTGTAATTGCTATTGAATTGCAATTAAAACAAATACAAGTAAACTAAACATTAATTCATAGATCACCATCTGTTTTCTTTATTGTGTTTACTTTCATATATTTTATTACTGCTGCAGTTGAATATATTGATTTGAGTCTTCACACACTGTTTGGTTTGGCAAAATATTATTACTATTTTATGATGTTGTCTTTAAGACAATAAGTAGAGTGTCTTCACATACATTAAGACCCCATTCACACCTTGGCATTTCTAGAAACATGCAAAAAGCATGCCTAAAGGAGTATCATGCTTGCAGTGCCAATAATTCATACTGGCATCCCAAATGTGGGTAGCAGTTACTCATTTTGTCGTACAAGAAACCGATCCAAAATGTGTATTTCAAAACACGCAAGGCGTATTGCAAAAATAAGGTGCTGGGACTACCTTGGCACATTTTTCGCCTGCCCTATGCTGTCGAGTGACAAACACGCAATAAAAGTGATAAAAAAATGCATAGCATTGCACAGGTGGAATGAGGATGAATACAATAGAATCATTAATGCAGTAGGATCATAATTCACTTGTGGTCCTGTGCCTAGGGTAGCAAGTCTAGAGATGCAGCAGCAAAGACCAGCTTAAAACGATGCCCTTTGTCTACAAATTAAGACTATTGTGGGTAAATCAGGCAGCAGAAATGAAGGGGAGGAGCTGTAGATCAAAAATGTCTCAAGAAATCCGACAAACATACAACCATCCCCATCCAAACACTGAGTCGCACACCAATGATGCAAAACATAATAGCTTTAAATCAGCCAGCCTAACACCATCAACAGACTGCACTAACGCGTTTCACCCAAACATTCAACAATGTCTTTTACTGCAGGTTCCTGATATATTATTTTTTAAGTTTGCCTTGACATACACTTTAAAGCCCAATTTTGGGAATTTTTAATAATAATAAAATGGGCCTCCAGCCAGTGTACAAAATACAAAAGAAGCTCAGGCTTCAATGCTTACCTTTAAATTAAAGTTGTCTAGATTGTAATAGAATTATTACTTCTTTGCCACAAGATGTATTTATTCTTTTGAGCTCAATGATGCTGAACACTATTCAACCTGGAAGACTGAAGAAATACTATTAATGCAGGGTGCCACAGCCCCAGCTCTTGAGGGAATACCACTATAAAGCCCTTCCTCAGCAGTTTATTAATGCAGAGAGTGGCACTGATGGCATTACAACAGTGCTACACTTTCCATCATAACGGGGATACCTTGGGTCAGAAAAGAGGGAAAGAGAGAGGAGACCCAGTCGGATTAAAGGCAAATAGGCTGTTCACTTTTGAACTTTGTAAGGAAGCTTGCCCTAGAGCTTAGGGAATGTGGTGAAGTTTAACTTAGCAAAGAATTCAAATCATGTGGCTTTCTTACATAGTTACATAGTTAGTGAGGTTGAAAAAAGACTTGAGTCCATCAAGTTCAACCCATGTGTGTGCTTTCATGTCAGTATTATATTGTATATCCCTCAATGCTTTGGTCCCTTAGGTGTGCATCTAGTAGTTTTTTGAATGTATCTACACTACTGGCAGAGACCACTGCTTGTGGAAGAGAATTCCACATTCTCATTGCTCTTACCGTAAAGAAACCTCTACGCATTTTAAGGTTAAACCACCTTTCCTCTATTCTTAGTGAATGGCCGCGTGTCTTTGTGTACTCCCTTGCACTGAATAGTTTTGTCCTTATAGCGGGGTCACCAGTACAATATTTGTACATTAAAATCATATCCCCTCTCAAGCGTCTCTTCTCCAGAGAGAATAAGTTCAGTGCTTGTAATCTTTCCCCATAACTAAGGTCTTCCAATCCCTTAATTAGCTTTGCGGCTCTTCTCTGAACCCTTTCCAATACCTGGACATCCTTCCTGAGGACCGGCGCCCAGAACTGAACGGCATACTCTAGGTGTGGCTTCACCAGGGACTTGTATAGTGGGAGAATTATTGATTTATCCCTGAAGTTAATCCCTTTCTTGATGCATGCCAACACTTTGTTAACTTTGCTTGCAGCAGCTTGGCATTGCCACTGCTGAGCCTATTCTCCACCAGGACCCCTAGGTCTTTTTCCATCCTAGTTTCCCCCAGGGGCTCCCCCCTAGTGAGTAGTTAGTGTTCGGGTTCTTAGTATCCAAATGCATTATCTTACATTTTTCTACGTTAAAACACATTTGCCATTTGCCTGCCCACCCCAATAATTTGTTCAGATCTTCTTGCAGTGTTTCCACATCCTGTGGAGAGTGTATTGCCCAGCTTATCTTGGTATCATCCGCAAATATTGAGATTGAGCTCTTCACCCCGTCCTCCAAATCATTTATGAATAAATTGAAAAGGATTGGTCCCAGGACAGAACCTTGGGGAACCCCACTTTCTACACCAGACCATTCTGAGTGCTCCCCATTTATCACCACCCTCTGGACTCTCCCCTGTAGCCAGGTTTCAATCCAGGTACTCACTCTTTGATCCATGTTGAGGGACCTTAGTTTGTACAGTAAACGTTTATGGGGAACTGTATCAAACGCCTTCGCAAAATCCAGGTACACCACGTCCACAGGCCTTCCTTTATCTAGGTGGCAGCTCACCTCCTCATAGAAGGTTAATAGATTGGTTTGGCAAGAGCGATTCTTCATGAACCCATGTTGATTACCGCTAATGATACCGTTCTCATTACAATAATGATGTATATAATCCCTTATTATTCCCTCCAAGAGCTTGCAAGTTATTGATGTTAAGCTAACTGGTCTGTAATTCCCAGGGATATATCTTGGTCCTTTTTTATATATTGGTACCACATTGGCTTTCCTCCAGTCAGCTGGTATCATACCAGTCAGAAAACTGCTCTTGAAGATTAGGTACAAGGGTCTGGCAATAACGTGGCTAAGTTCCTTAAGGACCCTTGGGTGTAAGCCATCTGGGCCCGGTGACTTATTGGTGTTCAGTTTTTCAAGCCTATTCCTGATTTCACCCTCGGTCAGCCACAGGGGTGCTTCCTGTGAGGTGACATGAGGACCAGCATTGTAGTTCTGAATAATTAATCCCCCCGTTTCTTTTGTGAATACTAAGGAGAAAAATGAGTTCAACACCTTTGCCATTTCTCCATCCTCTGTAACCAAAATACCTTTCTAATTTCTGGCCACCAGGCAAAGCCAGGTGTCTGCAGGTAGAAAGAGCGAATGATGGCAGAGTTGGGGGGGAGAGGGTCACATATGGAAAGACGCAAAAAACATTACTGGATATTGATGGGACTAAAAACCACTGGGAAAAAAATGATGTTCAACTTACAACAATTCTTGAGCTTTGGTCCTATGGACAGGCTAGGCTTATTGGGCAGGCACCCATTGTGCTCACACAAGTATTGTGGCTCGAGAAAGGGGGAGGCCCCAAAAGTCAATGACTTTATTTGACGCTCTTAGATAATAAACATTTCAAAATTAACATTTGAATGACATGAATGTTTGTATTAGGCACTCCTCAATACCCACATTACAGTAAATCACATGCAAGTAAAATACAATAGAAACAGCCTTTTTGCTTGCACATAATAGGATGATGGAAGTCAGCAGAACCTCATCTGACTAAGCTATGGGGTGCAAAATTCCCTACAAAATGCAATTTACCTTGCTAAGCGAACAGTCAATGTGACATTAAAGCGGATCTTTCTCCTTTTCCCTAAATTTCCCAACAGTGTGCATCTCTGTGTGCTGCTACTATGAAATCTCCTGACATTTTAACAATGTTTTTTGCTTTACTTACTTTTTCTCTTGCACTTTCTGGTTTCCCTGAAGACAGTGGTGACATAGGCCTACCAGCACAGATGCTCCCTGGGTAGACAATGCCACCTATGCATTCAGGCAAATTCCATACCTAAACTGTTAGATCTTGCAGTATTGTCATACTGCGCATGCACAAGGTTAATCACATGATGCCATGCATTTCTTCTCACACACGTGTCATACAAAATTACAAAAAAGCCCCCTGAGATCTTGAGGGAGGGATTTATTTCCCTAACAGATGCAAGTTGTATTATACGGTGCATGCATGACGTCATGCACTTCACCTTGCAAAAGCACAGTATCATGGATATTTTCAAAATGTCGGCATGAGAACCCAGGAAGCTCAGAGGCAGGACCAAAATCGGTAAGTAAGAGGAAAAAATCACAAGGATATAGGTAAGTATGGTAATTTATATTGTTCCTATTCATCTATACAGGTTTATAGAGTAGAGACAGGAGAAAAAAGGGTAAGGGTCACTTTTTAAGAAAGGTGTGGAAAGAAAAGTTGGTTCAGGACAGATATGAATGTGAAGTCAGGGAAAGATACATAATGTGACAATACAATGAGGCCCCTGTTTTTTTATTTTTTTTTATTTTCCCTGTAGTTTTTTTTAACAATAGTTCATATGTTACAAACCAGTATTTCTGACACATACTGTACAGTACATAGTGTTTGAAAGCTATTCTACATGAACTTAAATGCTCCTTCAACACAGACTAGCTTTGTTGTTGTTTCACATGGAGTACCAGATGTTCTGCTTAGACACCAGATATAGAGGGGCATCTACATTGTAGAGACTGCGCTGGAATATTCAATGCCTTTAAGAATGCTCTTTTAATACTCCGTGATTTGCTGATAAGCACCTTGTATAATAAACACTTTTCCACATCCTTGAATTCTGAATTGCTATTCAAATGGAACATTTTGTTGTGCTGAACACTAGCTAATGTTCATCTTAAGTGCAATTTCTTTGAAGTGGGAGTGGTACAAAATTGTAAACGATTCTCTGACTTAAAAACAGTCACTAGTGGGCTTTTGAATCTAGTGTTATTACACTCTATCATTACTAGTTTGTAATAGCTATATATACATTTATTTGGTAGCATTTTCTTTCTCGAAGGGCAATAATCCTACTCTAAGGGCTTGTTCACAACATTTCACTGTGGTAATGCATATTATATGCATTGGTGCAAAGCTGTTACATTTGTTCAGAATTCAATGGCACCTTAATGCTCTTTCTTGATGCGCTTGCATTGCAGTGCAGTACAATTCATGATAATGAACATGCACTATATTGTCAAAAGTATTGGGACACCTGCCTTTGAATGCACATGAACTTTAATGGCATCCCAGTCTTAGTTCAATATTGAGTTGGCCCACCCTTTGCAGCTATAACAGCTTAGACTATTCTGGGAAGGCTGTCCACAAGGTTTAGGAATGTGTCTATGGAAATGTTTGACCATTCTTCCAGAAGTGCATTTGTGAGGTGTGACACTAATGTGGACAAGAAGGCCTGGTTCGCAGTCTCTGCTCTAATTCATCCCAAAGGTGTTCTGTCGGGTTGAGGTCAGGACTCTGTGCAGGTCAGTCAAGTTCCAACTTCCTCCACCTCAAACTCACTCATCCATGTCTTTATGGACCTTGCTTTGTGCACTGGTCCAAATCATTTGGTGGAGGGGGGATTATGGTGTGGGGTAGTTCTTCAGGGGTTGGGCTTGGCCCCTTAGTTCCAGTGAAGGGAACTCTTTAGATGTCAGCATACCAAGACATTTTGGACAATTTCACACTCCCAACTTTGTGGGAACAGTTTGGGGGTGGCCCCTTCCTGTTCCAACATGACTGCGTACCAATGCACAAAGCAAGGTCCATAAAGACATGGATGAGCGAGTTTGGGGTGGAGGAACTTGACTGGCCTTAACCCAATAGAACACCTCTGGGATGAATTAGAGTGGAGACTGCGAGCCAGGCCTTCTCATCCACATCAGTGCCTGACCTCACAAATGCACTTCTGGAAGATTGGTTAAACATTCCCTAAGGCACACTCCTAAACCTTGTGGACAGCCTTCCCAGAAGAGTTGAAGCTGTTATAGCTGCAAAGGGTGAGCCAACTCAATATTGAACCCTACGGACTAATACTGAGATGCCATTAAAGTTCATATGCATGTAATACAATACTTTCAGTAATATAGTATATGCTAGCGTGTGCTGCACTGTCTGTGCTGTTCCGCACTCATGACCCCGGTAGGGCTTAGAGGGCAGAATGATACTGAACATCAAAACCAAACATCATAAATAATGCAATGGGGTTGATTTACTAAAACAGAAGAGTGCAAAATCTGGTGCAGCTCTGCATAGAAGCCAATCAGCTTCCAGTTTTTTTTTGTCAAAGCTTAATTGAACAAGCTGAAGTTAGAAGCTAATCGGCTATCATGCACAGCTGCACCAGATTTTGCACTCTCTGGTTTTAGTACATCAACCCCGATGTGAAAAATATTTTCATTGGAGTGTTATGATCATAGCTTTTATTAAATAGATAATAACTACGGATGGGCTGAACACCCCCCGGTTCGCACCAGAACACTGCGAACAGGCAAAAAGTTCTGCCAAACATGCAAACCCTGTTAAAGTCTATGGGAAACGAACATGAAAAATCAAAAGTGCTCATTTAAAAAGCTTATATGCAAGTTATTGCCATGAAAAGTGTATGGGGACCTGGGTACTGCCCTAGGAGACATGTATCAACGCAAAAAAAAAGTTTTTAAAACAATTGTTTTTTCAGGAGCAGTGATTTTAATAATGCTTAAAGTGAAACAATAAAATTAAATATTCCTTTAAATATCGTGCCTGGGGGGTCCCCTTACTCTGCCTGTAAAGTGGCGCATCTGTGCGATGTGTAGAACAGTGCTGCAGCATTAATGACATTTCTAAAGGAAAAATGTCTTTCAAACTTGCTTGCAGCTGTAATGCAATGCCGGTTCCCGGCAATATAGATGAAAAACCAATGATAAAAATGGTGTACAGTCTCCTCCCCCCAGTCAGTACCAGGCTCTTCAAGTCTGGTATGGATTTTAAGGGTAACTCCAAGCCAAAATTTAAAAAAAAATTGATGTGGGGTCCCCCCCAAAATCCATACGAGACCCTTATCCGAGCATGCAGCCTGGCAGGGCAGGATGGGGGGGTGAGTGAGCACCCCCCTCCTGAACCATACCAGGCCACATGCCTTCAACATGGGGGGTGGGTGCTTTGGGGTGGGGGGGCTCTGCGCCCCCCCACCCCAAAGCACCTTGTCCCCATGTTACCTCTTCCCGACAACCTTGGGCTGTGGTTGTTGGGGTCTGCGGGTGCCGTGATTGACGTGGATTACATTGTGGGACACTTTTTTCTTTTCTAATAAAGGAATTGTCCAAACTGTCTCCTGTGGTTTCTAATTTTTTACACTTTTTTGGTTAATGGGTAGAGGTACAATGTACCCGATACCCATTCACATGGGGGGTTGGGATCTTCCTTGTGAAAGGGAGCTTCCAAATTCCGATAAGCCCCCGCCCACAGACCCTGACAACCACCGGCTAGGGTTGTTGGGAAGAGGCCCTTGTCCCTGTGGCCTGGTATGGTTCGCTTGCTTGCCGCCCCCTATCCTGACCTGCCAGGTTGTATGCTCGGATAAGGGTCTGGTATGGATTTTGGGGTAGACCCCATGTAATTTTTTTTTTTAATTTGGCATGGAGTTTCCCTTAAAATCTATGCCAGACCAAAAGGGGATTTTGGGGTGAACCCCATGCCGTTTTTTTCTTAATTCTGTCATAGGGTTCCCCTTAACTACTTCAAAACACTGTGTTATTTATACTACACTGACTGCACCATATAATTTCCACTGTATTATATGTACTAAAATGACTGCACTATAGACTCTGAATTGTATTGTATATACTACACTGACTGCGCTATATTCTCTTAACTGTATTGTATATACTATACAGACTGCACTATATACTCTGAACTGTATTATATATACTATACAGGCTACACTATATACTCTGAACTGTTTTATATATATTATACTGACTGCACTATATACTCTGAACTGCATTATATATACTACACTGACTGCACTATATACTCTGAACTATATTATATATACACTATACAGACTACACTATATACTCTGAGCTGTATTATATATACTATACAGACTACACTATATACTCTGAACTGTATTATATATACTACACTGATTGCACTATATACTCTGAACTGTATTATATATACTACACTGACTGCGCTATATACTATGAACTGTATTATATATACTATACAGACTGCACTATATACTCTGAACTGTATTACATATACTACAATGACTGTACTATGAACTCTGCACTGCATTATATATACTATACTGACTGTACTATATACTCTGAACTGCATTTTATATACTATACGAACTGCACTATATACTCTGAACTGCATTATATATACTATACAGACTGCACTATATACTCTGAACTGCAATATATATACTATACAGACTGCACTATATACTCTGAATTGCATAATATATACTATGCGGACTGCACTATATATACACTCTGAACTGATATATATATATACTATACGGACTGCACTACATACTCTGAACTGCATTATATATACACTGTGTGGACTGCACGATATACTCTGAACTGTTTAATATATATATATATATATATATATATATATATATATATATATATATATATATATATACATATATACACACGACATTGACTGACTGAACTATATACTCTGAACTGTATTCCATATGTATACTACACTGCCTGACTGCACACTACACTACTCTACCTGTCTAATCTCCATTAATTCACTATATACACTTATAATTCACTTACCCCTGTGTAAGCAGCAGCCTTATATAGTGTGGGGCATGGACTTAGCCCCTGAGCCATGATTGGCCAAATGCACCCTGCCATTGGCCAATCATAACTCTCAGAGAACATTGTGCTCTGATTGGCCAAAGTATTGTGGTAAGGTGCATGCATTGGCCAATCAGCAGCTGTCAATACATTGCAACCTCACAGTGCATTACGGGCATTCTGCAGCGCTGGAATTTGCCGCAAACGCCCCATATGTACAGCGTATGGTCGAGTCAAACTTACATTCGACTCGAACATCCAGCCCATCCTTTATAATAACAGCAACATAATTTATATACCAATTCTTCAAAACGTACATGAAATCTGATACAGCCATTAAAGCCAGGTACTTGACAATGCCACCTAATATCATGTTTCATTGCAAACCTGTACCCGCCACCAGCCATTCACAACCATCTCGGTGGGTACATAACACTAATTTTACACCATTATTCAACTGGAATTAACCTTAGTAATTACTTCTTTCATTAACCACATAATCACACAAATTTGTGTCCATTAGGGTTAAACCATTCATCCAAACATTACGAACAATTTTAAATTTTTGGCACCATCATGGACCCTCCAATGCTGTGAAAAAATTACAACATGTTCCACAAGTCCCTCATTCCTATTCCCATACCTAAATTGCCCAAACATTTGCACTCCAATTTATAGCCATATCCACACTGTTACCAGGAGGGTGGGCAGGTGTGCCAAATTGCTCACTTCGCTGCCTGTTCCTCCTTAAGGTTTTTACGTTTTAACCACTTGCTCCCTATGTCAAATCCTTAATCCAGGGGTCTCAAACTAGCAGCCTGCCAGCTGTTGCAGAACTACAAGTCCCATGAGGCATTGCAATGCTGACAGTTACAAGCATAACTTCCACAGGCAGAGGCATGATGGGCCTTGTAGTTCTGCAACTGCTGGAGGGCCGCCAGTTTGAGACCCCTGCCTTAATCCATTCCCCACGCATTCCTAACCCTTTTCCTGTCTTCCAGCCCACCCTGTCATGTGCCATTTCTCCTATGTGTTCCGGGCAGCCTTATTTTTTGGTCCTTTGTGGTACTATTCAAATGAATGGGCAACTGTAACACAACCCATATCGACATGCAAATTGGACTGATGTGAATGCACCATAAAAGTCAACTGTACTTTCATAAATGTTGTCTTAAAATGCATGTTAACTTAAAATTTATGTTCCAGTATGTTCAGCATAATGCCACAATATGTGCAGTTTTCTTAAGAAAATAGTTTTTTGTGAATCTGTTGCATAACTGCAGTTGATAAAAGTTTGACTTTTATCTATAGTAGTTATGCAAAACAGCATGGTCCCTTTTGAGCCAGGTACATTTGGGTTTGGTTCAAGGAGATTTGGCTGAGCATATCAAACGTTTGGATGCCAAATTCAAACCCCATTGAAATCTATTAGCCAAACTGAACCATTGAGCCCTTGAGCAAGGTCTCTAACATCCACCAGCTCTGTGATGCCATCATGGAGGAGTGGAAGAGGACTCCAGTGGCAACCTGTGAAGCTCTGGTGAACTCCATGCCCAAGAGGGTTAAGCCAATGCTGGAAAATAATGGTGGCCACACAAAATATTGACACTTTGGGCCCAATTTGGATATTTTCACTTAGGGGTGCACTCGCTTTTGTTGCCAGCGGTTTAGACATTAATGGCGGTGTGTTGAGTTATTTTGAGGGGACAGCAAATTTACACTGTTATACAAGCTGTACACTCACTACTTTACATTGTAGCAAAGTGTCATTTCTTCAGTGTTGTCACATGAAGAGACAGAATAAAATATTTACAAAAATGTGTAAACAAAATGCTGTGAATAATTCAAACATAGACTTAAAGAACCACAAGTATAGTATAACAAACAAATATTGTGCAAACCAGTGATGATTGTAGTAACACAAGTCTTCAGACTTAAAAAAGAATAAAAAACTGAAAAAAGCTCATCAAAAAAGTACATCAGAAAAGTAATAAAATGTTCTGCCACTCTTCCCACATGTAATGTCTCTCATGAGGCAGAAACTGTGGCATGATAAGGTGAACTCATCATACAAAATCACTTGGTGCCATAAAGTGCTCAAAAGGTATTAAGGTGTTTCAATCGTGCAGGAAGAGCCAGTCTGGAGGGTCTTTATGGTACACCACCAAAAGGGCTGCTGGGTTAGTGCTGCTATCACTGTGCTCACAGAACTCTCACCTCAATAAAGACTATAAAACGCCCATAGTAGTCATCTAGCTCTCTTTTAGGGTATCCTTCTCCTTTAAGACAATCCCCTAAGCTCCTCCACTCTCCATAATCCGATAACGGCTGGCAACCACTAGTAACTGACAGTCCAGTATAATTCTCATATGTAAGGAAGAAATAGAGATGCTCCCATAGTGTAATAAATTCAAAATTAATACATTTATTAAAACTACAAATGCCTGCTTACATTAAATACAAGAAAACAGTGCATTGAATAAAAACAAAGCGGCGTTATTCTGCCTCTCACTGTGCTTCCGGTAATCGTGCCATGTCCTACACGTTACGTCACGTTACGTCACGTCACGTGACTTCATCAGGGTGGCCACTTTGTTTTTATTCCACAGTATTGCTCTTATTGCACATTGAGACACACATGTTTATCTATGCTATGGACTAATAGCTATTTAGTATCATCGTGTTGTATACTGGATATTGCTGCTGTCATATAGGCTAAGCAACACTCACAGTTTTAAGTTGGACACCAGTTATTTTCACTGTCTTACTCATAGTAGCGTGAGGGCCCCCCACTCACATGTCACAGTACATGTTGGCATTCATGGTTCCCTCAATGAACTGTAGCTCCCCAGTGCCGGCAGCCCCAGACCATAACACTACCACCACCATGCTTGACTGTAGGGAAGACACACTTGTCTTTGTACTCCTCACCTAGTTGCCGCCACACATGCTTGACACCATCTGAACCAAATAAGTTTATCTTGGTCTCATCGGACCACAGGACATGGTTCCAGTAATCCATGTCTTTAGTCTGCTTGTCTTCAGCAAATTGTTTGCGGGCCTTCTTTTGCATCATCTTTAGAAGATTCTTCCTTCTGGGATGACAGCCATGCAGAACAATTTGATGCAGTGTGCGGTGTATGGTCTAAGCACTGATAGGCTGACCCCCCCACCCCTTCAACCACTCCAGCAATGCTGGCAGCACTCATATGTCTATTTCCCAAAGACAACCTCTGGATATGATGCTGAGCGCGTACACTCAACTTCTTTGGTCGACCATGGCGAGGCCTGTTCTGAGTGGAGCTTGTCCTATATGGCCTTGGTCAGCTCAGTTTCAGAGTCTTAGCAATCTTCTTATAGCCTAGGCCATCTTTATGTAGAGCAACAATTCTTTTTTTCAAATCCTCAGAGAGTTCTTTGCCATGAGGTGCCATGTTGAACTTCCAGTGGCCAGTATTAGGGAGTGAGAGCGAGAGCGATAACACCAAATTTAATACACTTGCTCCTCATTCACACCTGAGATCTTGTAACACTAACGAGTCACATGATACCGGTGAGAGAAAATGGCTAATTGGGCCCAATTTGGACATTTTCACTTAGGAGTGTACGCACTTTTGTTGCCAGTGGTTTAGACATTAATGGCTGTGTGTTGAGTTATTTTGAGGGGACAGCAAATTTACACTGTTATACAAGCTGTACACGCACTACTTTACATTGTAGCAAAGTGTAATTTCTTTAGTGTTGTCACATGAAAAGATATAATAAAATATTTACAAAAATGTGAGGGGTGTACTCACTTTTGTGAGATACTGTATATATACATATATGTATATATATATATATATATATATATATATATATTTTTTTTTTTTTTTTTAACAAATGCTTAAAGGGTAACTTCACTTTCATGGGAAAAAATGGCAAAGAAAAAAATAATAATATAGCGTACACAATTGCGACACACATCATATTTTAATTGAATGTTATTAAAAATTACATTTCCTTTTCAATCTGCAGCTCTGTAATTTTCTGCAAAATGCAACCTGGAAGTGTTCTGTACACAGAATGTGGACAGAACGCCCCCCAGAAACATAATTTCCTGCTTGTGTGATTGGCTTACTGATTTTCACAGAAGTCTGTACTAAGATACAAGTCAGATTTTTGTCATCCCCTGCAACAAAAATGTAATTTTTGGTGAGATACTCCCAATAGGAAATCACGTCTATAGAGATGCAGACCCTGCAGTTTTCCTCATTAGAGCCCTGCAAGTGCAGCAGCTGGTTGATAATTATAAAACCACTCGCATTAGTTTCAGTCTGACAAACACACAGGGATTTCTTCAGAATCACAAAAGGTAGCAATCTGCAACAAAGTTTGTTAAAATCCTTGTAATGTACATAGATCTCCAGAGGGGAATATATTTTTCTCAACAAACGTGGAGTTACTCTTTAACTGTATACATTGATGTTTTTACATATGGCTAGAATTCAGCTTTAAGTATGAAAATGCTGCAATTTCCCACTGTAGTCTGAACAGTTTCTCTCTTCTTTCTTTTAAATCAGAATAAAAGCCTGAAGAACAAACTGCTATCTGGAAACAAGCTGTGTGGTCTCCGTGCTGAAGAAGTGAGTAAGACTTTCTTTAAATGGCTAAATGCTAACTGAAATGTTTATGAAGGCATCTGACCTAGAGATTTTGAATGAAAATATAAGTAATGCATGTTTTATCAGACTTGACATTCCTCTGTGTTGATGTTCAAGTAGTGCATTGTGTTAGAACAGTAAGTAGATGTACAGCTCTTTCTTTTGACATTGATACAAATGTATGCTAAAAGGCAAGCATTTTATGAGGCAAGCTCAATGTCTACAATGCATGTTGAAGGTATTATCGTGAAACTCCACTATAAAACATATTTTTTAGGCCTGGGGTAGCATGTAGTTAAATAAATAAACCAAAGGAATTAACCTCCTCATTCTATTTTAGTCAAGCTTCTTTTGGGGAATTCTACACCTGGTTACAGGTCACAGAAATGTTCTCTCTTATGTTTTCTAGTGGTTCTTAGTTCAATTACACTGCATGAAGTAAAACCTTGATTTCATGACTTTTCAAGAGACATCCCAGATGGCAACCAATTGTCCTGCAAGTTTGTAAATGATTTGCTATGCTATTGTAAAGCCCCGTACACACGGGGCGACGATCGTACGTACGACCGTCGCAAATCGTATGTTGGCTGTTGTATGTAGCATACTGACTGCACTACATGATCGTAGATCCGCAGAAGAACGTTCAGGTGCATGTAATTAGCATCTAGCCATTCCTGACTTTGGAGCATGCGTGTTTTGCACAATACAACTTTTTGTACCAACTGCTCTGTACACACGATACAACGGTCGTATGAGAGCTTTTTGGTACGACCAAGTTTTCTAGTCTGCTCAAACAACTCCCTTGTACGACCGTCGTATGTTTGACTGTTCAAATCGCGCATACGAACGATCGATTTCACATACAACGGTCGTGAGTACGACCTGTTGTATACAAACGTCAAACCGTGTGTACGGGGCTTTAGGCTTGCCAGACTTCACAAGTTTGTTGCACAATTGCAGCAAGTCCGCATTGCATAACTCCAGATCAACTTTCTTTGCAAACATTCTACAAGTTTGCTGCAAGTTCAGTTATGTTTTGCAATAGTCATCCCACCATAGGGGTCACTGTGGCTAAATTTTCATGCTGCAGACTTGCAGAGCTCTTGCTGTAGACTCACTGCTACAACTTTGCTCTTGCTAGAGACTTTCCACGCAAATTTGCTGCAAATTGGAAAAACATCAACTAGAACTTGTGCTTCAGGTGCTCTGTAAGTGTACTTCCAGTGAAAATGTGCAGCAAGTTAACAGACTTACAATTCAACACTGCCACACATTTGTGGTAAGTTATCCTTGCTATCTGGGGTGATCACACTGACCATGCAGGGCAAGATGACATAAGGGTTGATTTACTAAAAGCAAATATACTGTGCATTTTGCAAGTGCAGTTGCACTCTAAGCTCCATAGTTTAGTAAATGAGGTGAAGCTTTACTTTGCAAAGAATACCCAATCACATGCAACAAAATAAAAGGAAGCACCATTTTTTTCTTGAATATGATTGAATGCTGGCAGTCAGAAGAGGGGGGGGGGGG
>BLSH010212355.1:1591093-1618485 GCA_018402905.1 Glandirana rugosa
CAGGCTACGGTCTGGTCAATCGCTGGCCCAGGCACACCAAGACGGGGCAACAACCTGTCCGATGATGGCAAAATTCCCCACCTACAAGGACGATCCACACAGTACGAGAGGCAACCATATGGGGATGGTCTCCCACTATACCTGCAATGATGGGACATCTGGTCAAGGTTGACCAGTGTTTTGACAACACACCCCTGATTGTTGGCCATTGTGTACCAAAATTGGTAATGAACCGTACTGGATCCTTGCTAACCTGCCATTCGTGTGCTCCTCCAGACCTTCCCGTGAGTGTACCGCAGCCCGACGTCCGGACCCTTCCCGTTGTGGTTTCGGCTAGCTGGATTTCGCCCCGCTGCGTCCAGGTACATGCGGCTTTCTCATTGTTCATCAAGCCATACCTACCTGCCCGTAGCCGATCCCCTCCTCTCGTACTGTGTGGATCGTCCTTGTAGGTGGGGAATTTTGCCATCATCGGACAGGTTGTTGCCCCGTCTTGGTGTGCCTGGGCCAGCGATTGACCAGACCGTAGCCTGCCCCCTTGGGCTATTGCCGTCATCGGTCTGTGTTTATCCCTGTTTTTTCCAATTTTGGTTTTTCTATTTTTTCCTTATTTGCTTCATTTTCCTCGGCTGGGGACGTATTCTCATTTTTTGACACGGCTCCACCATGTCATTTTTGGTTTACATGATTATATCCCATTTGTATATCCTTTTTTATGGGTCCATATAGACCATCTCATGGTGTCCTACCTTTTCATTGGGGTCCCTCCTACTTTGTTTCCGGGGTTGTTTGGGGGCTAGAGTGCAGGCTGTGCCCTCCCTGTCATGTTCGGTAGGGGGCAACTCCAATCTGGAGGGCCCATACCCAGCTGACAGTGAGGTCTGATTTGTATGTTTCATGTTCAGTCACTTTTTTTGACAACGTTGTCTACGGTGGTGGTTGTTGATCAGTTTGTGCATTTTTGCTCCATCCAATATCACCTGTTGGTTGCAGCCTTTTTTTATTCTTAATAAATACTATTCTTGTTTTGAAATTTTCGACTCCATGTTTATTCATTTTTTCATTTCACATAATGTCCCAGTGGCTACAGGTGTGGTGACCTTTTTGGACAGCCTCCTGCGCTGCCCCTTTTTTTCAATTTGATTTGCCTTTTTTCACCATTGTAGCCCCAGGTTTGACTTTTTTGTTCCCTGAGTGGATCTATGTGTTTTCACATTCATGCAGACCTTGAGTTCTCCTTGACCCCGGTCACGGGGTCTCCCCGTTTTAGTTCAGATCTTTTTCAACTAGGGTGCCTTGAGGTTTCTTCAGGGGTGCCTTTCAAAGTGCCTGAAAATGGCCAAAAAATTGTATACAAGCCAGCGTGTAGATTAAGGCTGCCATTTTAGTTACACTAAGTCACAGGTTTTCATTGTGCACCATTACAACCTTCTAGCTGTGGGCGTCCTAATGACCATCAGTGTCATCAGTTGATAAGGAGGATGTCAGTCGCCTGCATAGCATTCTTGTTTGACCTTCACCTCTAATGTTGGGTGTCTTACTTGGACTTGTGGCTGTTACATTATGTAAAACTATTAGAATAGTTTTTACATTTTAGAATGGGGTGCCTCTAGACTGTTCATAATTTTTAAAGGGTGCCTCGAGATTGTCCATAATTTTTAAAGAGTGCCTTGACTGAAAAAAGATTGAGAAACGCTGCTCCAGATTGCTAATGTGCCTTAATAGGGCTACTACCCTGTCATCTTCTGTCCAAGTTACTGCAGGCATTAAGATGCACACATATAAAGTATCTAAATTCATACAAAAAATTATATATTGCAACTTAGGTAGCTGCATACGTTTTCACTTTTTCAGTCTAAGAACATTTTAGCAAGTACAGAAAATACCAGCTAATCCGTTGTCATTTCCTGTTAGCTGAACTAAAATTACAAAGATAGGTATCTACCTTCCAAGCTGTCTTTTTAAAACGACTAATTCCCATTTCCCCATGTAGTGGAGATGAATAGAAGAAAACATTTTTGAATTTCAAATTAGGAAAGCAGTCTGAGTGACAATCATGACTCCCTTCATAGATACAGTGGAGAAATGAGTGTAACAACCCAAGGAAAATACATTTATTATTCACAGGATTACCAGGTCAAAATAAAGAAAAACAAACAAACAAAAGCAAATGCAACAATAAGATCAAAGGACTGATAAGCTTCAATAAAGAGCAATTTTGTTTTGGGTTTAGATACACTTCAAAAGGTGACTGCAATATAAAAAAATGTGATCAAGTAGAGCCTGGCAGCCAGCAGCTTCATATGATGGAAATTAAATATATAAGTGTGTAAGCTTACAAAAATTGGCTCTGTGATAAATGGAAGCAAACTAGTGCCAGGCCACAATTTGGCACCGCCGTGATACGGAGGCCACATGCCATTTGTGGACATCTGTAATTGACTCACTATTCTTTACAGGTTGATCATTTTATATCAGGTTTGCATTTTGTGTGACTGGTGATTTTGTGATTTCATATTGTTAAGAGTAGTGGTTTACGATTGGTGTTGTGGTAGGTATGTGGATTAAAAGCAATTGCAGGCTTTGTTGTTTTTTTTTGGGGGGGGTGGCAAACAACCACCCCCCCAGTCGGCCGACGGCTCTAGGTCGGTTGGTCTGCACTTACCCCTTAGGTTGCGGGCAGGCAGCGCTCTGGCTCCAGCAACAGAGGGCAGCGGCTCATGTGTCATAGTTACATAGTAGGTAAGGCCAAAAAAAGACAATAGTCCATCTAGTTCAGCCAATGTAGGTGCGTGTGTGTGTGTTAGTGTCTACTATTTTTCCCATATTCCTGTATGTTGTGTTCTTGAAGATATACATCCAAGAGTCTTTTAAAGATATCCATACTCCCCGCAGCCACCACCAGTTGTGGGAGAGTGTTCCACATCCTTGTTGCCCTGACAGTGAAAAATCCCCTGCGCAGTTTAAAGTTAAAACGCCTATCCTCCAGTCTCTTTGAGTGGCCTCATGTCCTTGTACACTCCCTAGGACTAAATTGTTTTTTTTCCTATGCTGGGATCCCCATTGAGGTATCTGTAAATTGCTATCATGTCCCCCCTTAAGCGTTGCATCTCCAGTGAGAACAGTTTTAGTGATTGCAGTCGTTCCTCATAGTTGAGGTCCTCCAGTCCCCTTATTAGTTTTGTTGCCCTTCTTTAAACTCTCTCCAGCTCTAGCACATCCCTTCTGAGGACTGGTGACCAGAATTGGACAGAGTACACCAGATGTGGCCTAACCTGGGTTTTATAAAGTGGCAGAGTTAAAGTTTTATCCCTGTCGTATATCCCTTTTTTTATGCATGCTAATATTCTGCTTGCTTTGTATCTGCAGCTTGACATCGCATGCTATTGCTTAATATTTCATCTATTAGGACCCCTAGATCCTTCTCCATCCTTGATTATCCCAGAGGTTTTTTCCCGAGTGAATATTTTGCATTTATGTTTTTGCCCCCATGTGCATTACTTTACATTTCTCCACATTAAATCACATTAAATCATAAACCATTCGGTTATTCCAAGTAGAATAGAATTGGTCCCAAGACCAAACCGCAGGTACTCCACTCACCACTTCAGACCAGTCTGAGTACATGCTATTTATTACTACCCTTTGGACACATCTTTGTAACCAGTGTCTTACCCAAGCACAAACCCTATGGTCCATGCCTGTAGATCTAGGCTTGTAAATTAAGTGCTTATGGGAGACTATATTAAATGCTTATGCAAAATGCAGATACACCACATCTACAGGCTTCCCCCAATCTAAATGGCAGCTCACTTCCTCATAGAATGTTAGGAGATCGGTCTGGCAGGAACGGACTTTCGTAAACCCATGCTGATTACTACTAATGATATTCTTTTCCTCTGTGAATCCTTGGACATAGTCCCTAATCATCCCCTCCAATAATTTACCCACTATTGATGTTAGGCTGACCAGGAGACAGCTGCAAGAGACAGCCAGCTGGGCTGGTTGTATAGACAACTGCTCCCCTGATGACATACAAAAAGAAGATGGCAGCATGGGACAGGACCTATAGGAGGTGCAAGAGAAAAGGACCAGCCTAGATCTGCTGAGTTCATGCAGCATAGAAAGAAGACAAAAGATGTACATGGCACGTTGAATGTATTTTTGTAAGGAAGAGTGAAGTTCCTCTTTAAGTAATTTTGAAGCATGTGGCTAACAAAAATACAAACTATATTTCATGACAAGAAAAGCATCACCTCTGGTACGCTTGTAAGAGAAGATTCAGTGAGACCCACTAAAGGTAGAGCGTGGAGACAGCTCTGTGCCATCTCACCAGTATTTCTTGTATGTGGGAATAGGAAGCAAAGTGTAACAGACGCATCTGAAGCTACATATAAGGAGAGATAAGCAAAGAGCACATGAAGCTGGTCGACAAACCCTTGTTCTTCTTGCGTAAAAAGAAAGAGAAGAAAGTATTTAGTACAGTTTTCTTTGCGTCATCTGTAACCATCCTCCCATCCTCATCCTTTAGGTGTGCAATGCGCTCAGATTTGACCTTTTTACTGTTAATATATGTAAAAAAGTTTTTTTACTTTCTTCCGCTATGTGTCTCTTGTAGTTGTTTTTAGCCACTCTGACTGGTTTTACACTTCTTATTGCATTACTTGTAGTGTTGGAATGCTAATGGTGAACCATTTCCTTAAAATTTTTTATAGGCCATAGTTTTCTACTTAATGAGGCTTTTTACATTATGGTTTAGCCACCCTGGTTTATTCTTAGCTCTTCTATATTTATTGCCCATTGGAATGCACTGTGTGCTACCTTTGTTTAATATGCTCTTAAAGCATTTCCATTTCTCTTCTGTGTTTAATGCTTCTAGAATTTTGTCTCAATCTATGTCATATAGCAATGATCACAATTTAGCAAAGTTGGCCAGTTTAAAATTGAGTGTTTTATGCTACCCTCGTGCCTCCTGTGGTTTACCTTAAACACGATCATCCTATAATCGCTAGATCCCAAGCTGTCGTGTATCGCCACATCTGAGATCAGACTTGGTTCCTTTGTAATTAGCAGATCTAACAGGGTATTCTTTCTAGTTGGGGAATCCACCAATTGTGACATGAAGTTGTCCTGTAAGACATTTATGAAATGACGGGCCTTTAATGAGTGAGCTGTACCCTCAACCCAGTCAATATTGGGATAATTGAAGTCCCCCATTACGATTACATTTCACTGTTTCCCAGCTATTTCTAACTGTGATAGTAGTTCCAGCTCCTCCTCTTCCTTCATGTTGGGTGGCCTATAACACACCCCCACTATTCATTTCCGACTTGCTTCATCTTTTAGAAGTTCTACCCATAATGATTCTACTCCCCTCCCAGTCCTGTTCACAATATCAGTCCTCTCTACCACCTTTACATAATCATTGACATATAGACACACCCCTCCCCCTCTACTACATTCCCTGCCCCTTCGATACAAGGAGTACACTTGTAAATTGGAAAGCCAATCATGTGTGCAGTCAAACCAAGTTTCAGTTATTCCCACAAAATCCTCTTCTTGTCTTCTGCATCAAGACGGCTTCCGCCGTGCCTCACCTCCTTCTTCCTAGGCGTTCAATAGGATTGCCTGTCCTTTCAGACAATCAAGTGAGGGGTCTCAAGACCCACGTCCTGATTTGCCAGGAGGAGGATCAGTGTGGCAATAACGTATATTCATTTGCTATTGTCACACAAATGGGTGGGCTCAGAGTGCAGTGCTCTGCACCCTGATCCCACCCTTTTTTTGCAGCCTATTAGAGCCTCTGGCTCTAATCGTGTGCTTAAAAAAAAAAACACCCCCCCATTGGAGTTCATGGTCCAGCGCTCTGCATGTAGATCAGGGGGCCGGATGCATGGATGGGGGGGGCGGCGCCCGGGCACTCCTAATGGATGGGCTGCCGCTGATTAAAAGGTACAACCCTAAAACCCATATTTTTTTAGGTTTTAATAGTGTATGAAGGGATTATAACCTCTATCAAGTAACTTTGTTTTGTTGTTCGTGCCTCTGTTGAGGGTATCCAGTGATGGGTATTCCAAAATTTTACACTTGCCACCAGAGTAAAACTTTTCCAATGGGGATACCAAAAACTATCTAGGAGGGTATTTTTTCTCACCATGTAGAGCAGTGGTTCTCAACTCCGGTCCTCGGGACCCCCCAACAGGCCAGGTTTGCAGGATAACTGAAATACATCACAGGTGATATAATTTTCTGCTCAGTGATTGCAGTAATCTAGTCTGCATCTCCCCAAGGTAATACTTAAAATCTGGCCTGTTGGTGGGTCCCATCCATTTTTTCTTTGCCTACATATACATTTTAAAGCCCAAGTTTAACAAAATACACCATCCACACAAGGGACATTACTTACCTTAATCCTGATGTGTCCCCTATGAATGGGGGATGGGTGGATGATTGATAGATCTGCCCCCTCTATTCATAGATCGCTTTTCATACATAGAAGCTGTATTAATAGATTCTAAGAATGGAGGAGCTGGGCAGGAAAGGGCAGACACCGATGAGAGCCTCTGACAGATACTCAGTTCTATTAACCCCTGCTGCACTGGATAATTATAGCAGTAGGGTTGGAGATGCAGGTGGGTGTTCAAAGGATGAAAGATTTCTACTGAACTAGAAAAAAGGGACACATTACAATGAAGGTAGATAACATCTATTCTGATTCATATATATTTTTTATTTTTGTTTGTAAACTTAGGATTTAATGAAAATATTGAAATTACCATTGAAATTAATATTACATCTTCAAGCTTATCCAATATTTCAATGTTTGAGTATTAAGTGAAAAGCCAAGGAAAAAGTTTACATTTTAAGCCATTTTATGATCCTGCTATGCAATAACAACATATAACTCTATATGGCCAATATTTATGCATCCTACTGTTTTACCTTGAGCTACATTAAGGTGACCCATTTCAACTTGTAAATGTGCGACCTGCAAATTGGAAATTCAAATAACTAATTTACAGCCACTGTCGGAGTCAGTGTGTCATTGCTTTGCCTCATACATACAAATTATTAAATATTCTAGAGTAATTGATTCTTCAATTAATCACTGTGGCTGTTATTCCTCACTCCCGCAATGACAAAAACATTTTGGGAGATCCTATTAATGCTCTGTTGATATGGCTCATTAAATTGAATCCTCTATTGGTTGCTATATAACTGTTCGCTCACATTATGCTTTTCACAAGTTTACAACTCTGTGTGTGTTCATTCCTCATCACTAGGCATCTAATGAAGAGACATATGGTATTAAAAGCTTAGTTTAACAGCCTCAAAGTTCGGTTTATGGTTGAGAAGCAAGAAATGTTTCCTCAATTCTTTTTATACACATGCTGGAGTTTTCACAATTCCTTTGTAATAGACTGGAGTTGGAACATATCTTTTTGTTGTCGGACACAAAGGCACACTGGGGAGAATCTCTGGTAGGTCTGGGAATTCATCCTTGTGTAATGAAAGTTGGTGTGCACTGATCAAAGGGATCTCTAGTACTAGGTGACCATTCTTGGGAGTGAGAGATAGAAGTATGTGGGCAGCTGTAACTGAAACCTGTTGATGCAAGAGAAATCAAATTTTGTAGGTGAAGCAGACAGTTCTTGACAATCTTGAAGGCCTTCTTTAAAGTGGGCCTTCACTCCCATTTTCTAGTTTAAATAATACTACTTCCTCCTCCTTTCAGATTTTTTTCCCCTTTTTTTTAAATGAAGAAGCTGGCACATCTGCGTTCCTCACATAGGCAAGAATGCCGCCAGTCTCCTGGGATACTCACATCACACATTTTAGGAGGTTTCAGGGCAATCTAGAACATATGCACAAGGGAGACAGCTGCAAGAGACAGTCAGCTGGGTCGGTTGTACAGACAAATGCTCCCCTGATGACATACAAAAAGAAGATGGCAGCATGGGACAGGACCTATAGGAGGAGATGTGGTGCAAGAGAAGAGGACAAGCCCAGATCTGTTGAGTTTATGCAGCATAGAAAGAAGACAAGAGGTACATGGCACATTGACTGTATTTTTGTGAGGAAGAGTGAAGTTCCTCTTTGAGTGATTTTGTAGAACAAGTGGCTAACAAAAATACAAACTATATTTCATGAGGAGAAAAGTATCACCCCTGGTAGGCTTGTAAAAGAAGAATCAGTGAGACTCACTAAAGGTAGAGCGTGGAGACAGCTTTGTGCCATCTCACCGGTATTTCTTGTATCTGGGGATAGGAAGCAAAGTGTAACAGACGCTTCTGAAGCTACATATAAGGAGAGAAAAGCAAAGAGCACATGAAACCTACTCACCCTATTGAAAACATTTGCCCTGAAGTATTGCAATTAAAGCAACCACTAACTTTGCAATGTTTACAGAAATGTCTACCAAACATGAACTATTAGGCCTCATACACACGGGCATTTTATGACGCCACGTTTTTGGACATTTTTTGCAGCTCTACATGTTATTCAATGGCCCCATAAAAATGCAGACATTTTTAAGCTGTAGAGGGTGTCTGCATTAGTGAGCTGTACATAGAACGTGGGACCAGTGTGTTCCGAGGCTGTAGCATTTTGGCGTTTTTGATGCTACACCAGCAAAACGCTCACTAACACTCACTAACGCTGATGCAAAACACCGAAAGAAATGCAGATTTTTCCCTGACGTCGGGCCCGGCGTTTTACTTATTTTTTTACATATGCCCGTGTGTATGAGGCCTTAGAACTAACCAATACCAAGGGGGCAGAGACAAAAGGTGACTCCGAAGCAAGAAGTACCTGCGCTTACTCTCTCAGAAAAAAGCACTTGTTCTTATGTAATGTTTTGGAGAAAGATATGCTGCAATCATTGCTTGCAAAGAAGATAGTTTAAGCTTTTACTGTTCCATGATTTAAGGAACTTCAGAGGGGTGACATCTAGCATTATACTTCGTATTGTATATAGGACACCAGATTATGCATGTCTTCAATTTCACATGTTAACATTCTGAGGTGCTGAATGACAGCTGAGCCTTTCACATGTCATTTTATCTGCAATTTAATCTCCTGGAGCTGCCATGGTAACAAGTAAATAGCGAGTAGGTACCTAGGACTATAGTATGCCGTAACTGTAACTTATCCAAAATAAACTACGTACATCCAATATTTTGTTTATAGTCACAGCTGGACTTAACATCACTCTTACTAGATATGCACACGCCACTCCATATGGTTACATTCACATGGGCATTTTGCCAAGTTACGAATGGCAGCGGCAGGATCCTACTGATTCTCGCTGCTGTTTTTGACAGGTGTGAGTGGCTAGTTGTATCCACATAGCTTGTACACTTCAATGACAGGTTGTCATTGACTGCAGCTATTCGTGGCTGTTCGAACAAAGCATGTCCAACAGCGATCACCGCAGGTAATCACTGGCTGTATGATCAGTGGATGCCAACAACCTGTCATTGAAGTGTACAGACTAGTTGTATGAGTTGTATCAGGTTCTACAGTTACCTCACATCTGAAGGGACCGGGGAATGGGGGAAACACTGACTAAATGGTCCCATGGGGCCCATATTTGTAAGATTTTATCCATCCTGTCCCAGAGTCTGGCTGTCAAATCTTCCAACTTTTCAACCCCCTTAATATTGTTGATCAGATCCAAGTGCTGATAATTTATTGACGTTTTTGGATATGTCATGAAGAGGGAATTCTACACCCAAAGCTTGTTGTAACAAGTTGGCAACCCTTTTTAAATTAGACATGTGCAATTTGTTTCATTCCGAATTAGTTTTTTTAGTGAATTTTTAGAAATTCGGGAATTCAGGCGAATCTGAATTTCCGAATTTTTCCGAATTTTCGTTCTTTCGAATTTCGTAAAATCCGAAATGCGGTAATTCGGAAATTCAGAAATTCGGTAATCTGAAAAGCCGCAAATTCGAAATTCGAAAATTTGAAAATCGCAAATAATTACTAACTAATAATAACTTAACTATACTTAACTACTTAAATAACTATTAAATTATAGGTATTGGAGTTTCCTTGAAAATTTGGCTGTTAGTGATAAATTTCGGATTTAAGTTCACTAACAGCCAAATTTGATAGGAAATTCCAATACCTATAATTTAATAGTTATTTATTAGCTAGCTATTATTTAAAAATTTCTTTCTTATTTTCTAATTCCTGACTTTCAAATTTCCAAATTTACGAATTTCCAAACTTCCAACTTTTTGAATTTTGGCATTTTCAAATTCCAAATTACCGAATTCGCATATTTCCGAATTTTCTAATTTCCAAATATTTCGAATTCTCACATTTTTAAATTTCCGAATAAATAAATAAACTAGGAACGAAAACTCACACATTTTTCGGCCATGCATATGTCTATTTTTAAATAACCCTTTTTCAAGGGGCACAACCAGAAAAAGTGAAAAGCCTGTCATCCAATTGCCCACATTGGCAGAATTCCTTCTGGACAGACAAGTTGCAAGAATGCAGTACCTCTGGGGTTCTGTACAAGAATATGATAATTTTTTTGTATAGTTTCATTATGGGTTATACATATAGAAGATGCATTTTCTCAGATCCTATCCCACAATGGACCTACAAGCAAGCAGTAGAGGCACTTTAAGCAGTGTGGGATAATTCAACTTCAAATTTTGCAACAGAAGCTCTGAAATTAGAGCTCCTTTTTCTTTCGCTTTCTATGGAGGGCGGGATCCTTGCAACCCGCCAGCCTTATATTGTAACCACAACAGGTGTTTCTAAGCTGCTAGACACCAACTGTAGAGTCTTTGGACATTTTTGAGGGTTATTTACTCCATAGAAGATTCGGCTACAGAGGTTAGTGATGGCTTATTATAAAGCTCTTTTGTTTCTTAGTAAAACATTTACATATTTTAAAGTCTATAGTATGGGCAAGGGTGCCACCAAAGGTAAGAGCAAGGATGCAGCAGGTACCTCGTGCCATGTATCTGGCCAACATTTTTGCCTCTCAGGCAGATCCAAAGGGAAAATTAACAGCTATACAGTGAGGTATGTACTTTTCCCCACAGGCATGATAGATACATCAGAAAAATTGAACATTTTTTATGTTATATATTATATACTTGCGTCAACCATCTGTGTTTGCAAAGGCAGATATTTTTAATATGCGGTTACCATATAATCTTTCAATAAGGCATAGACATTGAAGTCAATTTATCATACACGCAGTTGTGAATATGTCTATGGCCTGGAGTTGTCTTTGGACTAAGCTTTCATATTTCACATAGGCCTGTAATGTGTAGCCACAAGCTGTCTTATTACAAAGTTATGGCCTGCAGACTCCCTGTAGGGAGCCAAATATTCACTAAAGAATTTATATGGGCCGGGTAATTGGATCACATCTTCTGCTGAATATTTCATTGCCCTGCGATTTTCCAGGACACTTTTATCTATCATAAATAAATAAATAAAGTAAATAAAAAAATGCATCTGTATCATTTCTTAGATGACTATGAGAAAGGAATAAATTGCTTTGGTTTTACTGGATTTATTTGCAGGCTTGCCGCTATTTGATACTTTCAATTCAATGGCATGCGACTAAAATGCAATAGAAACCATTTTGTTTAAATTTGAACTTGGGCACACAAACTTTAATTCAAGTATGTTCCTTAATAGCCGCAAAGGATATACACATAGGTGTGAGCAGCCTTTTGCATTAGGGTGTGCACCCCAAAACTCAAACACAAATGCCTTTCTCTGCAGCCTCAGCTGCACCGGACAATGAATGAACGGAATAGCGCTCTGTGCTGAGCGGCTTCCTGTTTATTCACAAACTGAAGTATAGTAAACACACTACTATGCTTCAGTCATGAAGGAATGCAGATAGTGTGTTCACTGTGTTGATTTAGAAAAGGAAGGGGACGGTAAATTACATATTTATTCTTTAAAGCGGTAGTAAACCCGCTGACAAAAAAAAAAAAATAAAAAAAAACCCTTCAAGACAATAGCATAATATGTTAGTATGCATCGCATACTAACATATTATGAAATACTTACCTTAGAACGAGGCCCCCGATGCCCGAGTCGGTCAGCGCTAAGGACGCTGACATGTTTGTCCTCTTCTGTCTTCCGGGTACGCGGCTCCGGCGCTGTGAGTGGCCGGAGCCGCGTGACGTCACTTCCGCGTATGCGCGCGGGAGCTCTTCGCTCCGGCAGCCAGCTCTGAGTTACCGGCCGCCTCGGCCGTATCGTCAGAGCGCATGCGCCGCTAATGTCAGCGGCTGCATGCAGGGCGAATATCTCCTAAACCATGCAGGTTTAGGGGATATTCTTTTTACCTACAGGTAAGCCTTATTATAGGCTTACCTGTAGGTAAAAACAGCTTTTAGGGTTTACTACCGCTTTAATCAAATTTCTTAATAATGTTTTTTGTTTTTTTTTATATAAATGATTATGAATAAGTTTACTATATATGACAGGTGGCTTATAATTATTGGTCTTTTTTCTCTTACATTGTGTTTCGACATATGCAATTTGAGACGAGGTTGCAAAATTTTAATAAACTTTAAGCACAGCAGTCTAACACGTTTTAATTTGTGATGAATACTAAGACCCCTTTCCCACTGAGGCATTTTTCAGGTGCTTTAATGCTAAAAATAGAGCCTCCCATTTTTTTGAATGTGTGTTTTCACACTGGGGTGGTGCGCTTGCAGGACGGTAGAAAAAAGTCCTTTGGGGCATTTTAAATAGCTCTTCAAAAAAATGCCACTGTCCATTGAAATGCATGGGCAGCGCTTCCAAAGCGGTGTGAAAGGGGTCTTATTGATATAGTTATCAGCTTAGATGTAATAGATGTAATAGATGCAGGTGATCAAATGAACACGGAATTCATTCCACTCATTTTTATCAGCTCTGTTTAGATTTTGATCTGTTGCTTTTTATTTCTCTCTCTCTCTATTTCTCTCTTGTCCCCATTTGGGTAAATGCTACATCATATGTCATTAAAGTGACCCTGCCATCATATGTTCACTTCTACACAGAAGACAATCTGTAATAGAAAAAGCAATACACTTATCCTTCCATCAGCCCGTGTGTTGAAAAGCCACTGTTTAGCTGCTAAGCATTCGCTATAGATAGCAGACATTTCTGGTGGGTCAAATACTTAGTACCTCCACCCCACACTATGGTTCCTCCCAACAGCTTATTGTCCTATAGTGGCGTACCAGCCAGCAGCAGGAACCACATTATGTGGCAGGGGAGCCAGCATTCTATGCAAAAGTGTGAGGGTGCACAGGAGTGCCAGGGAGCTGCGATGAAATGGGTTTTCAACACACAATTTGCCAGAAAGGTACGTTTACTGCTTCTTTTGCTACAGGATGCCTTGTGTGTAGAAGTGACCCTGTAATGACAGGGTCATTTTAAGGATTTAACTTTATGTTTTAAGGGGGAAGCCAAAAAGCACTCACTCTTTCAAAATGTGAGCCCTTTGCTGATATACTGGTGTTATTTCCATACTATCAGAGGAGAAAACCTTTGGCCTGGGGAGCAAACACAGCCAACTAGACTCTTTGTGGTTGGACTGTGGGCCAAAGAATTTATATTATACAAAGTGTGCAATGATGCCACTTTGACTGGTGGGTGGGGCTGAAAGGACTTTTTATGTGACACACTTTTTCACATCTCACAGTTTCAACTTCCTTTGTGGCTCTCAAGATTTGGTCACATAACCTCTCATTGCTTCAAATGAATAGATGTTGGAAAACTTGAAGCTAGAAAAATCTTAATGGGGAGCAGGTAGCTTCATAATGCTCAACGTGGACCTCGGGCCCTTTTCTCATCAATGTAAGGATGATGAAGAATCTCCACTCAAGGTCACAGCCCAACATATCTTATGAGCACTGGCCCAGTCCTCCTCTGCCACTGGTAATCCCAAGAGGAGGTTCAGGAATCATTAGGCTTAAATACAACTTGCCTATCCTAGATATATATAGTCTAGGTCAGAGTTCCTAATACAATTACCTTGAAATCAGGGAAGATATTTTGGAAAAAGCCATCAGATCTTTCCAGTGTCTGTTCAGTGTTCGGCTTCTCTATTTCCTTACCTCGGTATAGACCAGAGGAGAAGCCAACCATGTTTTGTCAGTATGTAAATCATACCCGCTTTCTTGAGTTCTCTCTAGATATAAAAAGGTGATGTATAATTCAACATATAAGTGCACAAGCAACACTAAAATATCCAACTCACTTCCAGTCCCTCTGACAACAGGATAACAAAAAGACAAGTGCTGTTGTTACTGGAGCAAGAAGACACAGGCCTAGGTGTGTCCAGTACAACCTGGACCTTATGGAGCACCCCACCTATTCATGATTGCCTCTAATCAGTGTCCATTTGAGACATAGGAATAGTTCTCTAAATCTCCCATTAGGAGGAGTGTATGCTCCCATGGTTATGAGACAGAATCTCCCATTCTATGGATAGTGTAGGACCCACTGAAATGGGGGCCTGTGAAGTAGGAGTGGGCTAAGCACTCTATGGCCATATAGTGCGATGGACTCCCCATATTTTGGTTGAAGATGTCCAGGCACTTTTAAATAGCCCTGCAGGTGTTAGTGTCATTATTGCATGTGTGCGCTGTAATATGTCTTTTTTTTTCCAGTACAACCTGGGCTCAGAGGAAATAGGATGAATGGTGCTGACCATCAGAATGAGGACAGCTATTGGTAGAAAAAAAGTAATCGGGGGGGGGGGCTCTGGGTTGGAGGTGAATATTGCAGCGAAAGTTGGATTTGTGATTTCATCTTGTAATGGACTATTCAATTTTTATTTGATTATTTTTGGCTGGTGTTGCGCCTTAAGCTATTATGTGACTCTTTGTTTGCAATAGCGACTGTAGCTGTTATTTGTGTGACAGTGTCAGAGAAGGATGGTAAAACACTGCTTTTGAGCCTCTTCTTTAATAAAAAAAAAATTCTCAAAAGAATAACTCGACTTTTGTAGAATGAAGAGCTTGGCCTTTGTGCCATTTATTAGACTGTCAGCAGATACGAAAGTTAATGCTTTGCTGAAAGTAAGAAATAAATAGTCTTCTATATGAAATGTCAGACCAACGGCTGCTCTAAATTTAGGGATTCTGATATAATGCAAAGGCAAGGGCAAATGTAATGGCATAAAACATATTAATGGTGTGGCAGTTGACAGCAAAGTTAGGAGGATGCCGATGTCATTGCATATATTTCATGTAATATTTTACAATTAAATGTTAATGTAATGTACAATATTTAACGATGGACTCCAGGCAAACTGCTAAATGCAGATAAAATAAATATAAGAACTGTCTTGCCGATCAAAGGGTTTGTGTTTTTTGTCCACCCAGTCCTAAGATTTACATAGCTCTGCCACACAGTACAACCTTAGGTCTTCTATTCACCCCTAGCATGTGACTAGACAATGAAAGGAAAACAAACCACAATAATATGTTTCTCTATTCTGCTTATCAGTATGCTCCTTATTCTGTAGCACAGCTGATTGACTCCTTGTGCTGCTTCTCCCTCCCCCAATCTGAGCTCTACTGTATTAGAAATGCAAAGGTGTGATTTCAAATCAAATTCAAGTATACTTACACTCCTTGCTGTATTTTCAATAAATACACAACTCCATTAGTATTTTACTTTAACTAAAATTACTTTTCTAGAATTAAGCTTTAAAGTTTAATGGAGAAATACAACTAAAGCTTGTTTGTCTGTACTTCTCCTGTGGATGCAGTTTGTTCTGCACTCCTGTAATCCATTTTCAGCAGACAGCGGACTGAAGCCCACTGTCAGCTGATATCATAGAGCCCGTCCAGGCTCGGGACAGATCGTGACCATATAGTCAGGTTAGCCCACATGCCTGGACCGACACCCGGTTCACCCTCTCAGTGAGCCACTGAGAACCTGAGCCGGCTGCTTCCACCCCCTCCACAGCCCAGTGCTCCAGTGAGTGTGAGGAGGGCAGAGCAGAGAGTCAATGACTGAGGGGTTGATTTACTAAAGCTTGAAAGTGCAAAATTTGGTGCAGCTCCACACAGAAACCAATCAGCTTCAAGGTTTTATTGCCAAAGCTTGATTGAACAAGCTGAGGTTAGAAGCCGATTGGCTAGCATGCAAAGCTGCACCAGTTTTTGCACTCTCCAGCTTTAGTAAATCAACCCCTGACAGTCACCAGCTGTCTGCTCACGGAGCACTGAGAACCGAACTATTGGCGGTGTTTGATCACTTGGTTTTCAGTGTTAGTGTCGGCGGGGGACAGATCCACCTTTGTAAGTATCCCATACTTCTCTTTTAGTTCAATTAGCTAAAAAAAAAAGCTAAGTTATAACAATTGTATTAGCCATATTTTCAGCAATGATATGCAATAGGTGTTAAAAATAACAGTTACATTGCTGAAACTAATGATCATGGTAACTAACACAAATAATATTGTTTAGTGCATTGAGCCTGTTAAATATCATAAAACTGAAAACGATTAAAACAAGTTTTTTTGTTTTCTTAAATGGCAGTTGCTTATGACACGCGGTGCTTAGCCTACATATGAATCTCGGTACAGGTTTAATGATCTCAATACAGGTTTCTTTTAAGTAAAGGAATATTGTTTCTGTTGGAATGATGCAAAATAACTAGACTATACACTATAGACATAGCTGGACCTGATATGTGGAATAATGTAAAAGTAATGAGACAAGATTAATGTGTATGAAACACCTGGGCCTGATGGCTTACATCCATGAGTGTTACTTAGTAAAAATCCAACTGTTATTTTTGGTAAATACAGCTTTTCTTGTCTCTGCCTTATTGCCAATGGACAGGTTCAAACAGATGTGATACCTAGGATAAAGTGAGATATATGGTAATATATCATTAAGTGAAATAAAATTACATTAAATATTTGTAGTAGCAAAGAAATTATGGTAAAAGTTTCTTATTTTATTGGAGACTAGCAGTGTGCCCGTTCCAGAACAGGGAAGATTGAGAACATGACAAATATTGCTTAATAAATGTCCTGGCAAGCAGTGCATGCAGTCGAGGAGTGCGAAGGGTGTGACAGTGGGTCGTATGTGCAGAAGAACATTTTGGAAGGGATGACAAAGGAAAAAAGAGTTAATTTTTTGACTCACAAATGGTGGTTTCTGATATTTTCTGAATTGGCAACAAAATCACAAAAACATATGGTCATAGCTATACAGGTGAATGACAGAGACTGATAATTGTGGCCCAAAATGCATTTGGCATGCATTTACAAAACTAAGTAATTATAGAGCAGCAGCGTGCGTGAAGGGTTTTACAGAGGAGAAATAGAGGTAAAATGAATGTCCAGGAAATGGACTTGCTTAAATTAAAGCATTTTATTCAGTGGCAGTGACGTTTGCGGCAATAGTGTCAGCAGCATTGTGGACTGTGAAGGTAATGGGGAGGATATTAAAATGGGAACAGGAGGGGTGTAAAAGAAACAAGAGGGAAGGGAGGGGCGGCAAACAGATTCATAATGTAGCACACTTTTATTCCATAGATTATTTAAATACAGTAGCATTGCACTCACAAACAGGGAGAAAGCTAGATAGGCATATCACAGTGCTATGAAAAGTCTATCCTCCAATGATGGTGACAACCAGGGAAAACCAGTCACTGGTGTGTAGACAGCCAACACCGCTGGAGGAGAGTGCTAACAATGCCTACTTGGTATAGGAAATTCTCCACGGGAATACTGCTTTAAGTTTCACCTGCTTGTTGGTGCGCAAGGATTGCTGGGATATGCATTTCGGAGAACAAGAACATCCCCTTCTGACTATTCTGACACTTATTTCAAGATTATTTGTGTACCCACAAGTAGGAGAAGCTTAGAAGTGGTTTTCCTGTAGTGGGTTTTCTATGCCAAGCCAGCACTATCAGCACTCTCCTCCAGCAGCATTGTCTGTCTACACCAGTGTTTTTTAACCTTTTTTCAGTTAAAGCGCTCTTTAAAATTATGGATAGTCTCAAGGCACCCTTTAAAATTATGGATAGTCTCAAGGACCTCTTTAAAATTATGGACAGTCTCAAGGCACCCCATTCTAAAATGTAAAAGACTATTCTAATCGTTTTGCATAGTGTGGTAGCATCTGCACGTGTAGAACACCCAACATTACAGGTGATTTATTCTTCAAAAGCAAATACACTTTTGCACACTAGTACCGACTAGTATTCCAGTGTTTTTCCTCTCCCTCAGTTTCTCTCCATCACTCAGCTAATGTGACTCAAGTGTTGATGGAGAGGGGCAGGGGAGGGTCAAACAAGGATGCTGTGCCGGCGATCAACACCCTTCTTATCAACACTGATGACATTACTGGTTGTTAGGACATAGGTGGCTGGAAGGTTGAAATGGTACACAATAAAGATCTGTGGCTTTGTGTAACTAAAAGGCAGGCTTGATCCATCTGCTGGCTTGCATACATTTTGGGTAATTTTTAGACATTGCCAATGCACCCCTGAAGAAACTTCAAGGCACCCTAGTTGAAAAAGGCTGGTCTACACAATGCTGGCTGGTGCCAGCCCTGGTTGTTATCATCATTGGAGGATGGATTTTCCATCACTATGTGATATGCCTAGCTTTCCCCTATGCCTCTCCCTGTGAAGTGAAATACTATTATATTTGAATAATTTACTGAATAATGAGTGTACTACACTACGAGGGTCCATGCACACTGGGCTTAAAAAAAGCCAGTTTGTTTGGCAGAAAAAAATGCTCATATAGAGCGTTTTTGTACAGGTGTTTAGGGGTGTTAATGTTTTTTCTGCCAGAAAACTCCTCTCAAAAATGCAAGCCAGAAGGGTTTTTTCTGCCTCTAAATGCTGAGCTTAAAATTTTCCTGTAAACATCCTAATGTGCATGGATACATAGGATAACATTGATCTGCTTCTACAGGCAAAACACAAAACTCCTGTAGAAGTTGTGTTTTTTTATATCCAGTGTGCATGGACCCTAGGACTGTTTGCCACCCCTCCCTCCCCTCTTATTTCTTTTACAGAATCCGGAGTTACAGCTAAACGAGGGGGCAGCACAGCACCTAGTTAGTTTACACTCATTAAAAAACAAAAAGGAAGGTGCGCACACCTAGTGAATTACCATAAAAAGTTTTAATGGAAATAAAAAAAGTTAAAAATGTATACTCACAAAATGGCATCACAGAGCCATGGCAAGACGATAAAAATGGAAAAAAAAGCACAAGGTGGGGTAACAGCTGACACGTTTCGGAGGTGCACCCCCTTCCTCAGCACAGCTCTGAGGAAGAGGGTGCACCCCCGAAACGCGTCAGCTGTTACCCCACCTTGTGCTTTTTTTCCGTTTTTATCGTCTTGTCATGGCTCTGTGACGCCATTTTGTGAGTACACATTTTTAACTTTTTTATTTCCATTAAAACTTTTTATGGTAATGCATTAGGTGTGTGTGCCTTCCTTTTTGTTTAGTTTTTTAGTTACTTTTGGATTACCCCGTCCGAGGGGGGGGGGCAGGATACATCTGGTCTTCTACCCCTTGTTGTTCTGGTAGCTTGTCATCCTGAAGGTCCTCTAGCGCTGGAAATTACTAGTTTATACTCATTGCTTATATTCAGCTACATCTCCGGGAAAATATGCTTAAAGAGGTGCTCCAATCTGGAAAAAAAATGAAAAGTCAGCAGCTACAAATACTGTAGCAGTTGACTTTTAATATAAGGACACTTACCTGTTCAGGAATCCCACAATGTCGACACTGTGGGATGTGTTGATTCATCAGTCCGCTTCAGTTGCAGGCGCCTTCAGGCTTCACAGCCGGCTTCCTAGTGCCTTCTGAATGGTCCTACCGTCCCCTGGGACCTGTGTGTTTCCCAGAAGGCAGCGGGGTAACAAGGAGGGGCCGGAAATGCACGTAGAATGCCGATCGACAATCTTACCCAGAAGTGGGAGCGAGTACCTGTCAAAACCAGATACCTGCTCCCCCCACCCCCCCAAAACAAGTGAACAAGCGGAGCTTCCCCTTTTGGGTTGAGCACCGCTTTAAACTATTAGGCTTTTAAATATTTTTGTTCTAGTCTTTAATATGGTAGCGGCTACATTTGTGTAACATTTGGATACAAATGGTTTACTATTCACAACTTTTATTTTACATAATATTCTTTGAATAGCTACATTTATCTGTTTGTCTATCACTGATTCCTCACTGACATGACTGCACATGCCCCCTAGTGGTTGCCAATAGCATATCCAATGACAGTTATTTTTCTGGGGTCTTCTGATTATTTTTTGATGTGCACCAAAGGTTTGTGAATGTGCACCATGGGCGAGCATCCTTTTTAGTTTCTTTTAACAGGAAGAGTGTGTCTGTGGAATTGGCCACAATAAAAGTTTAAAAGGAGGCACCAAAGGTTAATCGGGTTTTAGCAGGGACTATTGCCTGGAGTCTAGGAGCAGTGGAAGTAGTGTTGGGGATGTGAGAAGTGGATGAGAGCTTTGTTGACTGGAATTGGTGAAACAGAAAAGGAGACAGTGAAGCTCAGATTTCCAATTGACTAGATTCAATGAAGATAAGACTGTTATCTGGTATTGTGCACTGAATAAATGTGAAGGATTAGGCCTCAAACACCCAGGACGATTTTGGACATTTTTACAGCTGCTGTTTTTAGCTGCAGACATGTTTTCCTACAGTCAATAAACTCTCCATCATGTTATCCTATGTGTTCATGCACACATAGGCTGTTATCAACTGTTTTTGGCTGGGATGTTTTTGAGCTGTACAGAAAACCCAAGACCAGTGGGTTCTGAGAGACATTTTTCAGCTGTAGGAAGGCTCAAACGCTCAAAAACGTGCAAAAATGTGGCTCACCAATGTTTTTGCACAGTTTAGATCCATTGAGGAAAAAAAAAATGTTACTGCTCAAAAACGCGGCAAAACTTAGCTAAACACGGCTCACCAACGTTGTTGGTCCATTAAAAAAAAAAAAGGTTACTGCTAAAAAAATACTCAAAAGCGCTACTGCAAAACGCTGAAAAAAGCTGAAGAACTCACTGCAAAGCTATTTACAGTTTTAGAGCATTATTTTAATGTCCAGTGTGCATGAGACCTTACTGCGCAAAAGCTGGAGCCGGGGTGCTGAGGGCTTAATGCACATGCTCTGGATACTGAGGGCTTACTACACAAGTAATGGGGACTGGCTGATGGGGGGGGGGGGTAAATGTACATGTATTAGATACTGGCAGCTGAGAGGTCAAACCACAGACTAGTAGGTAATGAGCGCTAATGGGTTAATAAGGTTAGCATTCATGCCTGGGGACTTTTACAAAGGTTTGGGATTATACACATGTAAACTGTGGAATGGGAGTTAGGGGATTATTGCATATGTCCAGAGGAAAAGACACTGGGGGGAGAGCTCTGTGTGTTGCTGGCATGGATACTGGGGAGCAAGGTGTGTTTGCTGGGGTAGAATACAGGTGAGAGACCAATGTGTGTTAATACTCGTTCTGGTCTACACAACTGGAAAGACATAAGAAACTTCACTTTCAGTGTTGAACCCCCAGACTGTCTGGATTCAGTGTGCAATGTATATGGAAAAAGCATGGAGAGGGTTGAATATGCAGTTTGTTTGGAAAGAGTGCGTGACTGCGTAATGAGAAGCATCTCGAGAGACTTGAGGGTGTGTTCTGGAGGAGGGATAGAGAGGACAGACCAATGTGTGTGCTGGAGAAGGGATTCAGGTGAAAGACCAGAGTGTGTGTATGTAAAAAACTAAAAAGAGGGAGCACCAGCCTTGTGCATTATCCAAGTACCCATTACCCAAGTAAATTTATTAAAATCCAAAGGAAAAAATTATACTCACAAACAAAATAGAAAATGAAGGCATATCAAAGTCCACAAAGGACCAACAGCAATCAGGTCATCAGGGCTATATCCATCACGCTAGAGGAATATATGGAAGGCTGACGCATTTCGTGGGGTTTCTCAGAGCCTTCAGAGGGGTCAGATGTGATTTCCCCTCGAAATGCATCAGCCTTTCATAGTGCCCTCCAGCATGCTGGATATACCCACGATGACCTGATTGCTGTTGGTCCTTTGTGGACTTTGATATGCCTTCATTTTCTATTTTGTTTGTGAATAACATTTTTTCCTTAGGATTTTAATAAATTTACTTGCGTAATGCGCAAGGCTGCTGCACCCTCTTTTTATTCTTTTACAGTGTTTCCTTTGGGTGTCCCCGACCCTTGGAGGATAGCAAGGCCTGTGCTTCTTTTGTGAACCATCAGAATTCTATGCCACTTCCATTGCCATCGCGTTACTTTTGAGCGCAGGAGATTTTGTCTGACTGTGTGTGTGTGTGTGTGTGTTTGTGTGTACCAGAGGGAAATACAGAGGACACACACAAAGGGTGAGATTTACTAAAACTGGAGAGTGCAAAATCTGGTGCAGCTGTTAATGGTAGCCAATCAGCTTCTAACTTCAGTTTGTTCAATTAAGCTTTGCCAAAAAAACCTGGAAGCTGGTTTGTATGCAGAGCTGCACCAGATTCTACATGCACCGGTTTTAGTAAATCACCCCATTGTGTGCTGGAGAAGGGATACAGGAGAACTACCAATGCGTGTGTGCACAGAAGGAGGGACAGAGAGGAAAGTATTTAATGGAGGTGGGATCTCATAGAGGAAAGACCAGTCTGTGTGCTGGAGTTGTGATGTCATTAGTGAAGGACAAAAAAAAAAGGCTGACTTGAATAGTGATAAAGTAAAAGTAGAAATTATATAATACAGTGGGGCAAAAAAGTATTTAGTCAGCCACCTATTGTGCAAGTTCTCCCACTTAACCACTTGCCGACCGCCGATCGGCATCTGACGGCGGCAAAGTGGCTTGTTCCCGCAAATCGGCGTCATACCACGGCGGCTGCGGGAACGAGTTTAGTGAGCGCGCGCGCGCCGCCGGAGGCGCGCCCGCGTGCTCACTGTGTCCAGGGAGGGCCAGGGATCAGGTGCGGCGGCTTCGATTGCCACCGGCCACCCGTGATGGCCCCCCTGGAGCGAATGAGCGGAGGTCCCTGTACGTGAAGGCTGTGACCACTTCCCTTCCCCTGTTAGGGCAGTCCCCATATAGTTAGAACACGCCCAGGGAACATAGTTAACCCTTAGAGCGCCCCCTGCAGGTTAACCCCTTCACTGCCAATGGCATTTACACAGTAATAAGTGCATTTTTATAGCACTGATCGCTGTATAAATGCCAATGATCCCAAAAAAGTGTCAAAATGGTCCGACATGTCCGCTGAAATATCGCAGTACCGCAAAAAATCGCAGATCGCTGCCATTATTAGTAAAAAATAAAAAAAAATAAAAACTTCAAAAATGAATTCTCATCATCCGTAAACGCGACCACTTTTGCGCAAACCAATCAATAAACGCCTATTGCTATTTTTTTTATCGCAAATATGAGGAAGAATATAAATCGGCCAAAAAAGGTGAAAAAAAATGTTTTTTTTATATTTTTTTTTTGGATTTGTATTTTAGGAAAAAGTAAGAAATTTGGGTTTTTTTGCAAAATTGTTGCTCTTCTTTTGTTTATAGCAGCGATCAGAAATGACGCAGAGGTGATCAAATAACACCAAAAGAAAGCTCTATTTGTGGGAAAAAAAGGACACAAATTTAGTTTGGGTACAACGTCGCATGACCGCGCAATTGTCAGTTAAAGCGACGCAGCGCCGAATCGCAAAAAGAGCTCCGGTCCTAAAGCTGGAAATCCTTCCGGGGCTGAAGTGGTTAAAAAGATGAGAGGCCTGTAATTTTCATCATAGGTACACTTCAACTATGAGAGACAGAATGAGGGAAAAAAAATCCAGAAAATCACATTGTCTGATTTTAAAGAATTTATTTGCAAATTATGGTGGAAAATAAGTATTTGGTCAATAACAAAAGTTCAACTCAATACTTTGTTATATACCCTTTGTTGGCAATGACAGAGGTCAAATGTTTTCTGTATGTCTCCACAAGGTTTTTACACACTGTTGCTGGTAGTTTGGCCCATTCCTCCATGCAGATCTCCTCTAGAGCAGTGTTGTTTTGGGGCTGTTGTTGGGCAACACAGATTTTCAACTCCCTCCAAAGATTTTCTATGGGGTTGAGATCTGGAGACTGGCTAGGCCACTCCAGGACCTTGAATGCTTCTTACGAAGCCTCTCCTTCGTTGCCCGGGCAGTATGTTTGGAATCATTGTCATGCTGAAAGACCCAGCCACGTTTCATCTCCAATGCCCTTGCTGATGGAAGGAGGTTTTTACTCAAAATCTCACGATACACGGCCCCATTCTTTCCTTTACACGGATTAGTCGCCCTGGTCCCTTTGCAGAAAAACAGCCCCAAAGCAGGATGTTTCCACCCCCATGCTTCACAGTAGGTATGGTGTTCTTTGAATGCAACTCAGCATTCTTTCTCCTCCAAACACGACAAGTTGAGTTTTTACCAAAAAGTTCTATTTTGGTTTCATCCGACCATATGACATTCTCCCAATCCTATTCTGGATCATCCAAATGCTCTCTAGCAAACTTCAAATGGGCCTGGACATGTACTGGCTTGAGCAGGGGGACACATCTGGCACTGCAGGATTTGAGTCCCTGGTGGCGTAGTGTGTTACTGATGGTAGCCTTTGTTACTTTGGTCCCAGCTCTCTGCAGGTCATTCACTAGGTCCCCCCGTGTGGTTCTGGGATTTTTGCTCACCGTTCTTGTGATCATTTTGACCCCACGGGGTGAAATCCCAGATCGAGGGAGATTATCAATGGTCTTGTATGTCTTCCATTTTCTAATAATTGCTCCCACAGTTGATTTCTTCACACCAAGCTGCTTAACTATTGCAGATTCAGTCTTCCCAGCCTGGTGCAGGTCTACAATTCTGTTTCTGGTGTCCTTTGACAGCTCTTTGGTCTTGGCCATAGTGGAGTTTGGAGTCTGACTGTTTGAAGTTGTGGACAGGTGTCTTTTATACCGATAATGAGATCAAACAGGTGCCATTAATACAGGCAACGAGTGGAGGACAGAGGAGCCTCTTAAAGAAGAAGTTACAGGTCTGTGAGAGACAGAAATGTGCTTTTTTGTAGGTGACCAAATACTTATTTTCCACCATAATTTGCAAATAAATTCTTTAAAAAGCAGACAATGTGATTTTCTGGATTTTTTTTCTCATTCTGTCTCTCATAGTTGGAGTGTACCTAGGATGAAAATGACAGGCCTCTCTCATCTTTTTAAGTGGAAGAACTTGCACAATTGGTGGCTGACTAAATACTTTTTTGCCCCACTGTATATGATTTGTTTTAAAATATATCTACCATACAACTTTGGAAACGTGAACTTTATTAGAGCAATCTGAAGCAAAAACATTAGCATTCTACCCAATGTTTATGTCTATTTTATGTTGTTATTATCAGATTACAGTGTTAGTAATAATAAAAAAATAATAATAATTAACATTTTTAAAAGCATATCATTTTATTTGTATGTTTTTTCAGCCTTCAACCACTTAAGTACTGGAAGGATTTCCCACTGTAGGACCAAAGTACTTTTTGCGATTCGGCACTGCGTCGCTTTAACTGACAATTGCGCGGTCGTGCGACATTGTACCCAAACGAAATTGAAGTCTTCTTTTTCCCACAAATAGAGCTTTCTTTTGGTGGTATTCTGATCACCGCTATTAACAAAAAAAGAGCGACAAACTTGAAAATAAGAAACAATATTTTTTACTTTTTGCTATAATACATATCCAAAAAAAATTATTCATTAGTTTTGGCTGATTTATATTCTTCCTCATATTTGTGGTAAAAAGAAAATCAAGTTGCTGCGTTTACAAACCATGAGAATAAATTTATGGCGTTTTTAATATTTTTTTTTTACTAGTAATGGCAGTGATCCCCGATTTTTATCGGGACTGCTATATTGCAGCGGACATGTTGGACACGTTGACACTTTTTTGGGACCAATGACATTTATACAGTGATCAGATCTTAAAAAAAACCCTGATTACTGTATAAATGTCACTGGCAGGGAAGAGGTTAACCTGCAGGGGGCGATCTAGGGGTTAACTGTGTTCCCTCACTGTGTTTTAATTGTATGGGGGTTGGGCTGCCAGAGGCATAACAGATCTAACTGATCCCGATCACAGGGATCAGTAGATCTGTCATGTCCCCCTCACAGAGCGGGCAACCACCGTGTTTGCATCGGCGGTTCCCCATTCTGGCTCTCTCACAAGCGATCGCGGGTCACCGGTGGACATCGAGTCCGCCTGACCTGCGGCCCCGCTCATGGAGCGTGCAGCAGGCACATATGCGCTACTCACCCATGCGCGATCACCGTCTATAAACGACGGTTCGTTGGAACAACTTTGCCTCCTTATATGTACTATACGCGGTCGGCAAGTGGTTAACAAAAAAGTTTTTATTAAAACAGTGTAAAAAATAAAAGCCTTACATGTCCTTAAAAAAATATACAGAATGTTTAGGCATGCAAATAATAGGAGCATCTAGGCATCAATCACATAAATTGGTGACAATCGTTATAAAAGGCCTAACATTTAGCTTCTATAGGCAAAAAATGCACCACAAAAGAGTGGTTAAATAAATGATTTCCTATGGAGAAAAAGTGGTATGTCTACTTTGTTATTACAAATGCTATTGGTATAAAAACAAATAAATAAATGGTATCGACATCCACAAGCACACTCCCAGGCTAAAATGACAAGTTGCTTTGGTGCTGTATTTTTGATTTATATATGCCTTTGGGGTTATGGGCCAACAAGCCTAAGTTTTAAAGTGGATCTTCCCCCCTCAATTAAAATGCAAAGGCGCATGGGGCTCTGCATGATGACTTGTAATCACATTACATGCCTATGTGAAATAAAAGAATTCTTTGTGAACTTACCTTTTTCATGTATTCTACTTCCTGATCTTCTTAGACACAGGTGACATAGTGTCTTCCAAACCTCAGAATCAAGCTATGAGGTCTTAGGCTGGGTTCACATATATGCAAATTGGATGCGGCTTTCCATGCGTCCAATTTGCATGACAGGCGAGTGTGATTGGCTCTCAATAGAGCTGGTTCACACAGTTCCGGGGCAGGTGTGGTCCAGATTGCAGAAGGGTTCTGTGCATATTTGGATTTGGTTCAGGTGCTAATTCAGGCAAAAATTCAGACCTGAATTGCACCTGAACCAGTAAACAGACACGCACCAGACCCCAGGCACGAATCTGCGGCTGCAAATATGTGACCCCGGCCTGAAGAAAAAGCCAATAAGGAAAGGAGATGTCAGGGGATAAGTGAGATCTGGTGCAGATGCCATTGATGGGTTGGCACAAAGAACAAGGAAGTGGAAGAGGGCCACAGATGATGT
>BLSH010212355.1:1648073-1658457 GCA_018402905.1 Glandirana rugosa
GGTAGGTACCGAGTAGGTATGTGTAAGATTTTAATTTATTTTCCCTATCCCCATTTTTTTGTAGGGCACTTGCCCTACTCTTAACCCCATTTTACTTCCTTTTGCAGCCCTCTAGCACTTGCCAGGACATTGTTACAGACATTTTTGTGCCTAAAAGTTCGGGTCCCCATTGACTTCAATGGGGTTCGGTGTCCGGGATAACGCTCGGGCAACGTTCGGTGCCGAACCCGGACTTTTTCCCAAAGTTCGTACGGACCCTCCGAACCCAAACATCCAGGTGTTCGCTCAACTCTAGCCGTGGATGGGGATGTATGAGCCATGGATAGCTGAGCTATGAATGTGTATGGATGAGCCATGGATGGAGATGGATGAGCCATGGATGGAGATGGCTGAGCATAGATGGGGGTGGCTGAGCCGTGAATGTGGATGGATGAGCCGTGGATGGGAATGGCTGAGCATGGATGGGGATGGTTGAGCATAGATGGGGATGGCTGAGCATGAATTGGGATGGCTGAACATGGATGGGAATGGCTGAGCATGGATGGAATGGCTGAGCCATGAAGGTGGATGGATGAGCCATGAATGTGGATGGATCAGAAATTAATGTGGATGGATGAGCCATGGATGGGATGGCTGAGCATGGATGGGGATGGCTGAGCCATAAATGTGGATGGATAAGTCATGAATGTGGATGGATGAGCCATGGATGGGGATGGATGAACATGGAAATGGGATGGTTGAGCATGGATGGGGATTGCTGAGCATGGATGGGGAGGGCTGAGCATGGATGGGGATGAGTGCAGATATTGGCACAGATCAGCGCTGTGGGCACTACAGATCCAGCCCACAGTGCCGCTGCACCCAATCTCTCCCCTCTCCTCTCACACTGTACGGATCGGTACAGAGAGAGGAAGAGCTGAACCGGGCATGCACCAGCTTGTTTACAACTGATCGCTCTGTCATTGGACGGATCGATCACGTGGTAAAGGGCCCCTGTTATCAGCCCTTTACCGTGATCCATGTTGCGCCGGGTCCTCCGGACCCAACGTTCATGGATATTCCCGGGTGCACTCCACAGGGTGCACGTGGGAGCGCGATTCTGGGAGGACGTCACATGACGGCCTCCCAGAGTTATCCGACCATGCTGTAGCCGTTATTTGGCTATGGCCCGGTCGGTAAGTGGTTAAGGCTTTGCAATGACATGTTAATACATTATATGACAGTAGCTTTCCACCTTATTGCTGGTGGTTTTCTTCTTCTTTTCCATTTTAATTCTTCCAGGCATAATTGTCTTTTCTAGTAAACTGCTAATAAGACAAATGTGTTCAATTGTTTTGATCATCCTGGAATGTTTTAAAACATTGAACATGATTTGGCATTGCTGACATATTGGTCAAAGCCGTGAGAATTGCAGTGCAACATCTCCAAATGCAAAATATTGCATTTAGAGAAAAGGAATCCTATGATAGGGTATAATATTTGGGGTGCAATGCTTACAGGAACTTCAAAGAGTAAATATTTGGGAGAGCTTATTTCAGATTGTTGCAGAATGAGCAAAGAGTACGGCTCGGCAGTGGGGAAACCCAATATAATCCTGGTTGCTTCAGTTGAAGGATTGACATCAGGAGGAAAGCGGTCCTAATTCCCTTATATATAGACCTTGAGATTCAATAATGTGTCCAGTTCTGGCAAGGTGGATTTGATTTAAATCAAGTCAATTTAAATCACAATTGAAATCACTAGTAAAAAGGTTGATTCAAATCAACTGTCATATCTGTCCCACAGCGTCTCCTTATCTGAGACTCACCGACAGTCTCATTCACTTTAATGGGACGGCTGGTGATGCAGCAGTGACACAACAAGGTGAGGGACATGGCGGCAGCAGGTGAGTGGATACCCGCTAACAGGCACTACCATGATGGATCTGAAATGACAGGTGCTCTTTAAATGTAAGGACTTATTCTTGCTGGTAGTTCGAATCTTTAATATTTGCAAACAAAATGAAGGTTTCCTATTTAGAATAATAAGCTGTCAGGTTAGTAAAACAGCGATATCAGAACCAATTCATTCATACAGTTTGTAGTGCACATAGATTTGCAAAACAATGGGGTAAAGGAATATTTCTGAACTTTGTTTTATCTCATGGTTACTGTGAAATTGTGTGAATGCATCAAAGCATTGCATCTTATCTCAGCTTGCAGAGCTTGGATTGATTAAATTAGTTTACCAAAAATGTAAATATTGCAGAATATACAGCCTCATGCTACATGGAGTGTGGAGAATAGGGCGCTCTGGTTAACAAGGAGACTTTAATAAACAGTACATGACAGGCTCCTGAAATGTGATTAATGCACCACAACATCACTTCAGAAGAGGGAAGCACTCTCTATAGGAAAAACAAAGCAGAGAAGGAGGCGCTTCTAAGTGCAGTAATAAAACACTTCAATGACAAGGAAGGGCTAAAAACACTTACAAGATGGAAGTGATAAACAAGCATATCAATGAACCCATAACGTCCATCGGGATGACTCCTGGGAGTAAACACAGCTGCAGGTAGTAGTTCCATCCAACCAACGGTGGGAAGCACTGTCTCTCTGATCCAAGATGTAGAGCCATGCTGTCAGTACCAGCATGGAATCAGGGCAACCGGAAGAGACATCAGAGTGGGCGGGACATGTTTCAGAGCATGCCCAGTTGCTCCTTCTTTACACCAAATGGAATTTATCACTTCCATCTTGTGTTTTAAATCCTTCCTTGTCATTAAAGTGTTTTATTACTGCAATTAGAAGCGCCTTCTTCTCTGCTTGTTTAGCCTCATGCTACATAACTAAGCTCCATTTCATGCTGAATAAACTATATTATTAATGTATCTTAATTAGAAAACTATCTTTAGATAGATTTTTACTCCAAAAGCATTTTATTAAAATAAATTTGATAAATATAAAAAAATCTGATTTAAATCTAAAACATCTGATTTAAATTTAAAAAATCCAATTTTTAAAATTTTTTAGAAACAAACTTTGATTTTTTTCCACCATGAGTTCTGGAGACCTTGTATACAAGTATAAAAAATATGGAACATTGATGAGTCGAAAGATGAGCAACAAAAATGGTGAAAGATCTGAAGGATAAAACATAATAGTCGAGACTGCAGGAACCTATGTACTGACCTGAGATAGGAAGGGAAAGGGGGAGCACATCTAAAACATTTAAATAAATTACGGGTGTCAATAAGGTTCCGAAGGACAGCATTTTCAATTTGAAGCTAACATTAAAGCAGTATTTAATCCAAAACAAAAAACTTAATGAATTGAAGCTTACCAATATTTAGATGTGGTTGCTGCTTTGTTTTCTTTCTTTTTTTATTCTTTTTCTCTCTGTTTTTACCTGAGGATCTGGCCAGTAACACACCTCCTGTATTAGAGTGCCCCCACTCTGGATGAAGGAGCACAGGGGGCACCTTTGGACAGCAACATTGTCAGTCTTGGGGAAGGGGAGTGTTAGATATATTAGCAGATTTAGATACATTAACACATTGAAGCCAGACTCCAGCTAACACGTTATAAGCATTTACAGAAACAATTATTTTTTTCATTTTGGGATAAAGGTTTTACTTAAATAACTCAAAGCTAATCAATGTAAGCACCCCTTTCAGTGGTAAATGGTTTGTTTCAACCCTGGAATTGATACATCTGTTGGCCAGCTTGTTCTGTTGAAAAACAACAGACCTAATGGCAGGATCACCAGGTGAGAATGAAAGAAGGAAAGCCTAAAAAAGAAAATGAATGCAGCCATCACATCTAAGAATTGGTAAGCTGCAATATAATGAATGATTGCTTTTGGGTTTAATAACACTTTAAGAACACAGGGACATGACCACAAACTTGCAGAGGGAATGTTCCAAACAAACCTTTAAAAAGATTATTTTACTGAAAGAATAAGTGGTGCTTGAAACAGCAGACTTCCAGCACAGGTAGTTAGTGACTTGACAATAGGTGAATTTACACATGCTTGTGACAAGCATAGAAATATACTAATGCAAAAAGGTTTTAAAAAAAAGAAAAAAATACAAAAATTACAAACAAGCAGGCACATGCTTGCAGCTCACCAAGATAGGCACTTATCCCGTGAGCTGCGCACCAGGTTGACCAATCTTTGCCAGTTCCCATTACTCTCAGGACCTGCAACCTAGCACGATTGAGGGTGGAGGTACCGAACAGCGGCAAGCACCACCAATGGCTGGAAGAAACCGATTAGCCACTCTTGGCCACCACCAATAATTTGCTCCTTCACTGTCTCAGGCAAGATGGTGACCATAGCACAGACCCAGCCACAAGGCAGGCACCTATGGAGGAAGTTTTCACCAGCACAGCTGGGGTGACCCCTCAACCTGAGTGCTCTCCATCAGTGAGTAAATCCTCACCAGACCATAAATCCCATTAATCTACAGAATCTTTGAAAGTGAGAACATTCACCAAGCAGCCCTGCCATGCCTGAGCTAGATTTGAGTTTACTTCAATCAGAGGACATGGGACCCCAAATGCTGATCCCAGAGAGCTGGACACTCAGATTGAGACTATAAAACACAAACTGCATTCTACCCTCTCTCGTGAAAATACTAAGTTCATTCAGGATTTACACCAAAAAGTAGATCAGGCTCCGGGAAAGCTTAACGACTTTGAGAAAAGTCCAGGAGGTACAATTTCAGAATTCATGGCCTTCAGGAATCTATTAAAGACATAGATGCTGCTGTACCCTCCTTCCTCGCAGATTTATTCCCACATATGCCTGACCACTGGCTCAAGTTATACGTAGCTCGATGAGCAGGAAACCAGCCCAGTCTGATGGCCCACCTAGAGATATAATTGTAAAACCCCATTATTATGGTACCAATTAATTGGTGATGAAGAAATCCAGGGAACTGTCTATCCTGTCCATCATGGGCCACTCTGTACAAGTGTTTGTGGACATTTCACAATATCCAGTTAAAAAACGCAGTGCTTTTAAACCACTGCTTTTGGTGCTGTCTTGCAAGGAGTTCAAATATAGATGGGTCTTTTTTACACCTTATTTTCTCATACAAAAGAAAGTCTTTTGCATAATTTCCAGAAGGTGAGAACCTACGCTTAAGATTGGGCATTGTCACTCAAGACTACCCTGTGCTCTCCACTACATTTGAAACACACAAGGCACATCTTCACCAGCCACCTGCCCAAGTTCTCAGAAATGGCAACAGTTGACAGCTAGGCTCTACTGAGACTTTTGCTTTCCCTGATGGTGATATCTTACTGCTGCTTTATTAACTGGGTTCTTCAGGTCCTCATGAGACTTTATTTTACAAGAAACAACCCTTCACTTTGATCATGGTTGTGTATTACTTGGTTTTTAGTTGACTATCATATAGTAATTTTCTATTACCTTTAATCCATCCATATACAGTATGTGCCTTAGGGAATTTTGTCAGTTGTCTCCGGGGTCATGATAGTGCCCCGGACGACAAACTTTATAGTAACTGCTTTGTTATACATAGTTCACTAGACTCAGGACTCATCTCTTGTTGTTTTACATTTCAGGATTGCATCTAAGTGTTCTTAGCATTCCATTAAAGGCCTCAGGCCAAACCTTGTTGTCGTGTTTCCTTGCTTGAGTTGGCACTTGGATGTACCTAAGCCTCAGCTTGAGCTATGCACCCCAAAATTCCTTGATGTGTTTCTCTGCTCTATTGGTCGAGGGTGATATCACTTTACTCCAAGGCCAAATTTTTGTTCACTCTTTTGACTTTACTCAGTTCTTGTGTCTTTCTCCTCCTCTCTTACTTATTATTCTCTGTAGACCTAGGCTATCTCTTAGATACAAAGAGGGTTGTCCTGAAGGGGGCAATCTTCATCCCTCTGGCATTTTATGAGTGTTGACCCATGAGTACACCAACAATTAAATTCACAGCATGTCATGTAATTTCTCATAACACCCAGGGGTTTAATTCACCCATTAAGCATTGTAAAGCTTACCAATACCACCTCTCTCACCAAGCTGACGTGCTTCTACTCCAGAAAACATTTCCCAGCCTCATATAGGCAATCCTTTCTAAACAAACATTACCCAGTTTTGTTTCTGGCTAATGCTCCTGGTAAGACTAATGGAGTAGCGATTTGTTTTGCTAAACAAGTTTTCCTCACGCTCCTACATGAATTTTTGGACCTCAAAAGTCAGTTCCTCTTAGCAAAGGGTCTTGTTGGGGAACAATTATGCTTCTTTATATATTATGCCCCCACACAGGCCAAGCTTCACAATGTTCCTCATCTTGTTACCACACCTGGAGATTGCTATTATCTGGGAGGGGGGGCTCCAATATAGCCTTAGACAAATTAAAACCAATTAAAGCCCAACGTAAAAGCCCACCCAATTCCAGCACTTGGAGTTCCAACACTCTACATACTCACGCATTGACCATGTTTTTGTTTCATCTACTCTGGTGCCCATCATTCATAAGGTCTCCATTAGAGCAACTGCAAGGTCAGACCATTCCATAGTATCTATCTCTCTTTCGGCAGCCTTTTTGGTCCCCAGAAAATTTAAATGGCAACTTAATAAATCATTATTAAATCACCCTTTTGGTGTGCAGACAACAAAGGCAGCATTTTACATAATTTCTACAAAACATAAACAACAAAATATCCCCTGTCATAATCTGGGCGGCACATAAAGCAACAGTAAGGGTCCTTTCACACGGACGGACCCGATCAAACTCTCCAGTCTCCGCTATGGAGTGGCCGACCAATCCTGTCTGCTGAAAACAGTTGGATGGAGATCTGTTCCATATCCATCTGTGGATCAGATCAGATGGCAGTTGGGTGTATTTGACACTCTGCATAAGCGGAGCGGACACGGACCAGCAATCCCCCTACTCAGTGGGGATCAGCAGATATATTCTCCATGGTCCAGGTGGTCTGCCCACCCTGTGTGGAAGGGGCCTAAGAGGTACATTTTTCAAGAGTCTTCACAACTTAAACATCAGTCTACGATTAGCAAGTTGGAACATGAAATACAGTCTCAAAACCCAGAAGCTTAACCAAACCAAACCACCAAATTTTATTTGCATAAAGGTAAGTAAGTGCTATGCTAGCACATAAATTATCTCCTAAAACCCGGAGCTTTGTTTTCCCAAAGTTAGCTATCTCATATATTTAATAACCCCAAATTCCCGTTGGGTTTGGATGTAAGAGCAATCCAGTGCTCACTAGACAAAAGTCTATACCACATTGGGCACTTATTCACCTGCACGGGGCCCTTTACCATATATCATAGGCTTATGATGCTTGAGATGCCCCAATCCAAGATATTTCTCATTTTTTGAAATCCTTAGGATTGAACTTATTGGAACCTCCCTCTCTCACAAAATATGAAAAAATTGTGCACTAAAGATCATGGTCAGCAGAGGGGTATGTCTATGATGTATTGGTTTCACCTCAGCTCTTTCCAAAAATTATCATATCATCATATTATCATATAATCCAAATTCCAAAAATGATCATATAATCATCATTATGACAGATTGGATCTAAATCTTTCAGTGGATTGAAATGTATGGTATCAATGCTTTAGATCGTCTTTGTAGGAAATTTTGAATATTTATTTGATAGAGGCCAATCTTTAATGTGATAACCAGATGGTATCTGGCTCCCTCTCATTTAACCAAAATGCATCCTGGCATCTCTCCATATTGCTTTAGAGGCTCTTTTATATGGGAAACTATGTTGGTGGGAATGCCCCAAATTGTGGGATTTTGGAATAGTTTTTTTTCCCTGATTTGCTGAGTAACTAGATTGTTGATACAGCAGAAGCCCCATATAGCATTGTTAAATGAGCTGGTACCTGAGATCTCTCGGAGTGCTCTCAGTCTCCCTGAGAAAGGTAAAACATAAGATCTCTTGGATTATGATTCATGAAAAGATAGACAGCACAATCAATAAGAAGATGCAACAATTCAAAAGGACATGGGACGCTTGGACCAAATATATGCACATTCAGTTTTCTCCTTCTCTGACTCCAGCACCTACGGGAATTTCCTAAGTCAATCTTCCTCTTCTTCTTTTCTTTTTTTACCTCTCTTCCTTTTCTTCTCCTCTAGAGTACTTTCTATGTGCCCTTAAGGGGTGCTTACTTATGACTGTTTTTACTATAAACTTCTTCATGTATTCCTAATCTGTTCTGAATTTATGTTTGATGACACACCATGAGGTGTCATCTTGGTGAAACCATTGATTGATCTGATATCTTCATGTGTGCTGTAAATCATGCTTTAAGTCTACACAATGGGGTTGATTTACTAAAACTGGAGAGTATAAAATCTGGCGCAGTTCTGCACAGAAACCAATCAGCTTCCAGGTTTTATTGTCGAAGCTTAGTGGAACAAGCTAGAGTTAGAAGCTGATTGGCTACCATGCAGAGCTGCACCAGATTCTGCATGCTCCAGTTTTAGTAAATCAACCCTAATGACTCACATTGTATGTTATTGTATAATCTTTCTTCCAATAAAAATATTGAAAAAAAACAAAAAGAGGCAGGCACAATGCACTACTCTGTTTATTTTTTTTTTCTCTGTCACTGTTCTGTGTCACTTCATTTTCTCTATAAATGCAACTGTATGCATATTGAATGAAAAATATGCAAATTTTACATACATTGAAATACAGAACCTATACTAACCACAAGCACTCTCTCAAGACAATATAAAACATGTTTAAAATATGATTGAAAACACATAAAAAACAGAGCACCAAAAGAATGGCAATTTGAAAGTGTGAAGTGTGAACGCTGTAGCATTTCTGGTGCTTAAATCTTGTATAGTCATTTCACATGAATTTTTTAGAGCAGTGTGGTGTGCTTTTGCTTGTTGGTTTCAAACAAGTTTTCATGTATTTTACATTTCCCAAGGAGCAGGGTAATATCTGTATTTCTTTTCAGATGTGTACATTACAATGCACGTGCAATGAGTATATAGTGCATTTTACAAGTAATTCCATTTGTTTCTGGCAGACATGTATTTGTCAAAAGGCAGCTCTCCAGAATGCTGGGATTCACAGCCATTGCTAATATTTTTTAGTCGTTCATTGCCTTACTGCACAGCCAGCAAGAACACATTAATACTTTGTGATCTCCCCTTCCTTACCCCTCACTACTATAGAAAACATATTTTAGGAATAAAACAGTACACATTTATATATGTCGCTAGTGTATTTGACTTCTTTCTATGAGCTCTGTATTAAAGATAGATAGACAGATAGATAGATAGATAGATAGATAGATAGATAGATAGATAGATAGACATTAATTATCTATCTATCTATCTATCTATCTATCTATCTATCTATCTATCTATCTATCTATCTAACTATTCTTTGCTAGCCAAACCAATGGGGCATTGCTAGTTTGCTGCTCTATCAATAGTAATTGAGATTTTAAAGGTTTTTCACAAGCAAAAAAGTGACTTCAAGTGGGTAGTGTGATAGCTGCACTAGACTAGAGGTGGCTCTAGGCTTTGTGAGGCCTTAGGCAAAATGTAGACATGAGGCCCCACTCACGCCCTTTGCAGGGGTTAAAGAAGAACACGGAGGCGGAGTATTTTATTACTGCTGCTGATTGTGTGCACTGCGCCAATCACATGGGATGAATAGGAGAAAAGGGTCAGCAGGGATTGGCACAGTACACATACCACCCACACAAGCAGCAGCAGTAATAAGATGCTCTGCCAAGGAAGGAAGGAAGGAAGGAAGGAAGTCCCTTACATTAGAATACTTACTGGGAGGCAGGAATGAGAAGGGAGGGAGTTGAGTGGATTGATGGATCAGGCTCCAACTTTCCTCTTCTGGTTGCTGGTCTTCAAACTTCCCACTCACACATCCCCTTCTCAGAACACTGCTGGAGTGTGTGGGCGGGGCAGACACAGGAGGAGAGGATGGGAGGAGGAGGAGGAGGAGGAGGAGGAGGAGGAGCAGAAGCAGCACTCTTTCCTCTCCCATCTGTGTGGGAGGGGAGAACTGTCAGCGCAGCGGTTCTATCTGGGTGTGATCCAGAGCTGTTAGTGAGCTCCCATCCCCCGATGAGCTGGTCCTCATCGGTGCCCTGAACTGAGTCGGTTTGTACAGCCTACAGACCAGCCGGGTCTCAGCACTGCGCTGAGGGAGATCCCTGCTGTCAGCCTCAGAGGCGGCTCTCTAATTAGGCAAATTAGGCGGCCACAAGGCCCCTGTGAGTGTGAAGCCTTAGGCGCCAGTCCAGTTTGTCGAATTAAAGAGCTGCCTCTACCAGTGGCAGAATCCCAACTTTGACATGACCCTTACTGAGTTGTTATTCTTACTTTCCAGCCTTGTATTTTTAAATTCCT
>BLSH010212373.1:13781-23847 GCA_018402905.1 Glandirana rugosa
GTCCATCCGACATACCCCGGGTGGCACTAAAGATTGTCGTCGGGACTGACACTTAGGGGACTAGTGTACTAGTCTTCGTCGTGGGGGGATTTAAAAGACCGACTCCTGAATCTATAATAAGTCCTAAATATACCGTAGTTGTCCAACGTGTAATGAGATGTTATACTCCCGTCTGTCATGTCAATGCTATGTTATGTCCTCCTAAGTCTCCCGAGACGAACAATCTCGAATGTTAGATCCTCCCTCCCAGTTCACTATGTTTTTCCATTATTGACACCCCCTACTAGACTACTTCTTTCATCAGATCATCCCCCACAGTTATTACCTTTTTGTATCACTTGACCCTCCCTCCTAGATTGTAAGCTCTAACAAGCAGAGCCCTCTGAATCCTCCTGTATTGTATCGTAACTGTACTGTCTGCCCTCATATTGTAGAGTAATGTGCAACCTGTTGATGCCATATAAATCCTGAATAATATCTAAGTCCTCAGCCAGAAAATTTAGGGGGGTGCTGCTTCTGATCATGTGATCAGGGGATTCACAGTCAGGGCTGCTGTTAGAAATCACGGTGGGCCCCATACAGCCTACCTGACAGCCCCCCCCCCCCCCCACAAAAAATATCAAATACATTTTTGCTAAAATTACAATGGTTGCAATGTTTTGCAGCCATGGCAGAAATTATACTATTGCTACTGCCACCCCATGACACCTGTTTTTATACCTTTTTTTAAATTGCTGAATACTAATTTTACTTTGTGAGGCCGTGTTGCAACTGTGAGCCAAGTGTTTGGCTTGCAGTTGCAGAGCAGCCCCATTGAACTCATTAGGGAGTTAAATAGGTGGTGCTGCCGGTCAAACTACGCAGCCTGTGTTAAAAATGCGGCGGCTGTGTAGTAAACCATTGCAGCCACAGCATGTATACAGCCCTGTCTGACTATTAGGATTTGGATGCGCAGCCAGGGATGGTGGTAAATCCATGCCTCAGCTGCCCCTGTGAAAGAGTCCTTAGGCTGCATTCACACTTTGCATTTCCTTAACATGTGACAAAGTGCACAGGAAATGCATGCTTTGCAGTATATTTTATAAATGCACTCCAAACTTGCATAGTGCTTGTTGTGCCATTAATTGTTAATGGTACCCCAAAATCACTTAGCTGACTTGCGTTTTGTCATATGGAATACTTGCCAAGCTGCGCGACTGAAAAGAGCTTTCTATGGTGCGTTTGTCAAATGTAGGGCAGTCTATTGAAGTGAATGGGCTACTCTGTGTGGAAAAACAGGCTAAAAAAATTATGAGCAGGAACATGTGTTCCCGCTATGCTAAGTGTGAATGGGGCTTCAGGGGTAGCATATAGAAAAAGTTGGTGCAGAAATCTGTCAGGTGGAGCAAGGGGTATATTCACTGACCCCTAGCTCCAACACTCCAGTGGTAGCCAGTGACTACCTGCAGTTCTAGGTTGGCTCCTGGCACAATCTCCCCCTTTCTGTATGCTGAACTTTCTGCTGCTTCATTCCACTCACCCCCTTCCAGCAGAAGCACTACAATAACTAGCATTGCATCCAGCACTGCAATTTACAGTGCGCACAGTGTAGGGGTTGGCAGAGCTCAGGACTCGGGGAGGAACAGACAGAGAACTTCTTACCTTGATCTTTCCTTCCTCCTTGCAAGAGATAACACTGACGATCACAGGGGAGGGGGAGTTTCAGGACCTGCCAGTGGAAATGGCAGAGAGACTCTCTTCAGCTGAGCTGTCCCTGCTGCTCCAAAATCGGAACACAGCCAGCATGGGACAGGTTGCTAAATAAAGGAACTCTGTGGGCAAGTAAGTATCATTGATCCCCCTGCACAGAAGCCGAAGGAGAAAGCCAGCAGCACTGTAGGGGATTCACAGGAGTCACAAGGCAGTACAGTCGGCTCTCCTCTCCTGCAGGTGGCTGGGCCCCCTACAGGAGGGCCGGTTGTACTGCCTTATCAGCGGCCCACGGTCACAGTGGTCGCATGATTGCAAACAGTGTCTGAGTTGTGAAGCTCTGTCAGAGTGCTAGTAGTGTGCTCTCAGCATAGAAACTGGGAGCTCCATGGATACATTCACTATATTAACAAAAGTATTGCGACACCTGCCTTTACACTCACATGAACTGTAATGGCATCCCAGTCTTAGTCCGTGGGGTTCAATATTGAGTTGGCCCACCCTTTGCATCTATAACAGCTTCCACACTGCTGGAAGGCTGTCCACAAAGTTTTGGAGTGTGTGTTTATGGGAATGTTTGACCATTCTTCCAGAAGCGCATTTTTGAGGTCAGGCACTGATGTTGGATGAGAAGGCCTGGGTCCCTATAATCCGCTTGTAATTCATCCCAAAGGTGTTCTTTTGGATTGAGGTCAGGACTCCGGGTGGAGGAACTTGACTGGCGTGCACAAACCCTCTCATCCATGTCTTTATGGACCTTGCTTTGTGCACTGATCTAGGTCATTTGGTGGAGGGGGGATTATGGTGTGTGGTTGTTTTTAAGGGGTTGGGCTTGGCCCCTTAGTTCCATTGAAGGGAACTCTTAAGGCGTCGTCATACCAAGACATTTTGGACAATTTCATGCTCTCAACTTTGTGGGAACAGTTTGGGGATGGCCCCTTCCTTTGCCAACATGACTGCGCACCAGGGCACAAAGCAAGGTCCATAAAGACATGGATGAGCGTCTTCGCAGCTCTGGCTACTCAAAGCGCCGGAGCCCGCAAACCTGGAGGAAACAGAGGAAGTTGTCCGCATCTCAGCGGTGTGTGAACGAAGCTGCAGGGCCTCATTCTAAGGTAAATATTTCATAATGAGCTAGAATGCCTTTCTTACCTTTTTTTTAACAATCCCCAATCCCGTTATACTTGCCTGTATAGCCTGGATCCTCCTCTTCTCAGGTCCCTCTTCTGCTCTCCTGGTCCCTCCCTCTGGTGAGTGCTCCCTCAGCTAGCAGCTTGATACGGTGGCACATGAGCCGAGTCAGAGCTGTGTGTATCCATTCAGATGCAGTACCCTGGCCCTGCCCCCTCTCTCCCTTGATTGGCGGACTGATTTTGATTGACAGCTGTGGGAGCCAATCAGGAGCGTCTCGGACAGCTAAGACACTCGTGGACATCACTGTAGATAGATGGGGCTCATGTAAATAGGGGGTGCTGGGGGGGGCTGCCTCTCACAGGTTTTTTATCTTGATGCATAAAGTGCATCAAGATAAAAAAAAATCATCTGCCTTTACAACTCCTTTAACTGTAATGCATTTTCCCAAAAACCATTGGTTGAATATTGTGTAGAGCGTTTTTTTTTTTTTTTTTTCTTCTTCTGTGCACACTTCCCAATAGAAGATGAGCACAGCATGCCAACACATCCAGGTTCAGTAATGGGCCGGAAAGTGCAAAGTAGCGTGGGGTTTGTATTTCTAAAGCGCTTCTGAACATGGGCACACATACTGGACGTTCCTTGGCAGGCGCTAAGCTGTGCATTGCGCTGAAAAGTTCAAAATTTGTTATCAACCACCTGCTTATTTTTATTTGTTATACAGCTAAGCATACTTATTACTGCTTTATCCATGATGTCTTTTAGGTTGGTGTATGGATTGGAGCTGGCAGCCGCTATGAAACGCCAAAAAATAACGGTGCTGCATACTTTATTGAACATCTGGCATTTAAGGTGAGATAATCTATATGGTTATAACATGAATTATAACTGTTCGTCTTTAAAGTTTTTCTATCCTATTACAGTGTGCTTTTATTGTAGATTCAATGTTAAGACCCCCTTTCACACGGAGGCCGTGGCCACGTTGGCGGTTAAGCGCCGCTCGGTTTTAGCGGCGCTTTACTGCTGTCTAACCACTTAGAGGACGTCTGCTGCCCCTTTTAAAAATTAAGTCAGCAGCCACACATACAGTAGCTGCTGACTTTTAACTTTAGGACACTTACCTGTCCTGGAGTCCAGCGATGTCGACAGCAATCTTCGGATCGGCTGGTCAAGTGCTGCAATTGCCACGGAGTGTAAGGGAACCCGGCAGTGGAGCCTTTCTGCTTCACGCCAGGCCCCTACTGCTCATTCGTGAGCCGCCGCTGCGCTTTCTCAATGGTTTGGCGGCCGAGGAGGAGTGAGCCGGGCTGCTGACAGTAGTTGCAGCCCAAGCTCCCGGTTGTGGGGAAAAGGACACCCATCCCCCCCCGAGATGAGCTCCGCTTTAAGGGCCGAGCCTCTTTTTGAGATTTGGTGTTTACAAGTTAAAATCAGGGTTTTTTTTTGTTTTTTTTTTTTTACATAGAACCCCCAAACATATTTTTTTTTTCTAACACCCTAGATCAGTGTTTTTCAACTCCAGTCCTCAAGGCACACCAACAGGTCATGTTTTCAGGATTTCCATGAGTTTGCACAGGTGATTTGATCAGTTTCACTGCCTTAGTAATTACCACAGCTGTTTCATCTGAGGGAAATCCTTAAAACATGACCTGTTGGTGTGCCTTGAGGACTGGAGTTGAAAAACACTGCCCTAGATAATAAAATGGCGGTCGTTGTAATAATTTGTCACACCGTATTTGCTTTCTTACAAGCGCCCCCTTTTTTTTTATCACTTTTTTGAGTTAAATAAGACCACAGTAAAGTTAGCCCATTTTTTTTTCCATATTAAATATAATGTTACGCTGAGTAAATTGATACCAAACATGTCATGCTTCAAAATTGTGCCGGCTTGTGGAATGGCGACAAACTTTGGCACTTAAAAATTTCCATCCGCGACGTTTAAAAATTTCTACAGGTTACCAGTTTAGAATTAGAGGAGGTCTTGTGCTAAAATTATTGCTCTCACTCTAACGATCATGGTGATACCTCACGTGTGGTTTGAACACCATTTTCATGTGTGGGCAAATTCCGTATTTGTGACGTTTGATGTGGCTTCCGGCCTTCAATGCTATTGAGCCGAGTGGGCGGTATCTTCCGCTCACTCGTCTCACAGGCACCGAGGGGAGCGGACGCGATGGTCTCTGCTGCTACTGGTAAGTGGCGGAAGTGACGGGAAATTGGCGGGGGCCCTGATAAGTGATCTTGTGGCGAATCTGCCGCAGAGACCACTTGTGTCTGAAATCAGCTGCCTGTCCGCTTTTTTAAAGCGGAGTTCCACCCTATTAAAAGTCAGCAGCTACACTTTTTTTTTTTTTTTTTTTTTTTTTTTTTAAGAATCGGACACTCACCTGTCCCAGGCTTCAACGATGCGGCCGTCCGAAGCCTCCCTCCTTCATGCGGCGCTGGCATCACAAGTGTGGGCGCCCGGCTTTGAAGCCAAATGTGCGAGCCACGCAGCACTTTGTGAATGGCCGGCGTATCTTCTGGGACGTGACGTGTCCCAGAAGATCGCCGGGGGGAGGGGGCTTCCTTCCTGTGCCGCGGAGCCCGAGGAGGAAGAGCAGCTGGGACCCTAACAAAACGGGGTTCCCGCTGCCCCCCCAAAAAAAGACATGCCAATTGTTGCATGTTGGGGGAAGGGTGGAGCTCTGCTTTAACCACTTCCCGCCCAAGGTTTGTACATGGACGTCCTGGACTTTGAGTGGTGATATCTGAATGATGCTGGCAGCTACAGGCATCATTTAGATATCATTTTTTCTGGCCGGTGATTCCCTCCACCAAAAGAACGATCATGGTGACAGTTCAGCCCCTTGATTGTTCTTTTAGGCAACGGGAAGGGATGTCGGGGGCCCTCTCACCGCCCTCCGGTGGTTCTCCCGGGCTGCCGTATGATCGGTAGAATATACCTTAGGGTGTTTGCTCTCCAAAATGGGGTCATTTTGTGGGTAATTCCATTGTCCTGGTGCTCCAGGACCTTCAAAAGTGTGATGGGTAGGAATGAAATTAGAAGTGTAATTTATGCTCCTAGAACAACTGACGGTGCTCCCTGCATGTTGGACCTCTGTGGCCAGGCTGTAAAAAAAGTCTCACATGTGGTATCGCCATACTCGGGACGAGTAGCAGAATGTATTTTGGGGGGTAATTTTTGCTATGCACATGCTATGCGTTAGAAATATCTTATAAATTGACCACTTTGTGAAAAACGGACTCCGGTCCTACTTCCTCCTCCCTTCACCCCCCACCCTGTGATCTTCTGGGACACGTCACAGGTCCCAGAAGATACACGTCACAGGTCCCAGAAGATACACGTCACAGGTCCCAGAAGATACACGTCACAGGTCCCAGAAGATACACGTCACAGGTCCCAGAAGATACACCGACCATTCGCAGCACGCAGCTTGACTTCTGCATGCGAAGTGTGCGCCTGGCTTTGAAGCCAAAGCCGGGTGCCCATATTTGTGATGCCGGTGCCGCGGAGGGGAGAGGGAGAAGAGTGAGCCTTTTGTCGGCCGCATCGCTGGAGCCTGGGACAGGCGAGTGTCCTATTAAGTCAGCAGCTACACTTTTTGTAGCTGCTGACTTTTTAACTGGGTGGAACCACGCTTCAAGTGTCCAGTGGTCAAGTGCTAAATTGCCTGAAAACTGCCCCAGTGTGAAAGGGGTCTTGGATATCATGTTTTTAAGGTCCGCTTTAGCAGCCTACATGGGTCGCAATTTTCTGCAAGTGAAAGTGCAGTGCATGAGCTGTTTACTCAGTGTGCCCCTTATGCAGCAAATTGAAAATTGCATTGTATGAGATTATTTTTTTTAAAACATTTTTTCCCTTAGGGTACCAAAAAGCGCCCCCAGGCTGCATTGGAGCAAGAAGTGGAGAGCATTGGTGCCCATTTAAGCACGTACACCACACGTGAGCAGACTGCCATCTACATTAAAGCCCTGTCCAAGGATCTTCCTAAAGGTGAGAACTGTGTTAATCTGGCATTTTATTGCTTGGCTTTTAGGCCATAACTTATGCTTTTAAAAATACTATAGCTTTTGCTGTATCGGAACAAGAGCTGGTTCTGTAACATTCAGTTCCTGATTGTCATAGACACTCCAATGCACATCAGATTGATTTTACTACAGGATTAAGTAGTCATCTGAGCAAAGTCAGGTCTAAGGGGGGGGAGGGGGGGTATTCTGGGCAACATTGAAGTGCAAATTCAGGTAAATGGCTAAATAAGTGATTAAAATAAGTTCCCTGTATTACCTGCTTAGTGAGATCACTGTTACTTCCTGTTTAATCGTTACTGCTTCCTAAATTATTATGCTTCTCTCTGGGTTAGAGGTGATGGTGCCGATTCTCTGTCCAATAAAGCTTATATGCTTAATCAGGAAGTATCACCTGTTTGGATGTAAAGTGTGGTCAAAGTCTAAGTTCACCTTTTTGGAGCATGTTCCATCCAGCTCCTGCCCCTTCTCTCTGCGCCCTCCACCCTCCCTGTGACAGTAGGTGGAGTTCTTCCTGTACCCACTGTCCCTTTTTAAAACAAACGGCCAGGCTCTGCCCATACAGCAATGTCATTTATTCAGATTGCTGTGAATGAATAAAGTACAAGTATCCTATTGCACTGCAGCAGACAAGCTTGCAGTTTCAATGGGCAGCAGGGGGTGCCGATTAGCACTGTTATAGTTCACTGACGTGAAAAAAAAAAAATTAATAGGGATTTTAACCCGTCCCTGATTTATATGAAGATTTTATTTACTATATATTTTTAATAGTCATGCAAAGGTCAACAACGCTTTAAGAAGTAGTGTTAAGGATATGTAATGCTGTGGTTTTTTTTTTTTTTTTTTTTTTTTTTTTTTTTTTTTTTTTTTTTTTTTTTTGTGCTTTCAGCGGTGGAGATCCTGGCTGACGTGGTTCAGAATAACAGTCTGGAGGATGCTCAGGTGGAGAAGGCCAGACAAGTCTTGGTGCAGGAGATGCAGGAAATTGAGAATAACTTGCAAGATGTGACATTTGATTACCTGCATGCTACAGGCTATCAGGGCACTCCTCTCAGTAAAAGTGTTCTGGGAACTTCAGAAAATGCCAGGTGAGTGGCTGAGCATTCTTCTGCCTTTTCCACATTAAAGCAGAGTTACACCCAAAAGTGCAACTTCCGCTTTAAAACCTCCTCCCCAGCTCCTGATACTGAAATGGAGGTTTGGGAAGGGTGGGGGGGTGCGGTTACCAGATTTTGACAGGTATTTCCGTTCCAGTCGCCTTAGGCGATCAGAAGTGGAAGGTCGCCTTCCCTCCCCCTCCTGAAGTCTTCTGGGACACAGGACAGGTCTTAGAAGACTAGAGCAGTGGTTCTCAACCCTGTCCTCAAGTACCCCCAACAGGCCATGTTTTGGGAATTTCTCTTGGATGAAATAGCTGTCCAAATTACTAAGCCATTGACTCTGATTTAAAGCACCTGTGCAAGAGAAAGGAAAACCTGCAAACATGGCCTGTTGGGGGTACTTGAGGACAGGGTTGAGAACCACTGGACTAGAGGACCAATCACGCCGCGCCATTCCGCATTGGGTGCCCACACTAGGAATGACTGTGCCAGGGAGGGGGAGAGATCCGTGCGGCCCATCGCTGGACCGGGAGACAGGTAAGTGTGTGTTTATTGAAAGTCAGCAGCTACACTTTTTGTAGCTGCTGACTATTAATAAACTTAGAAAACGGTGGAACTCTGCTTCTTAAAGTCTACTGATCTGCACTCTGGTGGTTGTGTAGTAAACTACATCTCCACCCAAACGTGTTTGTATTGAAATGTAATAAACTTCCCACAAAAAAATTAAATGTATATAAACAAGTACATTTGCCTTTGTCTATGCTGGGTTTCCTTCTTGTGGATCCCTTTAGTCTGCCTCTGGGCAGTCGGTGTCCCTGCTCCTGTGCCACCATTTTAAAACTTTAAGTAGTCCTGCGCATGCACTATACACTTTACGTCATGCGCCCCATCTTGAACTTTTGCTGTACGACATTGCACTTCTCCATTTAAAGAGTTGTAAAGTCTCAAGTTTTTCACCTTAATGCATTCTATGCTTTAAGATGGAAAAACCTTCTGTACTGCAGCTGCCCACCAGAGCCCCCCCTAATATTTGCCTGAATCTGGTTGTTCCAGCGTCGGACAGGCCCGGCAGCTCCAGCCATTGTTTCGGGTCCTCATTAGATAGATAACAGCAGGAGCCATTGACTGCTGCTGTTGTCACTCAAATCCAGTGACACAGGAGCTGGGGGGAGCGGGGCAGTCCTGTCTGTGCCAATGGATGCAGCAGCAAGACTTGGAAGCGCGCCCGCACAACTGCCCCCATGGAATTGGCTCTCCATGGGGGTTCTTGCCGAAGAGGTGGGCTGCCAGGGGACCCCAGAAAAGGAGGATCAGAGCCGCTCTGTGCAAAACCCTTGCACAAAGCAGGTAAGTATGACATGTTTGTTATTTTTAAAAAAACAAACCTTTAAAAAAAAAAAAAAAAAAGCCTTATCCTTGGATCTGAGAGAGTTTAACCACTTACCAACCAAGCCTGTTTCTTGAATTCTGTGCTTACCAGTTAAAAACAGTTTTTTTTGCTATAAAATTACTTAGAACCCCCAAACATTATATATATATTTTTTTCCTAACACCCTAGAGAATAAAATGGCGGCCATTGAAAAAATTTATGTCACACCGTATTTGCGCAGCAGTCTTACAAGCATGCTTTTTTTTTTTAATAAATTCAGTTTTTTTAGTTAAGAAAACAGTAAAGTTAGGCCAATTTTTTTCCATATTGTGAAAGATAATGTTACGTCGAGTAAAATGATACCCAACATGTTATGCTTCAAAATTGCGTCCGCTCGCGGAACGGTGATAAACTTTGCAAATTAAAAATCTCCATTGGCGACATTTAAATTCTACAGGTTAGCAGTTTTGGGTTACAGAGGAGGTCTAGTGCTATAATTGTTGCTCTCTCTAACGATCGCGACGATACCTCACATGTGTGGTTTGAACACCGTTTTCATATGTGGGCGGGACTTGCGTATGCGTTCGCTTCTGCGCGCGAGCTCGGCGGGACGGAGCACTTTAAATTTTTTTTTTTTTTTATTTATTTTGCTTTTTACTTTTTATTTTTACACTGTTCTTTAAAAAAAAAAAATTGATCACTTTTATTCCTATTACAAGAAATGTAAACATTCCTTGTAATAGAAAAA